>CM057816.1:85650162-86005162 GCA_030067965.1 Latrodectus elegans
ATTCATGTGCAATTTTTTAAAACATTTGCCTATAACTTATTAAGTTTAGCGACATTTCCCAGTAAGCTTGTTTTCCAAGCTTTCTCATATTCAGTTGATTATAGTTCGAAACCGAAGTTTGTCATTTGCTGAAGACACCAAGAGTTAAAATATAGAATATGCAAATTATATTTTTACAATCTCACAGAATTTCCTAAAATGTTGGAAATATACACTACTGGCCATTAAAATTTCTACACCAGGAAGAAATGCAGATAACAAAATGATATTTATTGGACAAATATATTATACTAGAAATAACAAGTGATGGAATTTTCAAAAAATATTTGGCTGCATAGAACCTGAGAAATCAGTACCCAGAACAACCACCTCTGGCAGTAATAACAGCAGTTATATGCCTGGGCATTGAGTCAAAGAGAGAATGGATTGCATGTACAGGTACAGATACCCATGCAGCTTCAACACGATGCCACAGTTCATCAACCGTAGTGACTGGCGTTTGGTGACGAGCCAGTCTCTCGGCAACCATTGACCAGACGTTTTCTATTGGTGAAAGATCTGGAGAACGTGCTGGCCAGGGCAACAGCCGAACATGTTCCGTATCAAGGAAGGTCTGTACAATACCGGCAACATGTGGTCGGGCATTATCCTGCTGAAACGTAGGGTTTCGCAGGGCTCGAATAAAGGGTAGAACCACGGGTCGTAACATACCAGAAATGTAATGTGCACTGTTCAAAGCACCGTCAATTTGAACAAGAGGTGACCGAGACGTGTATCCAATGGCACCCCCTACCATCACGCCAGGTGATGGGCCAGTATGACGATGACGAATGCACGCTGCCAATGTGCGTT
Source organism: Latrodectus elegans (assembly GCA_030067965.1). Classification (NCBI taxonomy): domain Eukaryota; kingdom Metazoa; phylum Arthropoda; class Arachnida; order Araneae; family Theridiidae; genus Latrodectus; species Latrodectus elegans. The sequence goes on from CM057816.1 coordinate 85,651,015, forward strand.
CACCACGATGCTGCCAAACACGGATGCGACCATCATGATGCTGTACACAGAACCTGGATTCATCTGAAAAGATGACGTCTCGCAATTCGTGCACCCAGGTTCGTCGTTGATCACTCTTGTCTATGACGCAGCGTCAAGGGAAGTCGCAGTCATGGTCACCGAGCTGAGAGTCCATGCTGCTGCAAACGTCTTCGAACTGTTCGTGCAGACACTTGCTGTCTTCCAAACGACCCCGTTTCTTGACTCACGGCTCGTGACGTGGTTGCACGATCCATTACGGCCATGCGGATAATATGTCTGTCTTCTCGGCTGCTAGTGATAGGTGGTCGTTGAGATCCCGCATGGCGTTCCGTAATACCGTCCTGAACCCATCGATTCCATATTCTGCTAACAGTCATTGGATCTCGACTGACGCGAGCAGCAGTACTGCTATAAGATAAACCGCAATCCCGGTACGCTACAATTCGACCTTTATCAAAGTCTCCTTTATCAATTCGACCTTTATCAAAGTCTTTATTATTTCTCCTTCTTACACAAGGCATCATAACAACTTTTCACCAGGCAACAGCGTTCAAATGCAATTTGTGTATGAGGAACCGGCTGAACAATTTCCTCATTTAAACACAATATAGGTGTCGCTACTGGCGCCAGCTTTGTTTGAATGCGCTGAAAATTTAATCATTTGAATATCACTGCACCTTCTTCCTTTCGTATAAATTTCACGTCTGTAGCATGTCGCCTTCTTGATGTAGCAATTTTAATGGCCAGTAGTGTATTTAAATTTTTACTGGGTAACCTATGATTTTCGAAATGATTTAATCTTAACAAGTACGAAGAGTTCTGTGAATATAGACTTCTCAAAACTTTAAAAGCAGATTTTTCGTTTAAATATAAAATGAATACAACATGACAATGAGTATTATCCCTTTAACCTTGCTTATAAGAAATAGTTTGGGTCCTCCAGAGATTCTGCTGTTACTTCAAACAACTTTTCAGCTAGACCCTAAGTTTAAGTATTCATTGAAATATAAATTGTCCTCATTAAAACTAGGAACAACTAATTTTTTACTATATATATATATATATATATATATATATATATATATATATATATATATATATATATATATATATATTTATAAATATAACTATATATATATATATATATATATATATATATATATATATGTGTATATATATTTATAAATATAACTATATATATATATATATATATATATATATATATATATATATATATATATTTATATTTATTTATTTATATATGAATTCTTAAAATGTTAGGCATTTTAACAACTAACGATGAATTATTTTATGAAATGATTAAAAATATTGATAATTGTTGTATGTAGTGTGTGTAAAATTAAATAAAGCATATTTATCCAAATTAGATAATATTTTACAGTTATAATTTTTACTAAAACTATATTAAAAAATATGCAACAGTTACATATTTAAGATTTATAATTTTCGATCAAAATTGATAAAAATCAAACACGATTCTCATTTTGATCATACAATGAATTTCTATTTTCACTCTACAGGTTAAGAAAAAAAGTAGCGTATTAAGAGAATTTTGACTCTCAATTGATGTATGCACACGATTGTCGATTATTTTTTAAGGTTTTGGTAAATATTTTAATTATGAATCTAGTTGCTAAATTCTACTTTTTTAATCTTTTATAAATTAAATTTTCTCTTTGCTTGGATCTTATAGCTTTTTCCCCGAGGATAAAAAGAAGTCCCCTTTTTCAATAGGTTCGATTATAGAGCAGCCATTACTTTCCACTTGTTCACATCAATGTAACTGAATCATATTCTACAGAATATACATTTTAATTTTTCTCGTTAAAATAAAGTTATTCCAAATTCAATTGTTAAATAAAAAATACAAATAATATTAAAATTATTTTAAATTTATTTACAATTTTATAAATTTATTTACAATTTTATAAAAATCAATTTACAATTTTATAAAATAAGATCGCCCTCAGTAAGGAAATAAATTTCAAGAAAAGAGCTGAAATGAAAGTCCTAATCTCTATTAAGATAAAATATCCTCTACTTCTCTTAAGAAGCTTGTTAAAATATTTTCTAAGAAGCTTTGAAAAAAAATCGTTATGCATTTTGATGACTCAACCGATACTCAACAATACATATTAAAAAATTAGAGAAAAACAATTTTAATAAAAAATAATGATAATCTATATTTTTCAAAGCAGAAAATACTTCTATATATTCGTCTGCAAGAAAATGCTCTCCAAAAAACAGTTAATATATTTAAGAGAATTAATCATTTGAAAAAAAAAATAGTTTTTATATAAAACTTTTCTAAATTTAAAGCACTATTTTCCTATTCATTTATTAATTTTATAAATGACTTTTGTCAAATGATTTTTTTTCTACGACAGTGATCAAGAGGGATTGTGTACTTGAATAGCTAAAAAAACTAGCCTTGGAAATCATTAATAATATACCACCAAATGACATAAAAATCTACACTGATGGCAGCAAAATAAATCACCGAACTGGCAGCGGTATTTTCATCGAGACTCCTCATGACAAACTCTATCTTAGTCAACGTAATTCCAAATTCTGTTCGGTCTTTCGTAGCGAACTAATAGCCATCAACATCGGATTGGAATCTATCATGAGTGAAACTAATTATAGTGATGTCTGGATATTTACTGATAGCCGTAGTTCAATTCAATATCTACAAAAAAAGACCTGCTTGGGAGACCAATCAAGTCTTTTTATTCTACACTAGCTTAAAATTGTCTCCCTTTGGCATAATATCTATTTTCAATGGATCCCGTCTCACATGGATATTGGAGGCAATGAAATAGCAGACACTTTAGCAAAGGAGGGCTCAGACCATCCTGCTCCTTCTTCTTCCACACTTACCTACCTAGAACTGTTTTCCCTGAGAAAAGCCCAGATTAAAACCGATTGGCAGGTACCTTTGGCTCACCACTTCTACAAGGGTAGAAAGCCGGGACTTTCTCTGGCTCTTTCCTGTGATAGGAAATCCAGCACTTGCCTTGCACGTCTCGCCTCTGGCCACCTGAAATGCCTCACTTTTGTAACGGGTAACAAGACTTTACCCCTCTGTCCTAAATGTCATGGACACCAAGCTTCTCCTGAGCATATCCTAAATTGTATGAATTTACTATAGGACGAAATCAACACTTCTCCCCTCCTTGTCATTGATTTCCTCTCAGTCAACGGATTCCTAGATTTGGTCTCAGACCCTTGAAGATGAGCAACAACAACATAAACGACTTTTAGATTTTGCTTATTTCCACTCAAATGAAATTCATTTCTTTCTATTTTAATTTGAAACAATGTGATGAAAATGCTTTTTTTCTTCCTTATTTTCAAATAACTTTAGTTTGCAAAAAATAAGGAAAAAACGAGAATGCTGATAATGAATACATAGCAGAGTTTCCCACAGTAAAAAATCCTATTTTAAGTAAATGCTATTCGAAGAATGATATTTTTTCAAAATGCAATAATAAGTGTTAGTTTAATAATTGTTACTGTTATTTTTCAGTTAAAAATTTCCTCTGCTAAGAACTACTCTTTATCTAACTACCGAGTGTGAAATACTTAGTTTAATTTTAAATTTATATAATAAGGATAAAAACCGAAAGCATCATTCTCACCAGTTTGAAGATTCTTTATGCATCCGAATTGTGGACTGCAAGTGTAACCGGAATCACATCTACACATTTTGCGACATCCGTCCCCATACAATCCTTGTGGGCAGACTGAAATTTTCAACACAGTTAAATGCCTTAAAAAGATATACTGATTTTTTCACATATAATGAAATATTTAGTTTCATATATAATGCAAACTAGTGTTTAGATTCAATATTTTTCTTTCAAAAATTGCATTTTTTGCAATTTTGCTTGCTTTTTCACAAAATTTAAAATAACAAGAATTCGATTTAATCGTGATTGCTTATAGTGACAGGATATCAGTAACGTATCAAATTCTATTGACTGACAATATATAAAATTCCCGTCCGTCAAATACACAGAATAAATCACTATATATTTATATGTATAAATAATTAATACAAATCACTGAATGAAAACGTATAAAGAATGACAAATTCGTCGAATATTTGTTATATTACATGCATTTTCTTGGAATAGAAATTTAAAAGTAAATCATGGAATTATTCTATCCCAATTGTATACAATTATCTGCAGAGGATAATTAATGAAATAATAATAATTAAATTAGTCTAAGACATCTATTATAGCGGTTCTTAAGATGCTATTACCTAAAGTGCATAAGCGAGAGTAGTATTACCAATGGGGAAAATCACTTGAAAAACGATTATCCTTCGAAACTATGAATGCGCGATTGTCATTACTTAACAAACTCGAATGTTAACTTTATATATTGTCCCCTTACAGAATGCTTAATTATACTATTATAGCGGTTCTTAAGATGCTATTATCTAAAGTGCATAAGCGAGAGTAGTATTACCACTGGGGAAAATCACTTGAAAAACGATTATCCTTCGAAACTATGATTGCGCGATTGTCATTACTTAACAAACTCGAATGTTAACTTTATATATTGTCCCCTTACAGAATGCTTAATTATACTATTATAGCGGTTCTTAAGATGCTATTATCTAAAGTGCATAAGCGAGAGTAGTATTACCACTGGGGAAAATCACTTGAAAAACGATTATCCTTCGAAACTATGAATGCGCGATTGTCATTACTTAACAAACTCGAATGTTAACTTTATATATTGTCCCCTTACAGAATGCTTAATTATACTATTATAGCGGTTCTTAAGATGCTATTATCTAAAGTGCATAAGCGAGAGTAGTATTACCACTGGGGGAAATCACTTGAAAAACGATTATCCTTCGAAACTATGAATGCGCGATTGTCATTACTTAACAAACTCGAATGTTAACTTTATATATTGTCCCCTTACAGAATTCTTAATTATACTATTATCCAATTGCAGCACAAAACAATCCTATTTTGTAGAACCAATAGTAATACATTTATATTTACGACCAATTAGAAACAGTTAAGTTTTGCATGGGTAACTAAATCATAAACACTGATAATAAGAGCAAGAGATTAAAAAAATTTAATATTATGATAATGTTCAGAGAAAGGTACAAAACAGATTTTAAGAAATTTCACTTCATTTTGGTAATATGCATCACATGTTTTTCCTGATGTGCTATTCATCAATATAACTCTTGCAGTCAAGCAAGTATGGTTAATTATGTACGTAATCAAATCATAAACACGTCTCGTGACAAGAAGTTAAACTACGAGTATTGTATAAAATGTAAGATAAAAACATAATGAAAATATTAAGTTTTTATTTGGCAACTTCGCAAGTAGCAAAGTGGCAAAAATCTCTTCTCAATTGGAATATAAATTCAATTAAAACTAATCTATTCTAATATATAATGTAATGAAAATATTACCTCTATTGCATTGTGGTCCAATCCATCCAGGCATGCATTTACAAATTCCACTCCCGCGGATGCAGAAACCTCCATTAAAACAAAAGCACTTTTGAGTACATTTAAATCCATATGTTCCATTAGGACAAACTATTCGAAAAAAATAAATCATCTTTGGTGTAAATGAAAATAACTCCCTACGCATTCTGTATTTGATAATACATGCATTTCAAAAAATATAGTAAATTAGTATATTTTTTAAACATAAAATTTAGCTGTACAACTTTAAAATTTGTAAGATTTCCTATTCTTAAAACAATTTAATAATGTACCAGTTGCACTATTTAACCGTCAGGAGCGTGAATATCAATATGTGATTAATCTTTGACTAAAATATATGGGAATTTACCTATTCATTCTAGTTTAGGGGTATATATATATATATATATATTATGAAGATGCGCATATCATTGAGAAGGAATGGTACTTAATTGAAAATGAATATACCTTTACAAGTGAGGAAAGGCAGCTCATATGAGTGAATTTTTAAATGTGACTGATTGTAATCTCCTGAAAATTTGAACGAGTATTTTTGAAATTAAGTGACTGGTAAGTTTTTGTTAGTATCTATGAAAAAGGATAAATAAAGTTGGAAATAAGAAGTAGTCACCAAGGTATTGACGAGCACATGTTAACAAAAAAAAAAAAGGATATTTGAGGTTATTTCTCTTACTAAAGTAAAATTGTTGCCAGATACTAAATCTGGCTGAAACGCCGGCTTAAACAAGACAATTGTTTAAATATATATTTCAGCAGATATAATGTTGGATATATAATTATGCAATATGCATCATATTTGGTGCCTTTCTTCCTTTACATGTCATTATCTACGACGCTTGCATTATCCCAAGAACATCTAATATAGGTCATGGATAATAGGAAAAGAGTTGCCTATAGTCGAATGAATCAATATTTCTGCTCTATCACGTCGTAAATGATGCAACGACACGTTGTCTTCCAGGCGAAGAGTTGATGTGCTAGTTTACAGTAGTTTATACACTGACTGGTGGTGACAGTATTAAGTTTTTTGGATATTCGTGAATAGATCTCGAAACCTTAATTGCAGTAAAACATTAGGAAATTTACGGATTATCTAAACACAGTGTGGATCATTGGCTTCCTTATATAATTATAATCCTTTTAATTTGGAAATGGAGCTTTTAAACAGAACAATCTTTTATATCACAAAGATAGATTCTTCTTAAAGTAGTTGGTAAAGTAGTTAATAATGAAATCCAATTAATCTCCTAAACAATTAACTCAAAAAGTCTTAATCCTATAGGGAATATTTGGGATTTCATCGAAACAGAGTTCAAGGTTCAAATACTACCATATCAGACTATCTCTATTTGGTGTGATGGCTGATTAAGCATTTCATACAACCCTAGTCATAGTCATCTAGCAAAACATTGCGACATTCATGCCAAGAAGAGCTTTCTTGCTTAATAAATTACTTTAAAAGCAAGTTATTGTAAAAACAAAAAAACTTACAAAAAACTGAACAAAATAACAACAAATTTGAATGAAGTATCATTGAATAAGAGGAAACGTCAAAAATAGTTTCAAATTTCAGCATTGGATCGTGCTTTATGGGTCAAAATATGTGAATGAAATTATGTGCCATGCGTACAACTCGTTGCAATTGATATAAAAACGTCAGGTACCTGAAATTTTTGCATTTCCATCTGAAAAATTCTCCATGACTGTCTGAATAGAGGATCCTGTTTTTCCCATAAAGTTCTCTTTACGAGAACGGTGACTACATACCATAATAAGTTCCGAATGCTCAAGATTATGTTAAAGGCATTGGTCCGGTGTTTGCCATGGGTCTGAAGAAATTTGAAAGGATATGTTCTTTTGATGTGTGACTGGTAGAGGGATCAAATGAATTGATTTGATGTCAGTTGAAGATGGTGCGGAAGGAGTCGATTGGTGATAGTGCATGGGGATCGACTAGAAACGGGATATGTATGTAAGCACAGTACATAAAATACTGCAAAAGATCCTACATCAATAAGGGAATATAATGTCCATTTCCATCTAAAAGGATGTACCAATTCATAAAAATGCCCAAATATGGGCAACAGAAATATCCAATCACATATCACCCAGTTGTGTTTATTTCTGCAAAGATCACAGTTTGAAGCTTACGCCATCATTTATCATACGGCCATATTTTTCGAGAAGACGATTACTTGCGGCCTTTTAACTGTACATTGCTAATGAGTACTATGACAGACTTTTAAGAAACTACGTGATTCCATCTCTTCAACAGCATAAATACGATCATTTTTAATGAAGATAATGATTCCCCGCATATTGCAAATTGAGTGAAACAGGTATTCAGAAATACTAGAATTATTTCCAAATACCTGTTTCACTCGATTTGCAATTTGCAAAATTATCAAGCGGCTATTTGGAAATACTAGAATTATCAGTCGTAATTTACAAACAGCCTGGCCGTTCTAATATTAATTCATATGATTCTTTTTAATGAACCAATGTAAGAGATATCATGTTCAGAGCTCTGATTGTAAACTTAATTGAATTTAAGGCACGCGTTGCGCAACACTTTCTAAGCATGAGCATGGAGGCACTTCGATTAGTTGTAGAACATGCTGCTTCTCTATTTAAACCCATTTCAATAAACCGAGATCAACATAAAAAACACGCTTTACAAAAGTCTCTCGAAATTTAAAAACAGATCTGACGTATTCTTTTATGATGTTTTTGGCTTTAGAACAATTAAAAACAATCTAATATATTTTTATGCAATTTTTCAATCACAGGACAATTAAAAATTAATTTTAATGACTGTTTATGGCTTTTAATCTCAGGACAGTTAAAAATCTATTTTTTCCGTTTATTGTAACATGTTTTTGCTATGATGGATAGGTTTATGTAACAGATAATATCATATCTAAGGATTACAATAGGAGACTTACTCACTGAATACCATAATTGGTTTAATGGAAAATAACATTTCAGTTATCGTTTTATTATTCACTTTTCATTTGTATATGAACTTTTTTAAACTAAAATGCTTACAGTCCCATCTGTTGCTAAAGTTTGGAACTACTTTTTCTCATGAAAAGGTTTTCCTTTTTCCTCAGTAATACTCTGTTCAAATCTAATATCATTTTGATCAATGGTTCTTTTTCTTATAGCGTTTAGAATGTTATGCAAGAATTAAAATCCACATGTGTATATACAAGTGTAAAACAGTGGGTCATAAGTTTTAATGAAAAGACATGCACCTTGCTAATTTAGAAAAGTACTCAGCTATGCTCAAAATACACAGTTACACCAAGCTAATGTCAAATAAAATTAAATCAAAGGAACTGTTGAAGGCTTGAAAATTCTTTTTCGTTAGGAAGTGGTAAATAGTTTCAGTTGGACATTTTACATTCATTTTTCAATGCTTTTCTGATCAGAGAAGAAAAGGGAAAAATTGAATACATAAAGGAAGTAAAAAACTATCTTCAAAAACCGAAAAAAAATGAGTTAATACCATAATTAAAAAAATATGTGGAAATGAGGAAGAAAGAGTGGATCGTAGCCCATATTTACTTTTTCTTCATTCACAATGATTACTAATGAAAAAGACAATTTTTAAAGAAGGACAACCTGATATTTCCATTTTGAATGTTATTTCTGAAACGATATGAATCGCGGAATAACTTGCTTTACAAAAAGCATCAATAGTGGTAAAAATTAATCATGGTTGAAATAAAAAAAAAGTTTATATATTAAATTAAACTGGGATTAACATCCAGACATAAATTTATAATGCCATTCCTTTCGACACATACATTTATATATGTATACATATATACGCCAATGTATATATATGCATATATATATATATAACATTGAAAGTTGCAAAAATGAATAGCTTACTTAGTGAGCAGTCTAATCCAGTACGGCCAGAAGGACAAATGCAAAACCCAGTAATGGGTTCACATTCTCCACCGAATTTACAATCACATTCTTCCGAGCATTTTTTGCCGAACTTTCCCCTCGGGCATACTGAAACAAATAGAAACATAAAAGCCAATTGAGAATTATTCACCTTGTACAATAAGTAAATCACTTATCACATCTTTGTTAAAAGAAACTGCCTTAAAATGCCTTCCATTTTCTCATCAATTAAGTTTTATAATTAATATAGCCTATTACCACTTGATTATATACGTTTACAATGTTTTAATATTTGATAACAGTCTTATAGAAAATAATTAAATCACACACACTTTCATAACTGAAAAACTTATAAAATCCCACCCTGATTAACAAGGACTATGCAATTGCTAAAACAAGTGCCCACTCACACACATACACAGAAAATAAAAAGTAAGCTAATTGTTTCTGTTACACACATACACAGAAAATAAAAAGTAAGCTAATTGTTTCTGTTACGTACATACACAGAAAATAAAAAGTAAGCTAATTGTTTCTGTTACGTACATTCACAGAAAATGAAAAGTAAGCTAATTGTTTCTGTTTGTTTCAAGTTTAGAATAAAAACATTTTTTCATATATCAATCTATACGAAAAATTACTCGCTTAGATAAAACTGCGAATCATTTTTCTTTCCTTCGGGAAATAAATTTTTCATAATTACTGCCGACTTTTATTTCGTTGTAAAATCAATTCCTGTCAAATGATATAGGAAACATTTGGTCCAGCCTCTTCTTACACTAAACACAACAAAGTTTACAATGCATTAAATAAGATTCTGTAAGTCTAAATTGAATAACTCTTATAAGCGTAATAATCATCAAATAAATAAGGACAGGGTCCCCTATTTTCTATAAATTACTATTAAAAGTGATATTTTCCAAATAAATTCTTTTCTTTGTCGAATAAAAATGATCACTGCCTTTATAGGTGAGGATTTGAGAGATATAAATTCATTCGGTATACGAAATTTGCCTCTTTTGTAAGATAAAAATTTTTGTTTTCATTTGTAATAGTGTTTTTTAAAAACTAAATATTGTTATAGATAAAACTTGATGCGTTTTCCATCTGCAAATCAGAAACAAGAAAGGTGCAGACTTGTAGCAGTAACTCACTTGAATTTACAACATTGAAATAATTTTTATGTGTGACATACGCCTATATTGTAGATTGGGTACCTGATGTGGACAAAACGGTAAGACAATCCATGCACATTAAAAGTTTCGTAGACTCCTATATTTCCTGTTAGTAGTGTAAATTAAAGGTTGCTATCACACAGATGTTAATCTGGTTCTTTAAGCGCGATTTAAGTTTTTAAACAGTTATAGACAGCTGGAAATATATCGCAATCACTTGTTAAATAAATATTTTTTTCTTATATATTGAGTGAAAAGGACTCGTGGTGAGAAAAGGCGTTGCTCTAGTGATCGAGAAGTAACTGTTTCTTTTCCTGTGACTCAGTGAATACTCTCATATATAACAGATTTAAGAAAGATCAAAGTTCTATAGGGCTTTGTATCCTTCCATTGATGTGAAACGAGAAGGAAGATGTTGTTTCATTACTTGCTAAACTACCATTTCAGTACAGAAACTGCCCGCCCATCTGAGACCATTGTTCAAAATAACAAGGCAGTTGGCTGTTTTTAGCTAAACTAATCTAGCTTTGGAAACTAATCGAATGACCTAACTTAACCAAACTAAGAGCAAAAAAATCTACTTGGTCTTAACTTTGGATTTAAAACATTTAGTTTATGCATCACATGATCGTTGTCACTAAATATTAATTGGAGCCCAAGTTTATTAATGTTAAAGAACTACTGTATTTCCATTATTTTTTTATTCTATATGTTATGAAATGTATTTTTGAAAATAACTATATGACAAATGAAATCTTTCAAAAATTTTCTTAAAAATATCTGACCTGAAATGTCTTATTAATCTACCATTTACTTATTCATACCTCATAGTACTTGGAATAAGAGGAAGATATTAGATTTGACTTAGTTAAGTTGTTGTATTACGTTGAGGAATAAATGTTTATGCTGATCGTGTCAAATATCTTGTAATTTCAAATCATAACTAAGTGTCAAAATCGACACCTGAAATGACATCTAACTTTCCATGACAGATATAACGAACAAAAGAACTTTAATCCCCACAAAACTTTTCAAATATTCACAAGGTCAACCATTAATACTGATTTTAGAAGGTTTAGATAGAATGCCAACTATAGAATGATGAATGTTTTTCCTACCAGAGAATTTCTGCACACATCGTACAGGTCAACATACGCTAGTTTCATAGGTTCAGTATGACTAATGGTAATATTGTGCTTTGTAAAATGGAAGGTCTCGGATTCAATCCTAATGACAATTGAATAACGGAAGATAGAGTTTTTATTTTATTTTATTTATTTATTTATTATTATTATTATTATTTTGGCAATCACTCCTGTCAGAGTCGAGAATTCATAATTTTCGAACTCTATTCTAGTGCCAGGTAAACATGATCCATTATTTTGAAAAAAATCTTCTCAGAATTTAAATAGGGATAAATGGGCAAAAATATGAAAACAGTTTTAGATGGTAAGTTATCCTTTACTCTGTGAAACTTAAAAAAGTTAATGTAATTATAATAATAATGTTTAAATGTATATTAAGATAAATAGGTGTGAGACGAATACTAATTAAAAGTTATAAATAAAAAAATGTTCATACTTTCTTGGCAGAGTCTTCCTGTGTATCCTGAAGGACAATCACACCAACCTGTGATATGATCACATGTGGTATTTTCACCCGGACAATTTGGACACAGTTCTTTACAACCGTCTCCATATGTTCCGAATGGACATTCTGTAAAAAGAAATCTGTTTAACCTTAAAAGATTTGAAAGAAGCTTATCGCACGAAAAATGCACCACAATATCGGAACATATATTTATCATGTTGGCTTGGTTTTCAATGAAATATGTCATTCGTGAATGCTTCACGATTTTGAAATTTAATGGATCACATCGAAATATTACATTGTGATTAAATTTTGACAATAATAAAATATTTCAATAGAGATATATTGTAAAGACACTTTTATTCCAGTATCTCGAATTTTACATTTTATTTTATGAAAATAATTCTAAATAAGGATTCATAAGAATATCGTTGAATAAATTTTTTACAATATTTTTAAATTGATATCATGAACAGTGTGTGATACTTCACTTTATAAATCTGATAAACTAAAAATGCTTAACTTTTTTTTTGAGAAAAGGATTACTTTTTGCTCAAAATATGTCTTGAAAGATTCCAATTTTGTATGTATAAAATGTTTTTGTGAGGGTCAGAGAAACAAAGCATAAAGTTTCATGTTATTCAAATAATTAGAACGCTAATTAGGTAGATGTTCCAAGTAAAAATATAAGAAAACTGCTTGGACGTCCCATAGCTCTCTATATAATTTTAATTACGAAAAATTACCATAAATGATTACAAGATGGCAATTTACTTTCAGAAAAGTAGCTTGCAAGCTTTCTTATCAAACTAGAAAATTTAATACCCCTACTAAAATAGGAAATTTTGGCAACGATGTGTTAAAAAGTCCATTATTCTCATTGAAACATTGAAACATTCATGCAATAAATAAACTGATTTAAAGTGCACTGATTAAGCTCCAGGCAAATTGATTAATAAAATTATGCATTATTTTAATCAGAAATTATTTCATTTATCATAAATTTTTAATAAATTGGATTTTCCTCACTCACTACATCAATATAATAATTTTAATCATATTTCATATCTATATCTTACATGATATTTCAGGAGTTGATCTTTATACATTTATTACCATTAACGGCAAGATATCAAATTTATCTAACTGCTTTCCATGACACTTAGATTTGTATTCGTTACAACAAAAAAAAAATCGATGGATCAAGAAAGAATTGTCCAATAAAAACAAAAATTGGTGGATAGAAAAATTATGTACAGAGTAGAAAATGATTAAAATTTCCAAGCAACTGAATAATGTATTTCAAAATTACTTAGTAAGAAAGTAACAAGTTTAATGATGTGTTAACCCACCTCTAACCATGACACAAGCAGCTACACGGCGTGGCAAAGACAGATGAAGATCGCGGATAATCTCTTGCGGTATTGTTTGCAAAATTCACTCCAACTGTCGGATTAAGTTCTCCCCTTTCCCTGATAGATAAATAATCTCTTGCGGTATATCTCTTGCGGTATTAATCTCTTGCGGTATTGTTTGCAAAATTCACTCCAACTGTCGGATTAAGTTCTCCCCTTTCCCTGATAGATATAATGGCCTTCTCATTATATCCCAAACATGCTAGATGGGAGAAAGATCTGGTGATCTGGCTCGTCAAAGAAGTTTTTTAACAAATTCATAGTAATGCATGCCTTATGTAGTCTGGCATTATCTTTCTGAAAAATTACGATAGAGTACTGCAAAAGGAACGGTTGGGAAATAGATATTTGAATGCCGTCGACGTATTATAAATATGCCTCTAATGAGGACTAAAGCGGTCAATCTATTAAAGGCAAATGGCACCCGAAACCATAACTTCAGGTTGAGAATCTGTGTGGAAGGCAATAGTGAAAGCAGGATCAGACCTCTGTCATGGGCGTCTCCAGACACGTTTTCGACGATGGTCAGGGCACAGTTGGCAGTGGAATTCGTGGCTAAAACCTATACGTCCCATTATTCCGATCTAATCGAGCATAACATCACTGTAATATGACTCGACAGTGTGTTAGCCTTGGTGGCAGGTGGATTAACAGTTGCTACGATAATAAAGTTTACTCTATCAGCCGTCTGTGAAGGAATATAGTAGAAACTCGTATGTGGATCATACGTCTGATAGTAGATAGCGAAGAATCAGACTCAATAAAAGCTGATCTGACAGTTACTCTGCCCTCCCGATCTGTTGTGGTCTTTCGACGACCACTACGATCATGGCTCTGAAACCTGTCATTGTACATCTACTCTTTCCAACATCATCTAATCGCTGCATCGCTTCGAACTACATAACGGGTGATTTTTCAATTTGACCAACCTGCCTCTTTCGATCGAAGGATACTTTCAAACAATTACAGTTGCTCGTAATGAGCTCAAATCCTGATGCGAGACACATTTTCAGTCGTTGAAAGGTACCTTTAATTTCAGTGCAATAGAAATTTTTAACAACAACTCGAGAAGATCTCAACTAGATGCACAGATCCAATACGCTGATGATCACATCATTCATTGGACAACAAATTTTAATCATTAGCATACTTGGTTAAAACAATTATGCATACAAAATGCCAAAGCATTCGGATGATTTTATTATATAGTATACTTATAAATATAAATTAAACTAAAAACTATTTGAAATAGTAAAATATATTTTCATTCCCAATATTTATACTAAGTACGAAAGATTTGTGGTATAAGTTGTGTAATAATTAGATAAATATTTTTAAAAAAAATTTCATTATAGAAAAACATTAATGTCATTCACAGAAATTAAACAGTCATTTTATCGTGGAGAGAGGGGAAAAGCATATGTCCCAAATATAAATGGGTCTATTATCAGGGCAAAATTGTTTATATTTTTTAAGTCTTTTTTAGTGCCCATAACCACCATAAGCTTATTTTCAGCTTATGCTGGAAAAGAATTTGAAAAAATTTAATTATGTTCTTGCGTAATAAAGTAATATATAAAAGCTACATTTTAAAAGGCTTTTTACAGAACATTGAGCTTAAATGATTCTGAAACAAAAATCGATATGTAGTGATTGACTTCAATACAAAAAGTTTTTATATATTAGTATAATTATTTGGGAAAAAATTAGCAAAAGTTACCAGGAAAAAACTATAAATCTCAAAAAATTGCTTAACTGTTTTAGGCGCTAGCCTTTTATTTTGTAAAGAATGATAAATATAAACACCTTTGTCACTATAGAGACTATAAATGATATAGTTATAGGTCTTTAGAATGCAAAATAAGTTCTAGATTTTGATATAAATTTCTTTTATAGTGATGGATATTAATTTCTCGAAAAGAGTTCCATGAAAAAATTTTCAGTTGATCTTTGATTTCTTACAATTATTGAGACAAAAATAAAAAGATAATTTTAAAAAGAAAAATGTCTAATTATAGAATATAGTATAATTTTTTCTAATAAGAAATCAATTTTTTCACGGAATTCACCATGAAAATGCTCCTACTAGTATAAATATTTTGCTATTTTTCATGGTTTTTTAAAAGGAATTTAATATTAAAGAAATACTTTGATTTCTACTCGAAAAATTATCTCATAATTGAGAAATATTGTTGAAAATATTTATCAAAAATATAATTATAGGATTGTTATTTTTAAAGCGTTTAAGATTTTTAAGTATTTTTTCAAAAATCGTTAAATTATGTTAATTTACCATGAAAACACACATTTCTTACAATTGTTTTTATCATTATTGAAAAAAACATTATTGTGATTATTTAATTTTTGAATTATTTATCTTTGCATTAATGTATTAATCTAATTATCTATATATTAATGTATGACTTTTAGAGCGCTGAAAATTTTTTATATTCTTCGCATCAAATTATCATTTAATTATGTTTGCTTATGCCATGAAAACATTTCTCACAAATATAAATATATTTACTGAGATAAATAAAAATTGTTTCCAAACGTTTCCTAGAATAAAAAAGTCTCTTCACATAAAGCATACAAGAACACATCTTTCTCATTCATAAAGTATTTAACTACGCTGGACTGCAACAGAAAAACATGTTTTTCAACTGTAATTGTAAATTTCTTTCTTACAAATATGAATGCATAATGACACACACACACGCGCGCACGCACACACACACGCGCGCACGCACACACACACGCGCGCACGCACACACACACGCGCGCCCGCACGCACGCACGCTCACACACACGCGCGCCCGCACGCACGCACGCACACACACACGCGCGCCCGCACGCACGCACGCTCACACACACGCGCGCCCGCACGCACGCACGCTCACACACACGCGCGCCCGCACGCACGCACGCACACACACACGCGCGCACGCACACACACACGCGCGCCCGCACGCACGCACACGCCCGCCCGCACGCACGCACACACACACGCGCGCACACGCACACACACACACTCACAGTAACATATATTTGTAAGAAGCACTCTAGTCATTTTTATATTCGTATTCTGATAGTTTCGTACTGAAATATATTGTGTAAGGGAGTTCCTTATCACTATAAATATTCAGACCAAAGGCGAGTATAAAACACACCACTATTGAATTGAAAGCCAGATTATAAACATTTCACATTCTTTCTCAACCAGTTGTCTTAAAGCCACTATTCTTTCAATAATGTTTAATTTTATTAATCACATATTGTATATATATTTTCCGTCTAAGAGGAAACTTTATGTTTTAGTCAGACATTTATAATTTTGATAATATACGAAAAAAATTGTTTAAAAAAATGCAGAATTAAAACTGTATATCATGATTTCGAAAATACAGGTTTATAGTAAAATGTTTCTTAAAATATTGTATTACTCTACTAATTTTGCTTAAACACTTGTCTAATAAAAGCATATATAAATAATTGATTTTACAAATTATAAAGATATTGTGTGCAGATTATCTTTGTTTTTAAAATGAAAACTTAAACTTTTAATTTAGCTAGTCATTTATTTATTGAATATATTTCTCACCGAATTTTAATTTGTTTAATAGTTACTATATTTTAGAAAATCAATATCATATTTTCTTATTTAGTGCAAAATGTTGAATAAACTGACTTTTGATTAGATATTTAGTTTCTTATTTACTAAGAAACACAAAGCATTACAATTTTTAACTTGTTAAATAAAAATTTGTTGAAAATAAAAATGTCTTTTTTTAACTAACTTTAATTACACATTTTATTTTGAATCTAATTTTAAAAAAAAGTACGCTGTAAGTTCATGTGCTAAAATGATATAATTAAAATTGTTAATGACACGAATTAAAACTTTTTCCATTTGTCAAATGACACTTAATATTATAACAACCAGTTTCAGTTCAAATTGTTTTTTTATACTTAAATATCGAATGATATTGTCATACCTATATATAAAATAGGCCATTTCGTAAGAAAAATTATATGAACTATAAATATAAAATATGACAAAAAAAAACCTTCGAATAGAAAAAATATTTATTAAAAGATGTTTTTTGAATAAGCGTTTTGTTACTGTCGAGAAAATTATTACTGAAAATTAATTTACTTCGTGATTACTTAATTAACATGATGTACGTTATGTAGTATAATTATTAGGATATCATTGTATTTTAAGAAAAACAATCGGCACCCCATTAAGTAACTGAACTTACTTTCGGAACAGTTGAAACCCTCCCAGCCTGGTTCGCAGATGCATATCCCAGTCACGTGATGACAAGCTATGCTTTCATTGCAAGGACAAGTACTATTGCAGGAATCGCCCCAAGTTGGAGGATCACATTCCTCTTCACAAAAAGGACCTGGAAACAAAAAATGCCAAAACATATGCATTATACCATTATTAAAACGCTCGGTGGCTGGGATCTTTTTTCCAGCTTTTCAGAGTCATACAGTGGCGAAAGTCATGTTTTTCAGCGGTAAGATTCCAGAAGTAGCGGATGTACTTAGTAAACTAAATGTAGCAGGAAAAAACTTACGAAGATTAAGAACTACATCTTGTGCTTAAAAATGGGATGAAAAAAATTATATAACACGCAATGAATTTGTACATGAATTCAACTAACGTCATTCAAAGAGAAGTACGAGAACTTGATTTTCCGAAAACTTAATCAAGTGTATATTTGTGGTAGTATACGAGAAGGTTAGGAACTGACGTATCTAGTATTGATTTTTTTTCTAACACATTTTGTAATTTAAGAGTGTTTAAACTCATTAAGAGAGTCCAAACTAACATCTGTGCTAAATATAAGTTGGTTGTCGTTTGCAAATTACTTTTTGTTGCTGAATTTACTTTCCCATTCATTGCCTTTTATTTTGAAAACAGGCCCACTTTAATTTATTGCTGGGGACGCTATCAGTCATTTTGTTTTGATATTTCCCTTAGTGTATGGTCTCTTTCTTTAATGACCATAGCCTCATCATTCCCTTTAGTCACAAAAAATATTAATGTTGGTATTCCTTCTATATGCATTCCAACACGTTGCTAGTGTTGGGAAAAGTGCAAACGCATTCACAGTACTCTGTAATAGCAACATTTTTCAAAGGTCGAAAAACAACAAATAACACTATTAAAAATATGTAGAACTATAAAAAAAATATGCGATGCCTTACATATTTTTTCTCAACTTCCAGAAATTTAGGAGATGACAATTTTATAAATGAAACAAAGAATCGCACATCTTCGCTCTCGAAACGAATAGTTTTCAAGAATGGTGTAAATTTCGGTACACACAGCTTTACAGAAAGTTTAAATTAATCTCAATTTAGTTCATTAATCTCAATCTCCAATTTTTTAAATTAATTACGAATGCTATAATTGGGGGACTCTAAAGTGAAACACTCTGTAAATTTGCATGTGAAAGGTTACATGTTTTATCACTTTTGTGGTCCATTTATTTTTCTTTTGAATACCTCCCAATTTTTTATGTTTTATTAGCAATTAAGGAATAGCATTTAAGGAAACGCATTTTATTTTGCCGAATTTTATTTTTATATTTAAATTTCAGGGGTGGAAATTATTTTTCGCACGGAACCATTTAAAGTCATAAAGAAAATTAAATTTAATGGCGATTATTTGCCATGAAAAGATGAGAAGCATATTCCGATGCATAAGGGAACATCACATTCTGCACAGATGATGCGAGTCCTTATTTCTATTCCTTTTAGGATACATTTCCTACAGGGTCTATAGTTTTGCATATGATTTCCCAAATTGGCTAAGTGCACATCATCCGGAACTTCATACTTCTTTGCTTGGAAGCTAGCAGGATGTCCTTTCCTTTTTCTTGAGGAATATCCGTCTATTATCTGAAGAGCTAATGCTGTAGGGAATGTTGGCTAGTCTAAATTTCTGTTTTTTTGATTTTGTTTACAATATTAGATAGCTACTGGCACAAAATATACAGAAATATACGAAATAAGAAAGTGTTATTACAGTTAGAACTGTGTTTCACTCACATTTGCAGCAGAATCGTTGAGTAGTACAAATGTCACACCAAAACAGACGCAGTAGGACGAATCTCACATAAAGCTTTCAAACATTCAAAAATAAAATTGCGGCCAATTCCATTCAGTCGATGGAACACTGACATCAGATGGTTGCAAAAAACTGAAGCGGAAAATTGTCTTCCCACCATTCTAAAAGCAGCGTCAATATATCATAATGGGAATTGCGCTTCCCGCAGGCGTATTTTGTAGGATTTTGTAGGTGGGAAGTAATCTTCCCACAAAAGGGTTAAGTTAACTAGAGACCAAAATCTTAATGTAACCCATTCCTTGTAATCATTTTTAATCCTATACTGGAAAAAAATTAGGTGGATATGAAGAATAAAAGTTTTATTTTTACATGTAGATATTTTTTAATGCCGGCCAACTTGTCTAGTTGCCGGCGCGCTTGACTAGGGAAGGTCCTGTGTTCCTTGGTTCCTATAACGGAAGGTCCTGGGTTCGAATCCTGGTACAGGCATGGATGTAATTTCTCTCTCTCTATCCTGTCTTTGTCTTTTCCTTGTGTGTGTGAATGAAGTATGAATGATGCCTACCCTATAAATGGTTCCCTATGACATGTGTGAGGGTGCGATGGTGGCCCACCTCTTGTGGTGCACCCGGGGCAACGCCTCGGCGGCAAAAAGGTCGCTGTTTCTGGCCGGTTCCTTAGGTATCAGGGAACAATTGATTAATAGACCTGTTGCAGTTGTAACTGTCTACAATCTGACATTGGAAAAAAATATATACATATGCTTTTTAATTGATATAAAAGAAAACACAGTGCATTAAAGCATCACAAAATAATGAGAACCATAATTGTTTAAAATGGATATGCTTATGTTAATGCTTATTTGTGTCAATTTATTTTGATTCATGTGACCATCAGAATTGTGCGATTGAATCCTTTTAATTTTAATAACTACATTTTAAATTAGAATTCTCATAAAGAGATGCATCACTTTAACGCATTTACTTTTTATTAGTCTAAAAATAACTAATTATTTATTTTTCTAAAAGAAAGCCATACTTTTTTTCAAAGAAATAAAATTGAATAGTGCTTATATATTTAGTCATTTTTAATAATAAAAAACCCGTAGATTTTATTATTTTATTAAATTTCGTATCAAAATGCTTTTTTTAATTAACTATTTGATTTTCGAGGCAATTTCGGAGATTACTTGAGAAATAAATGCCAACAGTTATTTTATAAAATGTCTTCAATTGTTTACAGCTTGAAAGACTTAAAATTCATTCACTATTTCTCTGATTTGCTGAAGAGAATGAGCTATTTTAATCAACTTTTTCATAATTGCTACGAATTTAAATTTATTTTAAAAGTAAACACCACATTATTGGTTTATGAAGTTTATTTAACTTTATATAAATTGATAAATATTGATTTTTTATTTTCCCAGTTTTTTTAAAACAAATCTCTGTATTGTATTCATCTATTTTGTAAAAATTCTGAATTTATTTCAAATTTACAGAATTTTTATAAAATGTCTCTAATTTTATAAAATTCAACGCGTTATTTCCTAACCTACAAAAGCAAATAAATTCAAAATAATTGTAAAAAGGGTGACTTTTATAGTCTTGATATTTTTTAAAACTCAAATACCCCACAGTACTTTATTCTAGTCACAAAATTTCTAACAGTATATAATTGGTGTTTAAATAAGTTAATATTGAGTACTTACCTTCGATAAATAAATTAACAGGTATATAAAATAATAATAACTTATGACTTGCCTTTCCACCCACGTATACAGGTGCAATTTCCATTCACAAAATCACACTCTTTAGATGTTGTTATGTTGCAACGGCATTTTTCATGACAATTTAACCCATAAAATCCATTCTAAAATTTTAAAATTAGATCCATATTAGGATATTTTCAATCTGAATACAATTTCAAAATAAAATATTTTATCAACTATTATTTATTAAAAGTAGTCTGATGACTTATTTGATATTTTTTTCAATGTTTAATACAAAATTCTATATGTGAAATGATAAATTATATTATATTTAAATAATTTTATTATAAATTTTTCATGTTTATGGTTAAAAAAAATTAAAACGTAATACATAGAAAAAAGAAACTGTCAATGAAAGAGTTAAACGATTTGATGTTATTTGTCTGAGACAGTTACATCAAGTTAAAATTTTAGAGTACTGATAAAACATTCACCATTTATTGGTTCATAATAATTCCTAATAGATTAAATAATACATGGTACACATCTTAATACATTTATATGATGAACATTGATAGTTAAATAAGTTTTAAAAAATTATAACAGACTTCCAAATATGCCCCTTTTTTGCATCTGTAATATTAAATTCCATCGCATTGTTACCGTTATTAGAGGAATTGAATATACACCAGATATGGGTAAATAAGTTGTTTTATTGGAGTTGTAATTCAGACTTAAAGGACATCATATTGGTTGACACATCTTCAAAAATTAATATGTTTTTATAATAAGATGATTTGGTTGCTGAGAAAAATTTGGGCCAGTTAATTTTCTTGTAAAATGGTCAACCTGCATTTAAAGATAAAAACAAAGATATTAAAGTTGCATAAGGAAATGAACATGTGAAGATGATATATACAATAATATTCAAACTGATAAGGAAAATCGTCTACAGAAGCTTTCTCGTTGTAAAAATTATATAAATAAATGCCTTTTATTTATATTTTTATTAAATATATGTTTATATTTTTATTATTTTATGAATTATTAAATGCTAAAATGAGTCAAGCATTTTACACTCACTTTACTAGATCATCTGTTAATAGTATAGAGCGAATGCATAGAAAATTAAGGGGGAAAATCTTAGAGTAAAATTATGATTGATTGTGGAATATAAATTTATAACATTTTTAACTGTTAGAATGATTTGTTTAACAATATTTTCTTTAAAACTTTGGGGAAGTATTTTTTTTCTAATGAATATAAGCATAAATATCTCATAAATTTGATTTAACAGTTCAAAATTTGGGAAAATTTGTCAACGATGCTACTATTACATTGGTTCAATTGTTATATCAGAGAAAATACATCATTAAAAAGTAGGAAAAAAAGAAAGAAAACTTGTAAATAGAAAACTTAATTTACGATGTATTAGTTATCTTTTTAATATCAAGAAAAATTTTAATCACAAATATATAGCAATAATTCTTTACTGACAAATAAATTGGAATATGAAGATCAGGCTTGTAAAATGATCAAAAGAAAATGAAATTATTTTCACCTACGCTAACATATTCAAAAATAATTAAAATTTTTCATAGAGAATAAAAAAAAACACATTACTATATGAAAATTATTGTGATCTAATTAACATATTTTTTAAAAAATTATATTTATGATTTTTTACGAAAGTTGAAATTTGTCTCTTCTGTGATTAAGGCATTTCTGTATTCGCATCTTTCAAAGATTAAATGGTTCAAATCATCCTTTTCCTGAAGTCTATTATCCATTTCTTAGAGAGAATATTATCTTCTTGAATATTCAATATCCTGAGCAGATATAAAACTTTAGTAAAATTTTGTAAATCCTCTGAATTTATTATCAGATGGACCTCTATATTCAAACGCTTTTTATAGATATAAAATTCATACATCTTTAGTTAATTTTAATTTAAAATCATGGAATGATTATGTTCCCACATCAACGTTATTTGTTTTTATTACATCTTAAATATATTCCAAGTTAAGCTACTTTTAACTGGTCTATAAAAAATCTTCTACAGAGATAAAAGGATTTGTGTTTTCAAGTTTATTATTAATCTTTTACCACCAATTCTTATCAGCGTGTAGTTTAGTTATTTCAAGGTAAGCAAAAGCATATTGAACTTGAAAACCGTACGATACTGTACTTTTATATACAGCAGTATTTACCTTTGTACTATAAAAATCAATAACTGCTGATCATGTTAACTTTTTTACCTCATTTTTAAGAAGTATGTAAAGATGTTTAAGAATGTCTGCGCATTTTTAATAACTGATTGTTGTTGTCGTGTGACAAATGCAAAGAGAGAGAGAGAAAAAAGAATAGAGTCCTAAAGGGATTTGATATTCCTTCGAGAGGTTGGACTGTTGGTCCGCGGAAGGTATTTTATTACCCACTGGAAAACCAGGTATATAAGTGTATTTGTTTACTTATTGTGAGTATTTATTTCAAATTTGTGAAGCTAAAAAATCCTAATTATTAAGAAAACCGAGACTTGACTGGAGATACAATTTAATTAGATGAAAGTATTACGGTCATATTAAATGAAAAGGAGAATTAATAAGAGATCCATAAACAACAATAAAAATATGGGTATTTGAATTCTTATTGTGTAGTGTCAAATTTATTAAAATGCATTAAAAATTATCCGGTATTGAACATCTTAAGCTGTCACATTAATGAGCAGATTAAATTAATAATTAAATATAAGTTATAATTTTGTAATAACACATTGAATGCTCTCACACAACGATCTCAATCACATACATGGGAAATTTTCGGACATTTTGCTTTTTTCTTAAAAAAAATAGTAAAGGAAGCATTAATTATGGTTTATAAGAGTTGGTTGCTTGGTCACTACGCTGCCACTCTATTGCAAACGAAGTATTAATTCAGTTTAAAATGGATTCCAAATCATTGCAAAAATCATTCTGCTTCATACTCTCTTGAAATGAAATTTAGGGCACTAAACATTCAACAACCAGTCCCATTGCTTTATCATTACAAATTTCAATCAAGGACATAAATTTGATTAGTTTCATTGTTGTACGATCATATTTTGCCCACGAACACAAATTGTATAATCATCTATACTTAAAAAATCAAGACAAGCAAATCATGCCTGCCCAAATTAGGCTTACGAAATGTTAATTTGATATGTTGAAATAAAAACTGTTTTACTTCGAAATTTTGTTAATATTGTCTGTAATCAATTTAAAACACAATTAACAATGCTTTGGGCTTCCAGTAAAGGTTTTTATGCGTCAATGTAATTAATGTACGAGATGTAATTTTCACTTCCAGAACTATGTTCGCTTCTAAAAAAAGGCAAAGAGTTCTTTTCCTATTTTAGAACGATCATCTATGCCTTGCCATTGAGAGTAGAGAAAGAATATATGGCATCAGATATCTTCTTTTTACACTCCAAAAAAGTATTTCTTTTTTTAAAAAAATGAAAATGTCCATCATTCTTAAAGTTTTTTTTTTTTTTTGAAAAAGTATTGTTTTTCACTTCTTAAGTCAATTCATTTTCGCCTTTCTCAATACATCTCAGTCCGGAAATGCTCTGTAATGTGGAGAAAAAGAGTTCTGACTTAAGTATTCAATAAGTTTATAACCAGGGAAAGTTTTAAAATATTGTATATCTCATTCGACTTGCTTTCAGCTAATGTAACTTAAGACTTCATTCTTTGATACAAAATATTGTTTTGAGAAATTTTAAATTAACCTATTACGTAATTGCAGATTTTTAAGTCTTAAACTGTAGAATGTCATGTTTTTAAGAAGTTAAACTAATTCAATCAGAAGTCGTTGTTGTTGCATCAGTATGTTTCAATATACATAGCTTATAACCGATCTATACTAGTTGCATGGAAGCAGTAGAGTAGGAGTCTTCGTAATTTAGAAATTGAACAACCTGCCCAAAAACTTCGTCTGCCACCCTCACAAGTATCATTTCACTTGGAAAACATTGCAACTACGACCTCTTTAATGTACCCCCAACCATCATCAGCAAATAAAATAGATCTTCGTTTAAGTTCTGATTTGAAATCTCTAACTACCGATAATGAGAACAATGTCGGGCATTGTATTCCACTGTGTTTTCTATGATACTCAGAAAGAAAGGCAAGTACATTTTACAATGTCCAATCACTGGGACAAATGGAGCGTTGAGGAAAGTGCCGTCTCAGGTGTCTATGCCTTCTTTTAACCGCGATTCTAAAACACGAAATGATCTATTGTGTTAAGCGTTTTTAGTTGACATAAATGGGAATCTGAACGTGCCTCATAGTAATCTAACCTAGCACAGAGTAATTTTATCAGTCACACTCTTACATACTCTTCTAGCAACCAGTAATATTTAAGTGATTTTTCAAACAAGAAATGGTTTTTGGCTGATTATTTTGAATAAAAACAACTACTTACCGAACATTGCGTTTCACAGTGTTTCCCAATGTATCCAGGATGGCATGTACATTCGCCATTTTCTGGATTGCATTGTCCACCATTTTGGCATTCACATTGGTGCTTACACTGAAGACCAAAAGTATCCTCTGGACAAACGTTTTCACAGTTTTCTCCAATAAAACCTTGAGTGAAAAGCGTTATTACATTCAGATTGTCTTTTTATTTAAAATATATAAATCGCAAGAAGCGCAAAATCGAAAGAACTAATTACCTGGATTGCAGATACATTCTCCAGTAGCGGGTAAGCATTTGGCGCCGTTTTGACACGAGCAGTTCTGAGAACAATAATACCCCCATCTGCCGTTTTCACAAACCTCGTCACACCTGTAAGATGTATTTGAAAAAAGCTTGTTAAACACAATGGAACATTATACCGCAAAAAGTTTGAAAACTATATTTAATGACAAAAATGTTACAGACGGAAAAACCGGGCTCTATTTTGCAAAGTTCTGCAAACTTGAAACAATGAATAAGGAAAATGATAACGATAAAATGAATTCAAAGTCAGTATTTATAAAAGCTACTTAAACGATAACAATCATGGATAACAATTTTATTACTATTTTTGTGTAGAATATATCAACGCTTATTTAGCTTGGAAGAAACTACAGAGATAATCACATATTTAAATTTGTTTACATACATTGGGTAGAATTATCATAGAGTATATAATAATGTATGTAAAAAAAAAATAAAATCACCAGAGATCAATATAGTGTAATTTCGCTTATACTGCACGTTACTGTGAAAAAATATTACTTTCGTAATGTAAGAATTTTCCATTTTCTCAGATCAAATTTCACCAAGACGACATTTTTGATAACAACACACGAAATACAGATAAAAAAATAGAGTTACTATTTATAGCAAATTTTATTTTAAAGCCAAAAACTCTTTGAAAACGCTTCAAACTTTTAAAGTAAAAGATTAAAAAAATATAAATATATCAAATTTAAATTTGAAATGTCATAATTTTTTGTCTAAGAAGCTACGTTTCACTTAATGTTTTCTAATAGCAGAAAACCATAGATTATATTAAACATCGCGCGACAATCTTCTATTTATATAATTCAAGCATTAGTTCATGGGTCTCTGCTCATTTTATGCATGTGTAGTGGTTCTGAGATTTTAATAATCTGCATAACACACTGTAGATAGTATTAGTTAAAATTTCAACTCATTTGAGTTACCCCGTCATAGCGTTGCATATTTTAGTAACAGGAGTTATATGAAAAAATAATTTTCTACAAGGTAAACTGAGGATGCGTTTTTATGCTCGGATTATAATTTGAACATGTTTTTATAATTTGAACACACACAAGAAATTAGAATTTGTATCATTTTGCTTGAGGTTTGTAATATTATTTGGAAACTTTACCACCTTTTCTGGTAAATTGAAAAAGAACAAAATTAGAAAAAATATTGTATCAGGATTTTCCATAAATAAAATGTAAATAAGTGTAGTTTAAAATCCGGTGTTGCAAATATTCCTAAAATATAAAAGTCTTACTCAATTCACTGTAGCTTTTACATATTTTTGATTTACTTTCAACCTTAATAAACTTATTTATAACTTTTTTCAATATAACAAAGGAATTTAATAAAATTTGTTGATAATGATGGTAATGTGATAATTTTTTTTTTTTTTTTTTTTTTTTTACTTTATTTTAAGGTGAGAAAAATATCTAGAAAAATTGAGAAAATTTAAGGGATTAAAATTCAGTATTAACTCTGAAAAATTTATCTTATAGATATACTACTCTAAAATTTGACAGTAAATAATTTGGTAGATTCATAATTCAGTTCAGTTTGAAGTAGTGCAGACTTGTGTTTACATAAAATGGCTTTTAAATTAATTAATGTATATCCATTATGAAATATAGATAAAAGAACTAAATTTAGTAAAATTATACCGATATCAACAAGTACGTAAATAATGCTAAAACAGTTCTTATATTTAAAAATTTAAGGGGAGAATCCTTTGCAAAATAAGTTTCAAAAAGCAATTTATTTCGTTTTAACATATCTATCACAACAAACTCACTTACCACAGTTGTATAGATATTGAATTGAATGTAATAAAATAATTAAAAATAATAGTAGGGAAAAGTTAACACAGATTAAGACACAGAACTATTTTACCAAATATCTTTTAGAGATGTATCCGTGTAAAAAAATGACCTTAAAAATTTTTAGTTTTAAGTTATGCAGACTTGTGCTTACATAAAATGGCTGTATATTCAATATACCAATAGTATAATATAAATAAAATGCATAAATTTATACTTAAAAAAAGGTATGTAGATATTTATAAAGTGCAAATCTCAGTAAGTACAAAAACTACAACATATCAAGAATAAATATTCAATATTACAAATAAAATTTTGATTAAGTAAATATTCAATTCTATAGTGATGCAGGAAATATGAATTAAAATTTTTTTTAATAAAAACATCAATACAATTCCATAAAGGTTAACAAATCAATACAATTCCATAAAGAGTCGTGAATCCAGATGAATGTGTTAATGTTGCGCATGTAAACAAAAGAAATAAAACAATCAAACCTGCTGCCTTTAAAGCCAAACGTACAATTGCAAGATCCTGTCACGTGATTACAGTTGGCTTCATTTTTGCAGTCGCAATTACCAGCACAATCGTCGCCAAATGAACCTTCTTCACAAGGCGATTCACATCTTTCTCCTTTAAATCCTAATATTAAAAACCGCAAGTAAGATTGTTCAAGCACTTTTTACACGTATCTAACAATAAAGACAACAGTAAAAGGTGATACTAGAAAATATTTCAGCGTATATTTTTATTAAAATAAAAGCTTTAAAATAAGTAAGAATGTGTTGCCTCATAAGACTCGAGTAATAAAAAATTAATTTAAAGGTAATAAATGATATGTTTTCAATGATAGTATAGTTGAGCATAATAGAGCATAGTTTTTAGTTAACTGCGTAAAAAGTAAATCGATAACATTTGCTTCACATAAATTATTGGAAACAATAATAAGACTAATTTCATGATCGCTAAGCGATCAATAATTAAAAGCAATGATTAATTCAATGAATACATAATATTACATTGTATTCAAAACCACTACAAACATCACATCCAACAATGTGAATCCAATCCAGGAATTATTGAACAGAAAGGCTAAGAACTAAACTGTCTTGGCTCTACAATGAGTGAGTAATTGACACACATTACAAGGCATTCTGAACATATTTTGCTTTTTATTTTACCTGTCCCCTTTTTTAAATGACAGAATGTTTATTCTTATTCATTTAAATTCAATGACTTGAAAATCTCAATGTAAAAATTTATAATAAAAATTTAAAATCAAAGGAGCTACATTAGTACATAAGCAAATTGCATGCTTGTAAGTAGCTTAATAATCTACTTACTCCGGAGCAATAAAAATAATCGGTCTAGAGATTAATCTAAGCACGAATGAGTAATAAAATATGGATTGTGAATTTCTTTTCACATGCATATCAGCCAAGATAGCTCTTAGTGCCTTTATGGATTCTTACCCTTGTGAAACCTGTTGCATTTTCTCGGAAGGCGAAACATGTCAATTGTTTAAATGTTTTACAATGAAGCTTAGTTTATCCGATATAAAAAGGGAAATTAACAAACTGAATGGACTTAAAATGAGAAAATGCATTTGTTTAGAAAGAGATTTCTTTAACAGAATGAATTTAAATTCATTTTGTTAGTAAACATGCTCCTTTGCTAATTGAATCTTCAAGGATTTTGAGTTGAATCTTAACTTCATACTTTCACTTTTTCCTTCCGGTTCTAAAAGCATGCATTTCTCAAAACATCTCCACCCTACCTCTTCATACATACCTCGGCTGCAAATGCACTGTCCATTATGGGGAAGGCACGTTGCGTTGTTCAGACACAGGCACTTTTGGGAGCAATAATGACCCCAGGAACCTTGATTACATAATTCTTCGCACCTAAACACCATCACACAAGTGACTTTGAGTGTCAATAAAATACAGAATTATACTGTGTAAAATATCACTGAGTATACCTTTTTCCTTTGTAACCGAGGGAGCAGTTGCAAAATCCGTCAACAGGGTTGCATTTATATTCATTTTCACAGTCACACGTTAGGGAGCAGTTGAAGCCAAAAGAACCATCTTCACAAGGTGTTTCGCAAATGGCACCTCTCCATCCTTGGGTGAAAACAAACAGTTTCAATTCACAATTAAGTGATTCGGATGCAACGTATTTTGAATGCTATTATTATAATTATTATTAGTGGAGTTGTATAAGTATCAATTAGAAAGAGTTAACGTCTGACAAGTATACTTCTAAAGAAAACCTTAAAAAGAAATTGTATAATGCAAATATTTTAGGATTCAATTTTATCACAAAACACAACAGTTACTTCGACAGTCTTTTTAACAAACATGATTTGTTTGTACAATATTATAAAAAAATGAAATCACACAAATCCAACTAAACCATAATTTGGAGAATAGAAGTTAAAAAAAACATTGCTGAAGTTAAACAAAACTGAAAAAACGTACAGTCTGCAGTATTAAAATAAATGAAGGGTTCGAGAATTTTGGTGTATCTTCAAATACATTATTAGAAGAGTAAAAATACTTGGCTCACTTTAAGTTTTTTTAGGTGCATCCAGAGAAGATTTTTGTTTTTGAATGAAAAATGAATTTCATACAGCAATAAACTCATTTTCTGCATTAATTCTAACAAATAGATTGCTTGAGACATTTAATCTTTAAATTACCTTATTTTTAAAAGTTCATTGATATTGGAGGAGACAATTTTAAGAACTTTAATAGTTTGCAAGTATAATAAATCCGTTTGTATATTTCAAAAACTTCAGAGTAATTAGCATAATTGGAATTAGTACATTACTGAAATGTGTTATGTAGTTTATCACATCACAGGTTTATCTAAGATTACATGTGCATTATTTACTTCTTGATATTTGAGCCACTGGGCATGATTATGTTTCTTTCTTAAAACACATCTAAAATTACAAGTTTATATATTTCGGTTCCATATTTAAGGCCTTTCAAACCTCTAAAAGAATGGTCTGCTGAAGATGCAGAAAATAACAACTCAAGCCTTAATCGTTGACCAAACAATGTCGAGGATTTGAAAATCATCGGCTTGGTAGTCGTCTGGTATTATACTTCATAAAGAACACAGTACGCAACGCTGAAGAACACAATCACAGACACAGCAGCAACACACAAATGTTTCATTCATTTTAAAAATATTATGTTAATATATACATGAAAGGTATATGAAAAGAATCACTAGTTCACCAACTTTTAAACTCTCCATAAATAAGGTCTGGCGTGTGTCGGGGAACCAAATAAAAATTATTGTTCATTTGGTTGCTCGACAAAAGCCAGACAATAATCGAACTCATTCCGTACATTTTGAAGCAAATAGAATGTTCAACTGTACAAATTTGAAATCCTCCTTTGGTACAATAAGGTAACAACATTTCCACAAACGGTTGAAGTAAAACTGATTACCTTTTCCCAGATATCCGTCTGGGTGAACGAAAGAACCGTCAATGTACGAGCAATTTTCTGCATTTTTACACGTCATGACTAGTTGGAGTCTTTTCCATATTTACCATCTTCGAATTGAAACTCGCATTTCGCCTTGAATTGCCGATACCATCATTAAATTTTTATTAGAAAAATTTAATGGTGGTATCGGCTCTTTAATCTTGTAAAAAATTGCGGTTTCTGATTAATGATAAATATTTTTCTGAATCATTTTACTATAGTCACAAGAATTTTAAATAAAAAACGGTGGTTCGTTTCCATCAATGCCATCACCATTTCCCTTACATAAACAGTTATCATATTTAATATCACAAAACATTTTTCTTTCTTTGTCCGATTATCGACATATACTAAAGCTCGTACTTCCTCACCCGATCGAAAAGATAATGAACTCATTCTTACACCAGGAAAACATAATACAAACTTTCTGAGTGGTGATTCTTTTCTCATACCTTTATTTGCGTACGAATAATGCTTCTTAAGTACTACCTTTTAAAACCGAATGAATCTTTTAAACATGTATGGTAAGCAGTGAAGATATATTGCACGCACTTTTGTTGGAATGAATGCACAGAATTTCTTAATGTTAATAAATACCTCATTATATAACTTGAAGAAATTCTACCGTCATAAGATTCTAATTTATTAAAGTGTACCTGCTGAACACAGACATTCTCCAGTGTTTGGCAAACAAGTAGCCCCATTGAGACAGGTGCATTTATGAAAGCAATAAGGTCCCCAGGATCCATGAGTACATACTTCTTCACAGCTGTATCACATAAAAAAGAAAATGATGTAATACATATTTTGTGTCAATTTATACTATTAAGTTCTAAAACATGGGGTTCACATATTACACTTTTCATTAATAGCTCAAAATAAAATAAAATTGCTTCCAAATGTATTGGCCGTAAGATTTCTGGTTGATTGTATCTTCAAACGTTCAAATTCATCTACATTATTTTTTTCTGCTTAACCTTTTGCTTTCCAATTT
This sequence comes from Latrodectus elegans, assembly GCA_030067965.1. Taxonomy (NCBI): domain Eukaryota; kingdom Metazoa; phylum Arthropoda; class Arachnida; order Araneae; family Theridiidae; genus Latrodectus; species Latrodectus elegans. The sequence continues at coordinate 85,683,523 of CM057816.1, forward strand.
TAGATTTTAAACGAAAACAAAAAACAAATCTAATACAAAATATACAATCTAAGTAATTTTGTTGAAAATTTAATTTACTAAGAGAAGGTTATATTTTATTGTATAAATTTGAACTCTAGTAAGAAGGATTGTGGATTTTTAACAAGCTTCCATCATGCTTTAGCCAAGAAATACAGGTATTTGACAAATAGTGTCCGCACATTAACCAAGATTTTTTAAGTTGAATATCTTTAATCTTATAAAAAAAACTGCGGTTTCTGATTAATGACAAATATTTTTCTGAACCATTTTACTATAGTCACAAGAATTTTAAATCGTCATTTCAAAAAATCAAGGAGACCACTCCATAGAAAAAAATGCAAAATATCTCATTTCACTGAATAAAATTATAAATAGTAAAAAAATTTTCAACTTTGTAAATTTTAAATCTTTATTTGGTACAATAAGGTAATAACAATACCACAAGAGATTGAAGTAAAACATTACCTCTTTCCCAGATATCCGTCTGGGCAAGCGCAAGAACCATCAATGTGTGAGCAATTTGCTCCATTTTTACATGTGCATGACATTTTGCAGTCCTTTCCATATTTACCATCTTCGCAAGGAAATTCGCACTTCGCACTTTTCCACCCTGAAAGAAAACGAATGATAAATACGTAATCAAAGAAAAGCAATCTTACTAGACAAGCGTAAGAACAAACTACTTTAATCTCAAAAATAATTGGTGGTTGAAAGAACAACGCATTCGATGCAAGTTAATCTAAAGAACATCAAACTATTCACAGTCATGGTGCTGATCTAACAGTTCTTAGTATTTCTGAGCATAGAAGTTTTAATTTATGTTCAGAAAAAAACCATGACCAATCAAATATAAATTAGAATTCACATTTCACACCTTTCCACCCTGAAAGAAGAAGGAGGACAAATAGGTGATTAAAAGAAAATTAATCTTACTTGACATGTATGTAAGAACAAAATACTTTAATCTCAAAAATAATTGGTGGTTGAAAGAACAACGCATTCAAATAAAATTAATCTAAAAAACTTTAAACTAATAATGTTCATGGTCTAACAATTCTTGGCATTTATAAGCATAAAAGCCATAATTTATGTTCAGAAAAACCATAATCAATTAAATTTGAATCAGGATCCAGATCAACTAGATAGGATTTTATCAACACACACACACACATTACTTCAAACAGCAATTATTCTTTAATAAAAAAAACACATATGACATCCAGATATACCTGGAAATGTAAATGTTTTGCTTATCATTTATTTTTTATGTAGACTGCTGAGAGAGAGATGAGAGAGACAAATATAAGTTTATTTATATAATTACTTTATACCATGATGGGGCTTGGTCGGTCAGTCAATCACTCTAATATGTTATTTTCGGAATCTTTTTTTACTAGTTGTTGGATTTATTTTTGTAAGAGAGAGATGAGCACCTTCTTTACAAATATCATTTTATGTAAGGGCTGAACAGTAAAATTTTATATTATTCTTAAAATAATACAATTGAATTTACTAATGCACCACAGTAGTGTTAATTAAAGTGTTAAAATAAGATAATTTTAACTTCGTAGTAAAATTAATGTTAAATTCTAATTAATACACTCATGTCCATAAATTAAGGATAATTCAGAATCCCATTGAAATTCAACTCTAAAATAAAAATTTCACCTGTAGAGTTATCAACATATCTTGAAGAATAATATACAAATTACAAGAAACCGCCAGATGGCGCCGATAGTACGTAACAATGACAAGTGTATAAGAGAGAGGTATATAAAGAATGGTTGCAAAGAAGTAAAATTGTTCACAAGCGCTTTAAAAGCCTTTCAGTGCAATAACCTCATAGTTATGGCACAAAAGAAGCATTTGGACGATGCTTTACGTCGTAGAGTTATCGGTCGTCTGAAATGTGAACGTATCGAGAAACTAGGAATCACCCAGAGTGTCATTTTCAGGCTTTGACAACGGTTCCAAGATGATGGTAATGTGAGTAGATGTTACAGCACAGCTCACCTTCTAGTTACAACGCCGAATGAGGACCGGTATTTAGCAGTTACAGGAAAAAAAAAACAGAACCGCATCATACTTGTCTTTTCAGTTCTCTTCAGATACCGGTACGACTGTTTCAAGGCAGATCGTGTATATATGCTTAGGGCATATTGGTCTATATGCTAGTAGGCCTTGCAGATGTGTTCCACTTACTACAACTCAGTGTCGCCTGCGGCTAACCTGGAGTAGGGAGCATGCATTATGGACACCGCAACAGTGGTCTGGTGTGATGTTTTCTGACGAGTCCAGGTTTAGCTTTTAGTCTGATTCTCGCTGGACATTCATATGGAAAGGGCCAGGTACCAGTTACCACTAAGAGAACATCATTGAACGATACCGTTATAGTGGTGCAGGATGGATCGTTTGGAAAGAAATTATTCTGGGTTCCAGGACTAATCTGTTCAGAATGTAAACATGATAGGCCACATCTATCAGGATGTCATTCTGGAACAACCTGTAGGTTTGTTTCGGGGCGCCATGGGTGCCGAATTTCTGTTTAGAGATGACAACACCCGTCCTCACCGTGCAAATATTGTAGACGAATGCCTTCAATCGGAGGATATCACCCGTATTGACTGGCAGCATACTCACCGGACTTGAATCCAATAGAGCATGTATGGGACATGCTTGGCCGACAGCCTGTCAACCCCCTCCCATATGTCTATCAGAACTTCGGAGAATGTTGCTTGATGAATGGTGTAATATTCCCCAAGATCAGATCGATAATTTGATACTCAGTGTGCTTAAGCGTTATACGTTTATAGACCTGTATTGCATCGTGTTGGGGTCATACTATGTATTAACTATCATACCAACCATGCTATATTGGTTTTGTATACAGGTTCTTTTTTTGAAATTCGCTAAAGGGAGAAAAAAATTGCAATTTTATTAATGATGTCAAACATAGTATCTTTTTTGCTCTTTACCTTTTGTTCAATAAGCAGATTTTACAAATAAGTCACATTTATTTTGCCTCTCTTTGTGTCTCTACCGGTGTCTCTTTCTTCATCTGAACATCCTTAATTTATGAATATGAGTGTAGTTTTAACTTAACTAATGTAAATCAAATTCATTTTCAACTTCGTGTAGAAAGATATAATAATTTAAGTGAAATATTCATATTAAACCGATAACACTTAAACATGCAGCATACTTTTCAACAATCCTTTTTTAGATTTTGGCTTTCCTTTGGGATAATTTTGTAAAGGAATTTTTTTTGTGTCATAAAAACATTATAAAAGCGTTAATGAAATGCTAATAAGACCACATTCTTCATGGTTGGTTCTGCGTTCAATCGCTACTGATATTGAACAACCAGAAATAAATGCAAGATTACATGTTCTGAATCTCATACAATATATTAAATAGTACTTTTTTTGACGTTTATACTCGCCTGGTGGACATAAACATTCTCCTGTTGTGGGAAGACATTCCGCACCGTTCAAACAAGAGCATTCCTCTGCGCAATAATAACCCCATGTACCCATATCGCATACTTCGTCACACCTGAAAGAAAGGGATTATAAGGAACTTAATAAATATTTTTAGAGTATATAAATTTTGGAAGTATTTTTTTAAATTTTGACCAATATCAGTCTTATAAACATTATATAAATTCTTTATTCTGTTGACCATAATTTGTTTCCAGAGTTGAATTCAGAAGGATCCGCAGAAACAGTATATAAAACTCATATCAAGATGTTGGTCCCTAGCTAGCTTAAAATGTAAACTAATGTTACAAATATATAAATAATTATTGTATATGTCTTAAAATATCTCAGACAGATCGGAAACACTCACATTTTGGGCAAAAATTGCGATATTTAGACGTGCTATACGTTAAAAGCGGTTTTTCTAATGATTTAGTGACTTGGCGATGTTTTGGCGAGAAAACTTGGTGACTTGGCGAGAAATAGATATTTCTGGAAACATCCATCACCTAAGCTCTAGGATCATTATTTAGCGAGATAGCCTAGAAGCTTCCAGAACCTTGGCGAAATTAGTAGATTTTCCCGCCAAGTCAGGTATAAGTACCGCAGCCCGACATAGTTAGGCAGTTTTGTAAAGACAGTCAGTGAATGAAAACGATTAATCGTGACTGCTAGTTTAGAGAAGCTGTTCTCTGCCTGAGGTATTTGAGACCTGTGATTGGAAGCTGTTACTTATTGTATCTGACGAATTGTAGCTGTATAATTGTGATTGTTACAGCTGGTATATCTAGTGGAATTTTTTTACGAATAAAAGTCTTTTGTTCATTGAGTGGTTGCTTTATCTAACTCTCAATCCACACGAACCCCGAAGATTGGTACACTATATTTCACTTTCCCATTTTAAATGTAAATCATGTATATTTAATTTAAAGTATGAGTAACATTAATTATTTAAATCATGAAAACATTAATTAATTAAATCATAAACAACATATAAACTGATATGAATGCAATGTAAAGTTTTATGTCCTACTATTTAAGTAGCACGGAATTCTGCTCGCTTCAAAAATGGTGGCAAATGATTATTTCTCCCCTTTCAATATTATCATTTATGCGCAAAGACTGGTTTGTATTAAAATTGTGTAAAACCGGAGAATCACCAGTTTTTCAACATTCCCCCTAATTTTTTTTAAAAATGTATTATTTCTCAAGTTTTTGATAAAGTATTTATTTTGGGCTATTGTGTTTTGGATTTTCGAAACACGTCACAGATTGGAAATGCATTTCAAAGCGGATGAAAGGAATTCCAGCTTCAGTGTTATATAACATCACAAATGAAGGTAATTTTAGAGTATCATTCCTCATTTAATTTGTTTTCATTTGATCTGTACATCAGACCTCATTTCGAAGTACATATCATTATGAACAATGCTGAATAAATAGTAAGTTTTCGTTTTTTCAAATCATAATTATTACCCAAAACCTTTGTACATTTTAAAAGGAAATCTACACAAAATTTTGTCAGGATTAACCCATTGGTAATGTATAAATTTCAAAATAAAATGTCTGAGTTTTTAATTGTTAAAAAATAATGATTCAAACTACATTTATTAATTTTTACGAAATATGTTTCATAAAAGCTAGAATCAGGGTGATTTTTAATTTTATGTGAATTTAATTTTGTATTGTTTTAATGGTTTCAAAATTCAACGAATATCCTGACTCCATAATACCAAGAAAAAATAATACAAATCATAAGACAGTAAAAAGTAACATAGTTTTTATTCTGAGTAAAAATTTATAATGTAAATCAAATTCAAATGCAAAAAATGGATAAAATGATGCATGCTGTTTTAAGAAATATTGTTCAATTTGTTTGATGAGATATAAAAGTATTATGAAATACAGATAGGCTGTTTATTGACCTGACGAAATTATAATTTATTTTAATTAGCTGAAAAATAATTTTATTAACTGCTTTTTTATTCAATTTCTAAAAACAGAATATATTTTCCCAAAAATGTGGAACATATTTTAAACTACATTCGCTAAACTTCAAAATTATTTTTTTTTAAATGGACAAATATAAATTTTAAAATCCCAAAAACAAAAAAATGGATTCTTACAGAAACAGTGTGTCATGCATTGTTGGATTTGCCAGAATATTTTTCTTTCTCTAATTTTCTAATAAATAAAAAATTAAAAAAACTAATAAAAATATAATAAAATAAAAATAAATTCATGATTTCATTAAATGGCATGTGTGAATTTCATTAAATGGCATGTGTGAATCGTCATGTGTGAATTTCATTAAATGGCTTAAACTCATTCAGTATCTGAGAGCATTTTTTTTGTCAGAATCTGTCATTTGAACTGCATTTGCGCCATTTTTATTTTTTTATATTAGTTTTTTTTATATTTAATTTTTTTATGTCTGAAAACTTATGTTATAATAAAAAAAGGATAAAAGAGAATTATTTTAAAATTCGTACATAATTTTAGCTATAATCTCAGCTAATCTTTAATTAAAATTTCCAGATATATATGTATGTATATTTAAAATTTTAATAAAATTCAATATTGCATAAAAATTGCATAAAATCAAATTATAGTTTATAACTAAGAAATGGTGACCACTTTAATATTCATGAATAAGTTTGTTTTATAAACAATGTTAAAAGAAAATGAACTGGAATTAATGAAAGAGATAGGAGTACTCTGAAAATGTTTGCGAAGTACTTCAATTGGTGCTTCTCTTTGGTGAATAGTTTCTTTTATTTTTCAAACAAACTAATTTAGATACATTTTGGCGTTTTGAAGTAGTTGGTGACAATAATAAAAACTTAGAATATTGAAAATTTTATATTGACTGTGAAAGGCGTTATTATTCTGAAGCTGCATTACCTCTGACCCCTGAACCCCACAGTGCAATTGCAAGCTCCAGTTATGTGATGGCATTTGGCTCCGTTTTCACATAAACACGTCTCTTTGCATTCAAATCCAAACGTTTTCTCTTTGCACGGCGTTTCGCATTGAGTACCTGTCCAACCTAAAAGAAATGAAATAAACATTGTGGTCAATATTATTTAATGAATATTTTTATAAAAATACATCTATAAGGTACTATGTGCAGTTTTGGTTCTTCTTCTAACCTGGTGTACAGAGGCATTCTCCAATTATAGGTTCACAGGTAGCGCCATTTTTGCAAGAGCAATTTTGAGAACAATTATAGCCCCAAGTTCCTTCAGGGCATGGTAATTCACACCTGTAAAAAATGGAATCCTCATTCTATTTGTCCATAGAATTTTTATTCAGTTTTTTATTTCAGTTGCACGATATGCAGTGAAATTTATATCAAGATGTCGATCACGCCTAAGTAAAAATAGAAATTATGCTTTATTTCGAAATTTAGATTACAGCTTTTGTATTTAGCTTAGAACATTACTAACATTGATGGGAATTTTTGTAAACTTACTATGACATAATTTTTTAAGGGATGTAACTTTCCGTTCCGGAACTTTTCTCGGTTCTAGAATAAAGCGTGAGACTTTTATCTTTTTAAATTTATTATTTATGAGTTAGTCACCAGGAGTGAAAAATATTTGTGGCATTAAATCTTGCCATTTTCTAAGTTTTCCTAGAAATACTTTAGTAAAAATGATCATATTTACTACTATTGTTTTTGAAGATCTATCGTTATCATTTATTTTTCAAAGAATTTGTTTTCGTATTTTCCAATATGACACTCGTTGGCCATTGGAATGCGATTGAAAAAAAGTCCTAACTTCAATAATCAATAACTTCATTAGTAGAGCATTGACAATATTCAATAGTTAGAGAGTTTTTAAGTATTTTTCGATTCTTTTCAGCTAATTTTTGAATGAATCTTTATTGCGGGATGCATCAGTTTGAAATGCTGTACATTGAATTCTCTTGTAATGTGTACACATTTATGAGTTAAGCCGCAGACATTCATATCTTTACATATAATAGACTTCAGTTAGAAGTGATATTCTAAGATTCTTTACCGTTTTATATTTATTGCCGTATGCCACATACAACAAAATCTAACGCGTTTTTCGTTCTTGTATTTTCATTGCAATATTTAATGTTTGTCTTTTCATAATTAGTAATATTTTATATATTGTATATAAATATATTTATATATGTGTGTGTGTTTGTGTATGTGTGTTTTGTACATAAAAACTCTTTTATACACATTTATTTACTAAAGTGTTTAAGATTCTCCACTAGCTTTCTAGAAAATGACACTCCTATGTATCGGTTAACATTTTAATGTACGTACTAGAAAATACACAAATTAATGAGAACCTGATCCAAACAAATACATTCTTGTGTAATATTCCCATATGTAAACACAAACAGTTAATATTTACAACTAAATATTTATTACAACTGTAGGGTTTCCTGTTTTTGCATTTAAATTGAAACTTCACTCGTTTAATGTTTTCCTCATGAGTCCATAACTGGACAGAATATTTCAAATCTAAGAAAAAACTTTCTGCGCATCAAGCATATGAAAACATACGACAAATCAAGGAAATTTAAGAATATATCAATCATATATGTATATATATATATATATATATATATATATATATATATATATATATATATATATATATACAGATAGATATAGAAGATATCAGTAAGTATAAAAAACTAAATTTTCCTTACATCGTTTCTTACACCAACTGAGTCTCTTCAAAATTATTCACTTTGCTGAATAACTTAAAATAATAAATTAACTAAATTTAAAATGATGCAATTTATATAGATAAATAGTTTTAATTTAATAATAATAATTTAGGCTATTTAGAATATAAACATAACAATGGATATTTATTTAGATACTGAAATCGCATTAACTTCCGCGTTGGTTTGTGTATAAAAATTATAGATCAGAAAGTTTAAATTAAAAATGGTTAAACTTAATTTCAAAAAGGTAATATTTTTTATCCTTTTATTTAAATTTTTTTTCACATTTTTAATTTCACTACTCATAATTTATTAATTTATGAATTATTCAATTGTATGTTAAGTTTCGCATAGTTACGCTTTAAAGAATTAAAGAAAATTTTATTATGTATATGAGCATTAGAAACTTTGTAGTATACGTTTCTTGATAAATTTTAAGTGTTAAACAAAAAAAATCTTACCTCAATCCCTTGTATCCAGGGGTGCAGTTACAGCCACCAGTTACATGATCACACAGAGCTCCATTCTGGCAAGTGCACATTTCTTTACATTCTATACCATAAGCGCCCACGTCGCACGGAGTTGAACAAACTGAATCAAGCCAGCCTATTTTTTTAAAAAAAAGAATTGGAAATTTTCGGTTACTCAAGAATTTATGGAAGGTAGAAACGTAAACGTTTCAGTCTCTATAACAATGTTACCTTCATCTGCTCGTTATTTTGATAACTGATTCAATACGCAAATCTTCAAAGGAATAATTTACTACAGTAAATTTTTCGCTACATTTTACTTATCTTGAATCAAAATCAGTATTTTATCAAACTTAATTAATTTATATCTTGAATCAATTTATCGTTGAATTATATATACAGGAATATATATATACAGGGTGTGATTCTAAATTGTTTTTACTAATTAAAGGGAGTGATACAAGCAATAATTACATAAAAACATGGGACCACATTCCAGTCTGAGAGGTAGAAAAGAGGAAAGTAGAAAGGTATCAAGAATCTATCACGAATTTATTGTATACAAATTTCAAGAGAAGAAGCTATATTTTGTTCTTATTGGTTAACGGAGAAAGCCAATCAAAGTAGACGTTGTCCTTTAAAAACGAAAATCAACACCTTTGGTCTGAAAACACTGTCCACTGTACAACTGTAGACACCAGCCAAATTTCCACAGAGAAGAAGCAATATTTTGTTCTTATTGGTTACCTTTGAAAGCCAATCAGAGTAGACGTTGTCCTTTAAAAACGAAAATCAACACGTTTGGTCTGACAACAATGTCCACTGTACAACTGTAGGCACCAGCAGAAATTTTCCGTGAACATCTGGAAAGTATCCTTGGTGATTACCTGGTTGGCCCTTATACCATGCCAGACTGTTTGACCGGCACAACACACCGTATATTCTTGGAACAAGTGCTTCATTGTTTATTGCAGGCTGTTCTCTTCCCCATCCAGACAGACATATGGTTAATGCCCGATGGAGCTTCAGCACATTTTTAAATCATGGTCAGTAACTTTTTGAATGTCACATATCCCGCACGATGGATTGGACATAGCGGACTTGTGGCTTGGCCTCCTAGCTCACCGGACCTCAACCCACTAGATTTTTTCTTCTGGCAGCACATGAAATCTTTAGTGTACGAGACGCTTGTGGACTCAACTGAAGATCTCGTGGCTTCGTGGCTAGAAATGTTGTTTCCGGGGACAAAATTGTTGCCGGGGAATCCTTGAGTGTCACAAGTGAGGAACCAGTCGTTCCTTCACTTGTGTCAACTGTGCAACAACACATTGGCGGCACTTTGAGCATTTGATGTGAGGCTTTCACTAAACAATAAATATGATTTTGAAACTTTTGGTATTATTCATTCGCTTACTCAAGATTGTTATAAGTGTTGGGCATGCACAGTAAGGTGGGAATTCTTCTTTACTGCCTCTCGCAGTGGGATGCAACCCTATGTTTCTTTGCAATTATCGCTTGTTTGGATAGGTACTATCACCCCTCTTAATTTGTAAAAACAATTTAGAATCACCCTGCATACATAATTATGTAAAGTATAAGAAGAAATGTATAAAGATTAAAATAATTTCATGATGTAATTTTTATTTAAGAATAAATGTAATTTTTTTAGATAAAACTTTCACTAATGAAATAATATGTAAACTTATAAGAATTGTATACTAAAAATCTATCAATATTATTTTAATGTGACACAATATATACTTAGGTTTTGTGTAAATTAACGTGATTTATTTATGTTTATCGTGTTATTCGAAATGCATAAATCAACATTACATTGAAAATGTATTCAGAAAATCTTAAAGTTAGTAGCGAAAATTTATTGGATATTACATTACATTATTTGATTGGTTTAAAAATGTTTTCTAAATTTGAATTGAGATAAAAATCTTGTACACACAAAATGATTCTACGATTATGGGTTTATTAAAGTAGGGTACACAAACAAAATTACTAATTTTTAATATTATGATTGAATGTAATGAGTTAATGCACGAATAGGAAATATGAAGCTGGAAAAGAAGACGTTGTTAAATTATATCATGATCACAAAGGGTTACTTTAAAGCAACGGTTCAATAAATATCTTAAATTACGACAGTCAACAACAATATTAGAATTGTCAACTGTGCATTGCTAGTAATGTTAGAGATAGAATACAACAAGTAATGAGCCCGATCCAAATTTATTTTCTGCATTTTCGAGAGAAAACAAATTTTGCGACTGCATTTTTAATCATATTACATGATTTTTCAATACTGATTAAGCAGTAAGGATTGTACGCTTCTGTTAATGTGAGCCTTCGAGTAGTTTTTTTTGGGAAGAATTATGAATGATTTTGGAGCAAGGATGGGCCGAACTAATAAATATTTAAGTACTTATTTATAAGAGTACTCTTGTGAAAATATGCATTCATTAGAGCTATGACTAAAAAAAAGAAAAAAAAAAGCTGGAACAAAACCCGTTGGCGAGAAATCATCTTAGTCTGATTGTAAATTCACATATTGCATGTTCGCATGCATTCCAAAAGTGGCATAGTGCATATGTCCATAAATACATTGATTGGTATCCTTTTATCATTTTGCTACTTTAGTTTATATTTTGTTAATTATTATTTAAATTAATTTTATGGTCTCTTTTTATTCATCTGCATTGGGTCAAGGAGCTGGTAACACAGCTCATTTGAGTGTAGTCTTCATAATCTCAACCTAACTGAATCCAAAATGATTTTGTCCTTTCAGCTTTCATCGGAAGCTCAATGTTAATATATATATATACATATATATATATATAAACATAATATTTTTTCTTTTATACATACCTGCAGCACATACACATTGTCCTGATGATGGTAAGCATTTTCCATTATTTAAGCAAGTGCAATTTTGAGTGCAATTATATCCCCAAATACCTTCATCGCACAGTTCATCACACCTAAAATGCATTATCAAATTGAATTTTTTAATTAAAATATTCTTTTCATTAAAATACAAATAAATTTTTTCGTGTGGTACTGTCATACCTATGAGTTATTAAGATGTTTGTAATTATAATGGCTTTCTTACATATTTATTTTGCATGTCTTTCTGAAACACTATTAGAGGAAGTTATATTGTATTATTTACTAATTCAGTGTGTTTTCGTCAACATTAATTCAAACGAAGATTTTCGAGTGGAAAAAGCATTTTCATTTTTCGAAGCCACTTCCGAATTAAAAAAAAAATTATCTAGTCATTGGACTAGATAATTTCAAAATTAGCATCTTTTACAGTAAGATGCTAATTTTGAAGTGTAGGATTTCATCGTTTGATTCTAATATAAAACCACAAGTATCTGTATATCGTTCCTCGGAGCACGTAATATACATGATGTATACAAATGCTTTTCAATGGCTTTCATCTTTAAGGCTATCAAAATCCATCTAAATAGTTGGAATATAAAATTTGATACATAAATTTTAGGATTTGATTCTATTTTCTGTTGAACAGTGGGCGATGGACGATAACTTTACTTTCTGAATGCAACACTATACACTTGAATTTTCGATAGTTATTCCCTTTGATCTAAGAATGTGGCTTCAATTTGAGATAAATATTTTATTTTCTATCTTGCACATTTCTCAGTGTGTATGCTTGGGAACTTTCAGGCTTTCCTTCCTAGTCACGCATGAACATGATCCATAATAAATTTTCTTTTTAAAGGACAGTAAGGGGCATGTTTTTAAGCGCTTTAAAATTGTAGAATATATAATAAAGCAGTTTTTAACAGTTACGCTATCCATTACATCGTATCAAATGTACATATGTTAAAGCTTAACGGATTCTTTTTTATTTATGTATTACTATCATATATTTTACCATACTCCTGAAAACATATAACTTCTAAAATCATAATGGAATATTAAAACATAAACGGACCGTGGTAGCCTAAGTTTAGGGCATCGTTCTTCCGTCCGGAAGGGCTGGATTCGATTTCCAAAGACCCAACGAGTAAATGCGATATATGTGCTCATTAAATCTGGGGAATCGAAGGTTCTGTGGTTGTCGTTGAACTATTACCATGGGTATAATGATCTGGCAAAAATGTCCTCCCTCCATATCAAAGTCAAAATCGAGGGGTGGTGCCATCTATTGGAGAAGTCTGTAAGCAAACACTTTCCACAAATTCGTGGTGCTCTGGTTGAACGAAAGAAACACGCTTCTGACTTATTTTTTTATTGCCGTTGGCTAGTAAGATTGGCTTGTCCAAGTGTCATAAATAATAACAATAAAACATAAACAGAACGAAATATTAAAATCATTTTGGAATATTAATACAAAAACATAAATAGCATTCTCAGAAATTATTAACCCGAATATAAAAATAACTACTTAAGCAAATACATAAATGTGTACTTTTTATTTATTTAATTTTTTAAAAAAAATTAAAAAATACAAATTTTAAATTTAAGTTTATGAAATATTTGCGAATAATTTTTAAAACTATTTAGTAAAATTTGAGTTAATTTCAAGTAATCTAGCACAACAGAGTTATTCTATATACATCTAGATGTATTTTGTATAAGTTTGTCTTTATTTTTGAAAAAATATTTTTGTTTTTTTAAAATTGTATTCCATGGTTGGAATTTTATTGCTTCTTAAATATTTTTTAAAGTGATTTATAACCATGAAGATTTTGCTTTTATACGGATAGCTTTTATGGAATATCGCTACTATTGTTACGATTGTTACAAGCAGTGTGATGGTTATTACAGTCGTTGTTATGCAGACAAAACAATTCCTAAAGAATTTAAAGAAGATAACCAAAAACAGATTGAATTAAGAAAAGTTTGAAAATAAAATTTTCAGAAGTTTTAATGCACTTTAAAAGTTATAAATGTACAGACGATAATATGTTCAGCATTTTTATTTTCTGGGCTTTCAATTTTTAACATTGAACATATCACTCTTTTCGAATTGACATCAATATGCGATGACATATTATCATTTTAGTCTTATAACACAGGTTGTTGTTTTGGAAATATTTACACTGAAACGCCAATTCGTTGAAGTATACATTTTTAGGTATATTTATCCAATTTCTTTGTTCAAAATGTACATTTTAGAATAATATTTAACCTCTCTTGAAAAAATAAATTAATTTATAGAAATAAATAAAGTAATTCAGATAAAATTTAAATATAATAAAATTTGAAACTATATAAGCTTGGTAACTTCTTGATGAAAAGTTAAGTTTTTAATTTTCAATTCAACAGTATGTAAGATTAGTTCCCGACATTTGGATTTGTTTGTCTCTAATTAGCCATTTTTGCTCTTTAAGTCAGATTTGACAGGGTCCTCAAGCTTAAAAAGTCTTATTTTACAAATACAACTTCCAAAATACAACATGTATCAATTCCCTAGTAGTAATGGATGTTTGGTTTCACCTCGATTGGGGTTATTTGTAATACTACAAAATTCACCTCGAAGCATGGCTTCAGTTAAATCAATCCTCGTATGCTAAAAGTAATCACAGAGTGACGAGCAGGCAAATTGTAACTCATAAAAATAATTGATTGAATGATTGAAAAATGATTTCATCTTTAAACAGTTAAGAAATCACGTTCTGATAAATATATAAAATATCTATTGCAGAATAATTCCTTATTATCCGATGCCGTAAAAAAAAGCGTTTGAAAATAATGGAGCTTACTTCAGTGTTATATCCTTGAAGTAAAGAGAGGTTTTAATGCATTATGTGATGCACCACACACAAATAAGTTGCTACTGAGTATAAAATGCGAGAGCAGAACTTTTCTTACTTTTTTCCCTTGAATCCAGAGGTACAGTTGCATGACCCGTCCACATGGTTGCAGCTAGCATCGTTTTCACACTCACAAACGCCTACGCAATCATTCCCATAGAATCCTTCTTCACAAGGTACTTCACAATCGACCCCAATCCAACCTGAAAACGAAATATTATGTGTGTGAGATAGCAGAAAAAAATATACTTGAAACACTATCAAATAAATATTTGGAAGCAGCTTAGATATCTCTAAAAACAAGCATGTTGTGGCCGACCGCCCTGTCTAGTGGTCAGAGTGCCTGAATGTGGTCCTAGGTTCGAATCCCGGCTCAGGCATAGATGTACTTTCTCTCACTGTCTATCCTGATTTTGCCCTTTCTGTGTATGAATGATGTGTGAATGGTTACCTACCCTATAAACGGGTCCCTATATCATGTATGCACTGAAGCAGTCGGACTCCACACCAAATATGGTTCAGTATGAAAAAGTGGGGCAGCGCACCCAAGATTGTCAGTCTAGCTGGCACAAAACAAAAAAAAGTATGTTGTGTTAAAACAGCTCAATGTGCTCTCCGACAACACTCACTCAGCAGCGGCTGCAAGCAATCACTACGTCTGGGGAATTTTTAATTAAAACATGCTGAGACAATTTTGACGCGAGATACCATCAGGTATACTTCTGATTAAAATCTATGCATTACTTTAAAAAAATGGATTTTAAGCACATATATCTTGGCTAGTCTATATTGAATAATCAACATATTTTAATCTGAATTTAGATAGTTGTCCTTCCAATGCAAGGGTGAAATTACAAGTTTCATCAATGTGATTACACTTTATAGCATTCTGAAACACCTAAAATTCTTTCAGCCGTTGCTACATTTTTCACATTCAGGACGTGCGGAACATTTATCTCATTTTCATCCTAGCGAAATATTTAGATACATTTTAAATTTCATAGATTTTCTTATTTTGGTTTGTTATGTTTTTCCGACAAATGTTTATAGTTTTAAAATACGTGGATATATTTGATTAATTTTAAATTTGTATGTTCTTATAATTATTAATATTCGTGTGTGTATAAGTATTTGATATACTTTATTTTTTACATATAAAACCATTTTAGATAATTTATAGTGCCTGGTTTTATCCGTAGGTAATGAATTAAATCCTACCTGACGATAATGAGCTTGCTTGCTAAGATTACACCTTGATTACAATAACAATAAATATATTTTAATTTTAAGTACTAAGTTTTCTTTTCCTAAGCATTTTTTAAGTATTGGCATTTGTAATGGTTAATGATGCGCTCGCAAGTCCCGGGCTCTTGCTTTCAGTTCAAAAGTTCGTGAGTTTGATTCCCACCTCAAGTTTGGTTTATTATAGTATTTAACAATCCATTTTAAACTGTAAGTCACGTCCAATTAGACCTCTTGAGCAATAAAGGAAGACTGAACTCCATAATCCTTATATAGAATTAATTCTTAAAAAAAAAATAATAATTTACCTATGATACTTTCTAGATATTCTTTGATAAAAAAATTAAATTGAAAATTTCGGTCATCTAAATATGTAACTTAAATTATCTTAAGTTTATTAAAAAATTAGCATTATTGCAAAGCATATAAAAAAGACACTTCATATACAAATTTGGTTATTTCATAAAGTATTATTTAAATACAAATATAAGCGCTCTCAGGCTCAAAGTTTCATGGGAAAGAAACACGAAAAAATTTCGTATTCATATCACATTCTTATTACTTCAGGTTCGAGAATTATAATATGCATCTCATCTCACCTGGTGTGCATAAGCAATTCCCACTAGATCTTACACACTTTGCTCCATTCATACAAGTGCAGTTCTGAGAGCAGTAGTGTCCCCATGTTCCGCTCGGACACACTTCGTCACATCTTCAAAAAAACAAATAAATAATAAAGCATGAAAATATTATACTAGAACAACATGACACTAAAGAAGAAAACTAATTGAAATGTAAGCTTACAATTTCCCTTTGTAGCCGGAAGTGCAATTGCAGGTACCATCCACAGGATTGCAAATGGCTCCATTCTGGCAGAGACAGCGCTGTTTGCAGTCTTGTCCATACATTCCTGATTCACAAGGAGAATCGCATTTTGTGTCCTTCCAACCTGAGAGAAGATATTTTCTACAAACTCATGTCTAAAATTGTGTATTCACAATGAAGCATATAAGTGAATTTCAATGTGCAGATTGAAACAATTTTTTTTTTATGCATGCACAAAATGTACTATTTAAAACAGTTTGTTTTAGCATATTTCAAACATTAAGAAGAAATAACAACGCGAACGGCAAGCTCATTTAAGTACTAATATCTGATCTCACCTGGTGTGCACAAGCAAATGCCATTGGATGGTACACATTTTGCTCCATTCATACAAGTGCACTTCTGAGAACAGTAGTGTCCCCATGTTCCGATCGGACACACTTCTTCACATCTTTAAAAAATATATAGATAATAATAATAAATTATAAATTAACATGATAAAATTATACTAGAACAACATGACCGTTAAAACGAAAATGCATTGAAATATAAGTTTACAATTTTCCTTTGTAACCGGAAGTGCAGTTGCAGGTACCATCCACAGGATTGCAGATGGCTCTATTCTGGCAGAGGCAGCTTTGTTTGCAGTCTTGCCCATGCATTCCAGACTCACAAGGAGAATCGCATTTTTTGCCTTTCCAACCTGATATGGATGAATGTGTTTTAGATAATCATATAGTCTACCAAATCGTATAAGCAATTCGTACTTCATTTTATTAAAATAGTGAATTGAATAAATTACAAACAAGAAAATCCCATAATCTCAAATAATAGTTTTGAGACTTTGTATATTAAAAAAATTGATAAGAACAAGTTGAGAAATAATAACTGATATAAATGTTTTCCATTTATTTAGAAATAAATAGAGAATATTGCTATTGTAAATTTTATGTTGATAAAAGAATTGGAAAAAAATTACATTTAATTTGTTTTTAAAGTTTAATTTCTTAAAGCTGCTTTTCCAGATTTTAATAAAAATAAGATATATATAATTGTACCCTAGCAAATAAATGTTTTTATATTTATTACCAGGATGCCAACAAGATGATTATCACAGCTAATAATATATATATATATATAATTAAGAATATAATAAAAGATTTATAATTCATGTAAACATAACATGGAAAATGATTTTTTATAGACATATAAGTACGAATTTTTATTTAAATACTTATATCAAAATATCGCCAACTTTCACGGTCGTCGTTTCCAATGGAAAACCTTTATACAGCTTTCAGGAAAAGTTGTGATTGGGAAAATTAAAGTTAGGTACTAATCTCTCGGCTTTCCCTAAAATACTGTTTTATTTCACATATTCTGATACTTTAATCAGTGAAAAATAAAGTTGACTAAACAATCAACCATCAAATTTTTCCACGTCGTAACGAAAATATTAAACATTAGTTTCTAGACACATTCCCTGCACACTCCAGTTCAAATGCTATAAGAAGTAAATTTGAAAAGGGAAACATAAGTTGCTGTGGGAAATTAATGAATAAATATTATTCCGCGCCCGCGTTTACATTAGCTAAAAATAATTTAAATTAAAAAATTAGTTTTTTAAATTTCCGTTTTGCTTCGAAATCCTTAAACATTAAAATCGTGACACAATCTATCTGCCTTCCAATTCATATCCTAATTGGATATGAATTGGAATTTTGGGGGATTTTTCAAAAAGCAAAAATATCCATAAGAGTTTCTGTGAGCAAAACAACGCATTTTTAAAATTAAAAATGTGAATCATGTTATTTCATTAAAAAAAATACATTAGCTATTAAGAAGGATAAGATACAATAAATATACTTTTTCTTTACGTCTAAAATTAAACTTATTGGTGCCGCACCAATTTCAGAATGGTTGCTCCAAGTAAAAGGAGATTAATACCAAAATATTGGTTTCTTAAGATATGTGTAATATTTTTCTTACAAATTTTGATTACGGGGCTTATGTTTAATTTAAACCATGACTTATGCCGATTTCAATTTCCAGTACAACTGATTATGCAGGAATGTAATTAAGTGGAAGTTATGTAATCTAAACACATTTTCGCTTCAATAAAGAAGCCTGCATTTCTTTCCCTCTTTTTAAAATTGTTTTTTATACATAAGCATTTGTCGTGAAGAAAAATGCTGCCAATATTGAATGTCCCTTTTTTCTAAATTTCTACTATTTAATTTCTTTATAAAAACTTCAACGTTCTATATGTTATTTATGCTAATTGCAAAGTACGTGTTTTTTATTTTTCGAATAAATCCCGGATCGCGAATGAAATTAGTTGCCATATAACTATTTAACTTAACACTGTTTAAAAGACTATTTTACTGCATGTTTTTCTATATTTCTCTGTGTTCCATTTTAAAATTTACATATAGGGCTCAAAATAGTTAAAGATTCAACCTTGCTTATTGTATTATTACTGAGCTTACATTAAACTATGAGAAAAATGTGTACTTAGATTTCGGATAATGTATGCCTTCCTTCTTCGAGAACATTTGTTTTTTATAACTGTAACTTGTATTATGCATTTTTCCTATACTGTATGGCAAAATAAGCAAAGAAAATAAGGAATTAAAAAAAAAAATTGCTGACTGAGGACTTGAGTTAAGTTTAAAGACTTAAGCTCCAGACTTTGGCACATTAAAGTTTACACATTACAAAATGTATTCTAAATGCTATAATTCTGGTGTGGATTGAAGAGGTAAGCTTTACTCTTTAGTGCAATGAAAACGCAGAAATAGGAATCTCATCACATTTTTCTATACGACATACTGAAACAAGCTAAAAATTAAAAAAAGAACAAGAAGCTAAAAATTAAAAAAGAAGCTAAAAAAAAAAAAAAGAACAAGAAGCTAAAAATTAAAAAAAGATTACTGAAGTTTCAGTCTAAGCATGAAAATATGAACCTTTATTGTTTAAAGCATAAAAAAGCAAAAATTATTAAAATAATTTATTAGCAGTGTCTCAAAACGATGCTTTGTATCACACAATTAGGTTATGGATTAGTTAAAAAAAATCAAATAAAGAATAGGATGCCTAAAAACTCATTTTAATCAAAAAGTTAATTAGTATTGAAGTCGGGTCTCTTCATCCACTTTTTAATGCATATGTGACTTGCTTTGTATTTGATAGTCGAAATCACATTCGCTGCAGAGGACGAAAACACTAATTTTACAAAAATAAGTAAATAAACAGTAAATATTGTAACTTATTAAGAATGTATCTTAGACGAAATGTAGGAAAAAGGATGTGTTGCCTTAAATATTTTTCTTTATCTTTAACTATGCATTGATGATAATTTGAAAAGAAAAATGAGGATTGCCCGAGTTTTAGAAACTATTAGATCAAAGGAAGAAGAATTTCGTTGTGGAGAGTGTCACAACGCTGAATAAGTTATCTCGTGCCAAAAGCAGCTTCGAAAGGAGCTCAAACCCGTGTTAATTATGCTTTAAATTAATTACAAATGTTTTGATGAAATTTTTGAAATAAAACATGTTTATTTTACTTAGCCAGATATCTATTTGCTTATATAAATTTTATTTTATTTGACCTAGATGACCCCGGACAAAAAATTGGTGGACAAAGACTATAAATGTTTTATTTATATAAAGACTTGTTATGAAAAAATATTTTTTTATTTAATTTTTACTGTTCACTACAATGCTTAACAGTAAATCTACGTTGACTTACATCTATATAATTTTAATTCAATTAAAAGTTTTAGAAAATAATAAAAAATGACTCACCAGGGGTGCATGCACATCGCCCGTCAGCAGGTATACACTTCGCACTGTTCATACAGTTGCACCGCTGTAAGCAGTTATAACCCCACGTTCCATTGTGACAGACTTCATCACACCTTTGTGTTAAAAGAATCATGACGAACAGGCAAGGTAATTGTGTTATTTTTACTTGAAACTTATCTCCTTCGATAATTATTAATCTAACTTGTTCGCACAGTTTTTTATTCATTACAATTTTAAAGTTATATATATATACTTACAAATTAAATTATTTATTGTTTTCTTTCAGAGCTTACACTATAACTAAGAATAAATAAGAACTTATGAAATATACTGAAAACGTATCTATAATTACAGCAACTAATTCCATTAATTGATAAGTATACTTAAGCTAAAATGATTTTACTTATACATGAAAACAATCATTCTTTCACCTTTCAAGGATTTTTAATAGGGTCCAAATCTTTTTTTTTTCATAATGTTCCTTTCCGATATCCCTATTCAGTGCGTGGGCGAACGTGATGTCATCTTATAACGTAGGGCACCAAGTGGTTGGGCCATCGTTGCCCCGAAAGTAAAGAGAGAAAGGAACATCCATGCCCGAACCAGTGTTTAAACCCGGAACCTACTGCTACGAAGTTAACCTCACCCTTATCAATTGGCAGGTCCAAATCTTAAGATTAGATAAAAATTTAAAAAACTTCAAATGTTTTTAATGACCTGGTGTGAATCGATAGCAAATTTTCTTATTTTAATATTTAAAATAGCTTGGTAATATATATATACATACATATATATATATATATATATATATATATATATATATATATATATATATATATATATATATATATATATATATATATATATATATATATATTTGTATATAGAGTGAATCTAAATTATGATTAATTACTTTTACAAATCAAGAGTCGTGATAGTACTCATTTAGATGAGAAATAATTACAATGAAACACTGGGTCACGTTGCACTCTGAGAAACAGAAAAGAAGAAAGTAGAAACGCATCAAGCAAGAGGAAGGCTCCTGGGTTATCCAGGAAGATTATGCACGTTCTTTGATATCATCCCTCTGGACTTTTCCTTCTGTGAGCACATAAAATATTAATGTACCGAGCCTATGGACTGAGCTGAAGATGTCGTGGCGAAAACCATTGTTGTCACGGCTAAGATTGATATGATACCAAGAATCTTAAAGGGAGTTTGCCATTTTTTTCTTTGCTGGCGTTAATTATGCCACGACATGCGTCATCGGTATTCTAAGCACTTTCTGTAGGTTTTTTACTAAACATTGTGCAACCTTAACATCGTTCATTCGAATTCTTTAGAATTTCGTAAATTCAAGTTGGAATTCTGACATACCACTTTGGTGCCTCTCAGAATGACTTTCGACCCAATGTTCTTATATAAATATTGCTCACCTGGATAGGTAATATCAATCACCCCTCTTTGTTTGTAAAAACTATTTAGAATCAACCTGCATATGTGTGTGTGTACATGTTTGTAAATTTATATACAGAGAGCATAGCAGAGTCCTTTGGAGGCCTTTATCTTATAAACCATTTATTGGTATTCTACACACACTCATAATTTCTACACCAAAAATATTATAAATAAAGGGAAAACTTTCATGTTGGGACATTCTTAGAATTAAAAATTCAATTTTGCAAAAAATGTAAAATCTAAATTTTTATATGATTTCCGAGTTTTTGTCATTATGTTTAGAAAAATATTTTCCCTTTTCTTACAAATCTAACAAAAACGCTTCATTTATTTGCCACAAAAAATAAATACGATATTAAGTTTCAAAAAGTTTGTGATCTTTTCTGTCTTATTTAAAGGAATCTTCGCAAAATTAATTAATGTTCTGGAAGGAAACCCTTTGGAAAATTGGAGAAAACCAAATTTTATCTGGATCATATACGATGCATATCTATAATCATGATGATATGTTATGTTGGAAAATATAGCTACATCACCTAGGACCGAAATATAGAAAGTTTGTTTCCATTATGATCAATCAGCCTTCTGATGAAGCATTTCCCCTAAGGGACACATTATGGTATCTCCCTCCCTAGGGATTTTATATATTTTTAAACCTATATTAATCCTGGCAGGTTCAGAGTGTTAAATTCTGGTTTTATCCTGCACTTTGGAAGAGCAGCATTCAATCTTTAACTACATGCAACCATCCCGCAGGTTCAAAATGCAATATGAATTTAGAAAATCAACTTTAAAATAATTTTACATAGAGTTTCTACTAAGTGTTGCGTAAGCTAAACGTCCATACTAATTCAGTTTCATTGTATCTGTAAATTAGTTACCATTGTTTGTACAAAAAAAACCCCACTATTTCTCATGCTTTCTCGTGTTAAATTAGCCAATTTGCAATGCATGGTAAAATCTATGCAAATACGACGTAGGAAAGGTATCTAATAAAGATTTTTCTAAAAAAAAGATCCTTTATTTATAGTTCTGTATTTAAAACAAAGTACACGACCCATCTCCTGCGTGTGAACGTTCTGAAAATTTGAGATTAAAAAACAAGTATTCTGGCAATTGTTGATTGCACGATTCAATTTCCTCCCCATTTATTCCGAATCTGCTCAATTAGTTAGAAACGTGCTACCTCTCAAATTGTGCTATCTTTCCTATTTACTGCATTTTCCGGATCTGTTTCTTGATTACTAGTTCTACTTTTCATTTTTGCAATTCTCTTATTTTGCTTTTGCTTCAAGGAATTGGCCACCAAACTTTGGACTGCTTAATACTCTGAAGTACAATTAAGCGATGTGAGTTTTTTTTCCAGTGATTTCAATCTGCTATCTTTATCATTCGATATCTGTCACAAAAACGATAAATGTCGAAAAAGTTAAATTTCACAAAATTTAATATTCTGATTGATTTACCATGCTCGGCATAACTGTGAGATGTGATTAGTATGCAAGATAAGGTAAAATATTAATCGTGAGTTACTCACTAGATGTGATATGGTTAGTTACTGTGTAATAATGGCAAACTACAAACGAGTATTGCGAGATGTTTATCATTGGAATTTTTTATTACATTTGTTAGTGAAAGTAAAAAAAAAATTTACAGTAATTTTTAATTTTTGTAACAAATTTTCTTATTTGCTTCCAAATAAAAGCAATTTTTTTTACCCTTTTCTTGCAATCCACAACTTTTTATCATTATTCCTTCTCTTTTTATACTTTAAATTTTTAATGAACTTTAGGCTCTTTCATGTGTGAATTCATTGTGTTACTGATTGTTGGCGGTACCACAAATCATGCAGGCTATTTAACAAAAATTACATAACTGCAAAAAGCCCAATCGTACATCAAATATTATCAAACTTTTGAGCACACACAATTACACAATTTGTTTTTTCAAAACATTTTACTCTAAATAAAATATTAATTCAATCCATCACATTATCTAATTTTGTGTTCATATTCTAAATTTTAATCTGTAAGCATTTTATGCATAATTATTAATATTGTCATTGTGATGTAAAATATATGGGAAAATATGAAATTTATGGATGAAGAAAATCATTCTTTTGGAAAGAGTTGATATAGGAAGAAGTTTGAGAACAAGTACTATAAATAATGAAAGTGTTTTGAAATAAATATAAATATTAATCACAAAAACTGCAATAAAGGTCAAGTAATTGAAATCAATAAAGCATACAATATTTTCTTTCTCGTGTAATAAATTCCTAATTATATTGTTACTTAATAATTTGTAACAATTAAGTAAGCTGCTTTAAAATCTCTAAAACTCTTCGTTTAGGTAAAAAAAAAAATGAAGCAAATTCATTTGTTTGGATAAAATTCTAGATTTGTTAGTTGATATGCAAACAATTATATCTATTGATATAAAACGAAATCTGAAAAAGAATTATTGTATTAAGACAATATACCTTCATAAACATCTGTTTTTAATGGTTTCTATATTAAGTTTTTTTACAAGATGTAAATAATTAAATTAAATAAAAAATATTAACCATAAATGCAAAAAGATAAATTTATATCTTTCATTTTTATTTCTTTATATTATACAAAACAAATATTAACTATAATTCAAAATATAATTATGAAATTGATTGAAACCAATACAAAACGCTTTCTTTACTTTCAATGCAAAAACTTTTCATAATAGATTTAAATGCCAAGAAATGAAACACAAGTCTGCACCACTTATTAATATTATTTTTTATTATTAACAAATAAAAATTGGATTTCTCTCTAAAGTAATTCAAGTATTTCCTAATAATTTCATTTCACATCTTCCTAACTTGTTCTTTTGCTTCAAAAATCTAAAGAATTTACTGATGTAATTTTCAATATGTATTTACTTACTCCTTCCAAGTAAGTAAAATTTTTATTTAATATAAAAATTTTAAATATTTTATTTCTTTTATCAAAATATTTAGCATCTATAATAACTGAATAAAAGTAAAATCTAAATTTAAATGATTACGGAAGTTAACTAAGGTGTTATGATTAAAAGAAAGAACATAAGGTACCAAACAGGGAATATTAAGAATAAGAGATAAAATGTAAAGAAGAAAACAACAATAAATCAAAATTTACCTAATGTATGACTCAATAAAATACATGTTCTTATACTAAGATAAATCAGTTAATAGAGTATTAGTCTTACAAGTTTCCCTTGAAGCCTGGACTACAAGTGCAACTTCCATTAACATGATTACAACTTGCTCCATTCTTACAGGCACAATCTAATGTACAGTCTTGTCCATATTTGACAGCATTGCATGGGCTCTCACACTGGGCTCCGATCCACCCTGAAAGTGAAATATTAAATTTCTTGCTGTAAAGTATACCTCACCTAGAAACAATTACAGATAAAGGAGCTCAGAATAAAGTACTAGGACACTTAGGCTAGCTCACATCAAGAAAGTTATCAGCTCGTGAAAAAATTTGATTATATACATTTACGAATTATACTTATTGATATACAATACTACTGTCATTAAATACAACTCGCTTAGACCAGCTCAAAGAAGCTTCAAATGAAAGAATATTAACTTTATAGCTCCTATTTTTTACTCCCATCAAGAAAAAAATTTCAAATTTACGAAGAAATGCAAAAAAAAAAGTTATTGGAATTAAATATAGCTCATCAAGAAGAATTAGCTCACAATATAACATAGAATAAAAGTAGCTACAAGTACGAGTAATATCTTATTACGATTGGGTTTACATCAGTAAAAACAATTAATAGCTGATAAACTAATTTATAATAAATGAAATGTCTTTATTGTCTTACTGAATCCAATGGTGAAGTGATCGCTCTCCGAAAACACAAGTTGGAGGTTCAATCTTTGAGCCGGTCATGGACAACTTAGTCTTTCAGCCCTTCAAAGTGGGTCGAAAAAATTCAGTAATAAGCATTCTTAGGAATTAAACACAGAAGAGTTTCGTTTTTGGGCACAGCTAACCAGTACACATGCTTTGGACCACAAGGCTCTCGGTCAGGAAAACAGATATGGCTACTTTAGGACTTTGAACCAAATAGGGGCAGTCGTACCATTGAGTTGAGAATATCTTAATGCCTTAATGACAATTAGGACGTTTCCTTTATTCTTAATTACTTCACAGTGTTAATAACATTAAAGAAAACTTATATACCCTTAATGGCAATAAAGGCATTCAATAAGCTCATTAATTACGAATTATTACTCATAAAGGATTTTAGTATGAGAAAGTATGCAAAAAAATCATAAAATATCGATATATGTTTGTCGAGGATATTAAATTTTATTTATTCATTATTTTAAAAGGAAAAGGAAAACAATTTATTATTTATTAATATTTTGAAGTTTCTTCATCACTTTAATTATGCTTATTAAGGCTCAGAACTCACCCTATTAACTCTATTTATTATTTAAGAATTCAGCAATGCGGAAACGGCCACGAATATTTTGAATTAAGCGACGATAATGGTTTTTCATCGAAATTTACAGTCTGTCTCTTCTAACTCATCATATCATAGTTTTGCATCAATCAAAGGCGTGATGACAAATAAACGATTCGCACTTTGGCATTCGTTTCAAGAGTTCGTAACTTAGATTCCTTCTTCTGTGTTTTGTGCTGGCAATAATTCTCAGAATACAATAGAAATGGGTAGATTCACATTATTTATGTAATATATTCTATTAATAAACTTGATTTCAATGGTATTAGTAAATAATTACTTGCAATAATTTTCTAAAATCGTAGTTTTTTTATGATTAATATAACAATGTTTCTAAATCCGACAGCCCTGTCTAGTCGTAAGAGTGCCTGACTGCGGATAGGGAGGTCCTGGGTTCAAATCCCGTTTCCGGCATGGATGTACTTTCTATCTCTATCAATCCTGCTTTTGTCCTTTCTTGTGTATGAATGAGGTGTGAATGGTTGTCTACCCTATAAACGGGTCCCTGTATCATGTGTGTACTGAAGCAGTCGGACTCCACACCAAATATGGTTCAGTATGAAAAAGTGGAGCAGCGCACGCCATAATGTCAGCCTAGCTGGGACACGACAAATAATATTCCTAAACATATTAAAATTTGAGCATGATTTCGTCTCTTTTTTGCCTTAAATAAGTTTGACAGCAAATGACGAATATTATTTTCAGTGTTATGAGCAATATTTATTTGTTACTTTTCCATTTGGAATCTTTTCTTGGACAGTTCCTTTTAGCCTATACTGATATTAAAAAATTACATTTATGATTCTTTCATGAAATTTTTCTATGTAATAATTTCAATTTGTCATTTTACATATTTAAAAACTTAATATTTATGGGAACTTTTGCTTATAGATTAGGAATTTAAAATATAATACTTTTTGATTTAATAATTTTTTAAATTAAATTTGTATTAAAAAATGATTGCCGCTCACCCAGCCTAGTGGTAAGTGTAGATAGGGAGGTCCAGGGTTCGAATTTCCGTTCGGACACGGATGAATGGGTTGTGAATGGTTGTTTACGCTATAAATGAGTACTTACGGCATGTGTGTACTGAAGAAGTCAGGGTCCACACAAAATTACGGTTCACTTGGAAAAGTGAAGAAGCGCACCTCATATTACCAGCTTAGCTGGCACAAAACAGTAAAAATATTAATAGAAGGTGAAAATCATTTGTAAAAAATAACAATAGATTTTAGAAAGTCTATTTTATTTAACACATTGTTATTATATTGGTTTCTATTACATTAATATTGTTAGTACACATCCAAAACTTTTTAAAAATCATTGAATTCACCTGGCGTGCATAAGCAATTCCCATTGGATGGTATACATTTTGCTCTATTCTTACAAGAGCATTTCTGAGAGCAGTAGTGTCCCCATGTTCCGCTCAAACACACTTCATCGCATCTTCAAATAAATAAATAAATAAACATGAGAATATTATAATAAAACCACATGACCATAAGAACGAAAACTCATTGAAATGTAAGTTTACAATTTCCCTTTGTAGCCGGAAGTGCAGTTGCAAGTACCATCCACAGGGTCGCACATGGCTCCATTCTTGCAGCCACAGCTTTGCTTGCAATCCTGTCCATACTTTCCGGATTCACAAGGAATATCGCATTTTGTTCCCTTCCAACCTGAAAAAAATAAGATATTTTTTTTACAAATACATGTCTGAAATGGAGTATTCTATCAAAGTTTAAGTTTCCATATCCAAAATAAAATAGATGTTTTGGTATTTGAGGAATACATTCTACTTAAAATAGAGTGTTTGTTGTAACAATTTGCAAGATTTAAGACTAAATAACAACTCGAAGCGTGAAAAGTTTTAAGTACTATTGGTCTCACCTGGTGTGCATAAGCAATTCCCATTGGATGGTATGCATTTAGCTCCATTCATGCAAGTGCACTTTTGAGAGCAGTAATATCCCCATGATGTACTGGGACACATTTCGTCACATCTTTAAATGCAATATACAAGAAAGTATTATGCTACAACACCAGGGTACTGAAAGGGAAAACTCATAAAATTATAAACTTACAATATTCCTTTGTAACCAGAGGTACAGTTGCAGGTACCATCCACATGGTTGCAAATGGCTCCATTCTTGCAGGCACAGCTTTGTTTGCAATGATATCCATACTTTCCAGATTCACAAGTAATATCGCATTTTGTTCCTTTCCAACCTAGGGGAAAACGGTAATATTTTTACAAAATTATATCTAAAGTAAAATATACTATAAATAAATTCAAAGTTTTTTGTTCGCTATTTTACATTCTTTTTTTGCATACGAATCAGTATTTACAATTTGAAGTTTCACATACATTACCAATCAGTATTTACATTTTGATAAAACTTCTTAAGTAAAAGTAATAACTCAAAACCTTACGAAAAATCTAGGAATTTCTTATTGAAACGAAATCAGTACGCGAGAATACTGCATTCCTTATTGTGACATCCCTGTAACGCAAAGCAGAAATGCAAACTTACCATAAAAAATGCAGGTATTTTAAGTGAAAGATAAATATAGTTAAAATAGTTATATAGACCAGGTTTGGTTTGGTTTGTTTGTCGTTCAACGGTCACTTTTTGCACACTAGGGCTAATTATACCGGGACCTACGGATTAAAGTTTATTCCGAACCACTACGAACATCCATGACCAAGATGAAATTCGAACCCACGAACTGTTGAACCGAAGGCAAGAACTCAAACCATTCGGCTACCAGCTCGGCAATATAGACCACAGTTTTAGATATAGAAACTTGAAAATACTGGGTATATACTGCTTTCATCCTTCGCTATATAATCTATCAAATCATGTAACCAATCTGTATACTTCATTTTAATGGAATAAATTAAATAAATTGCAATCAAGAAACGCACAAATTGTTTCATAATAGTTTCAAATTTCAGTAAAATTAGTAGATTATAAAGAATAATTTGAGAATGACTATTTAATTGACGCAAGTTTTCATGTTTGAGGATAAACAGAAACTACGTTAAATACAAAGATAACTAAACATCAAAATTTCTTTGCAAAAAAATTTATAGGAAAATTGTGCAAATGGAAGAAGAGATATCCTATGGTTCAGAACATTAGACTGAGACACCATTTGGAATTTTACCAGTAACGTTTATGGTCTGTACAATAATTCAATTCACATGATCCAGAAAACTATCTACATTCTGGTGACATTTTTCTTCGATTTATTTCAAACGACATTCAGAAGCTTAATGTTTACTTCTCAAGTGAAAAACTCAGTTTTACCTAAATAATTCTCTTTCTCCATAGGTGGAAATTTTGGGTACGTCCATAGTTAAAAAATTCTGCAATCGTGGAGAAATAGAATATTTACGAACTAAAGTAATCATTTTTATACATTCAAAAGATTTGGGTGAGGAGTATTCTCACATCAAAAAGTGAGATAAGACCAATTTTTTAAATTAAATCATGTATTTCGAAATGTCCATTGACATAATTCAAACTGTTATTACTTCACTTGAGATACGTTGTTGCTAGTTTCAGAAAAATGAAGTAACTTCACATATATTAACGTAACAATGAAAGGGCTTAAGCAATTATTTGATGACCTTCTAATTTCAGTAGCACTTTGGTCACCCACCAAAATCACCAGACCTCACCCAGATTAATTGTTTTGTAAAGTTATATCTGTAAGACAGAGTATTTGCGTAATTTTCTACAAACATCGATGATTTAAAACAAATCATAATTAAATAAATTTCGTCAGTAACACTAATAATGTTGTAAAATGTATAAAAAAGTTTGAATGTTCACGCTTTTTCTCGAAGTGAAGGCAAATATTTTCTCATGTCCACCACTCAAATTAGCTTCTACGAGAACTTTTCATAGATAGTTGGCCGTATTTCTGTATGACAAGAAACCCGATAAGTTCCCAAGTATTTATTCCGATAGATGCGTATGTAGAAATCAGAGGTACAGCATTCATTTCCCGTTATTCAGCAGTTACGAACCTGGGATCTTCTGCTCTGAAGAACTTTATTTAACCACTTGGCCATGGTGAAGTTAACAGCTGAAGGAAATTACCTCTTAACTAAAAATGATTTAAGTGCCAAGTTAGGTGAAATACCCGAACTAATTGGCCATTAAAGAAAAATGTAGCCTTAAATTACTGAAAAAATGTAAATTTCAATGCTTCTTTCTTATTCTGTGGAACTTTCTGAAATATTCAAAATTACTTATACTTACAACTTTTAATCATATCTTTCCCAAAATATATTATAAAATGTTCTTCAATTTTTCAAATATTCAAATTTTTCAAATATATGATTTAAACTGAGAAATCATGAGTATTCTACAGTTTTTGTATTTAAAAAAAATTGTAGCTAAAAATTACCAAGTAGCCCGAAAGCAGGAATAAAACACATCTTTCCAGCAATAAAACACATTTTTCTTAATCTGAGAGTGCAAATACATACACTAATTCTTACCTTTGTCACACGTGCACGATCCATCCACTCGATCACACGTTCCGTGGATACATAGGCATTTTGATTTACAATTTTCACCATACTCCATCGGACCACATACTACAAATGTAGAAAATAATTTTAAAAATTGAATTTTATAGAACTGTTTTTCTGAATAACAATAAAACAAATACATACGAGAGTTACTCTGAAATTTTTGAGATACACGCCGACGTTAATTTACAAAATAAAAATAACGGTTTAATTTTAAAATACGAAGTATTTTAACACAGAGGACGATTTTTTACTAACGTACTTCAACTTGTTTAGCGTAGAATAAATTTTAAACAGAAGAGAAAATGGAGTTGACGCGAGAACATTTTCGCGCTAAGATTTTCTACGATTTTAAAGCAGGATTAAATCAAGAAGAATGCGTTCCACGGTTGCAATTAGCATGCGGTGATGAATCTCCAGCTCATGCTACTGTATTCAGATGGTTTAGAGAATTTAAAAGAGGTCGCAATTTTCTTCAGGATGAAGAACACACAGTAAGGCCGTCGTCGGCAGTAATCCCGGATAATGTGTCTGCCATACGAAAAATGTTAATGGATGATAATCGCTGTACCTATCAAACGATACGGAAGGAGCTTAACATGGGATCCGCAGCCACATATAAAATCATTCATGAAGAATTACATATGAAAAAAGTAGTTTGCCGTTGGGTTCCCCATAATCTAACTGAGGACCAAAAAGAGGAGCGTGTCAGAATCAGTAAAGGAACACTTAAATTGCTAAATGATAGTAACCAGCGCCTCATTTCTAAAATTATAACAGGTGTTGAAACGTACAAATCGTTTTTTGACGTTCCAACACGTCAAGAAAGCAAAGTATGGGCCTTTGAAGATGATCCCACGCCGACAATGGTGAAAAAACAACGCGCACTTGAAAAAAGTGATGTAAGCCGTTTTCTTCAGAAGTACGGGATTGGTCAAAGCCATCAAGTTTGAAGGACAGAAGACAGTAACAGCAAACTGGTATACCACTAAATGTCTTCCAGAAATTCTACATGAACTGAATGTTAGGGGACTAATGCTTCACGATGACAATGCATCTTCACATACAGCCGGATTAACAGTGGAGTTTCTTAAACAAAAACAAATTAAAGTGATCGAACATCCGCCGTATTTACCTGATCTAGTTATGTGCGACTTTTGGTTATTCTTTAGCCTAAAAAAGAACTTACGTGGACGTCGTTTTCATTCAGAAGAAAAGATTGAGATTTGGCTATAAATGCATTTTTTTTCATCTATTTCAAGAAATGAATGACTTGAGGCAATTAATCTGTGGAAAATTCATTCACAAAAGTGCATGGATGCTGGAGGAGACTACTTTGAACACACCTAAAATTTTTTAAGTATAACTTTAAAAACCTAGTTGTATCTCAAAAATTTCAGTGACCTTCATATAATGGCTGCTTATCTCAAATATATATTCCATTTAGGATCGTAAAAGATAATTTGTCTTTTCATTTCAGTTAGTTCAAAGTAAACTTTAAATTTAATGCAGTAAGGTATTTTTAAAGAACTTATTTGAAGAGCTGTCCCATAAGGACCTGAAATAAGCACTCTAAATCTGTTGCTTGTTTTTAAGCCTTGCGTTTTTAAGCCTTGAAATAAACACTCTAAATCTGACTTGTTGTAAGCCTTGCGTTTAAGCCTTGTTGTAAGCCTTGCGTTTTTAAGCCTGGAAATTAGCACTCTAAATCTGTTGCTTGTTTTTAAGCCTTGCGTTTACTCAGTTAGTCCTCAATGCTGTCACAATATTGTTTAGATCTTGCATATTATTATTTTAAAAATATGGGAAGTTAACTACTAAAGGCAGATTTCTGAAGTGCTATGTGAAGGAGGATATTGAAAGATTATATAACAAACTGGTAAATGGTAACTATACAGAATTGGCCACTGTTGCAACTGTAAGGGAAAAAAACTCCAATGGCTTAACCCAATAGATTTCAAAAAAGTGAGATTCAAAATAAAGATGAATTATAAGTTAGAAGGAAATTTAGAGCAACAGTGGAAGACAATATGCAAGAACGAGAGGAAAAGTAGAAGTGATTTGAACTTGCAAACGAAAGGAAACGTGAAAACTTTTAACGGAGCTCAAAATTTTAGACGAGGCATGACACCATGATGATGATATTAGTCAAGAGCTAGAAAAGACCTAGAAATAGATGGAAAGAAGAAGCATAGGAGAGCATGAAAATGTTGGTGTCATCAAATACAAGCAAAAAGCAGCCAACAGAGAGAAAGGATAAAAACTTTTGCAGGAAGTCAAAACTTTAAACGGGCTACAACATCAACGGATATAAAGTTTTATCAGTCCATGATGCTGATGATTACATAGCCTAGAGACATAGAACTGACTGGAAAGAACAAGAAATAGAAGAGGATTTGAAGGCCTTGTAGTCTATTATGAACGAAAAACAGTCAACAGGAAGGCCATATTAAAACTTTTAACGGAGCTTAAAACTTTACATGGGTTGTGACACCATGATGATAATGATGATATAATTCAAGAGCTAGAATTAGTTGTAAAGAACGAGTGGAAGAGGGCAGGAAAGTGCTTAGAGTCATCAACTACAAACGTACGGCAATCAACAGAAAGGAAAAGTCACACAACGACATAATTTACATGGTCCACAACGACATAATCGTGGAGATCACATTAGTCTTACACTGTGAAAGAAACTGAAAAAAGTTTTGAATTGTTTAGTTACATAATTAAGTTTTTATTTATTATCTTTCTTTGAACTGATATGATGAATCACTTAAATAAAAATTTATTTAATAAGAGAAAATAACTTTTATTAATTTAAATGTTTGGAGAATTATATTTATAAAAGGTTTTCATTAAATTAAGGACATTGTTTTCAAGTTTAATACTTTTATATATATTTGTTTAATATCTATGCAT
Organism: Latrodectus elegans; assembly: GCA_030067965.1. Lineage (NCBI taxonomy): Eukaryota > Metazoa > Arthropoda > Arachnida > Araneae > Theridiidae > Latrodectus > Latrodectus elegans. The sequence goes on from CM057816.1 coordinate 85,717,312, forward strand.
TAAAATTTCTTAGAAACAATTGGTTTTAGATGCCTAATTCACTTTATAATTTTACTTAACATTCTCACATCTCAAATGTCAGTTTTATTACATGATGGTGGCTCATAACTCTAAGGCAATTTGTTATGTTTAGTATTTTAAAGTGTCTGATAACAGAAAGATAAATAACACAGTGATTTTACCATTATTTTAGTAAATAAATGCGTGGAGTTATGGTTTAAATTATGTTAACTTTCTCTATATAACTCATTTATAAATGCAAAGCTTTATAAATACTTTGTTCATAAATGTAATATAAAAGCATTTCATTAAAAAATGCTTATAATATTCTTTCATAAGCACTAAATTTCATAAAAATGATCGTAACAAGCTTATGTTCGTAAAATGCTAAACTCATATATGTGTATTTTACAGAATTTATTGCTTTTGTTTCAGTTTATTCGTACTAATTCTTATATCACATATGTTGCCCGTACTCTTGTGTATGTGTAGAGCTTCTTCTTCTTCTTCTTTAACTGCGTAACAACCTGTTGCAGGTCTTAGCTGCCTCTACAGCACGCTTTTTCCAGCCCAGTCTGTCCAGAGCGACACTTCGCCAGTTCCTAACTTTCAGTATCTTGAAGCCATTTTCAGCGTCAACGAGCAAACTTGTTAGTGGTCTTCTCCGGGCACGGATTCCTTCGGGGTTCTTAAACGTTGATGTTCTAGTCGAGTTGTTTTCCCAGCCTCTCTAGACAGGGCCAAGCCATCTTAGCTTGTTACTTCTGATAACCTGGGTAATATGGAGCTGGTTATACAGCCTATACAATTCAAATTTATATCTGGTTCGCCAACAACCTTATTCCTGTATAGGCCCATAGATAGTTCTTAATATTTTCCTTTCAAAGGTTTCAAGGGCTTACTGTATATCAATATTTCATGTCCAGGTTTCGTTCTCCTATGGCAGCATGGATAGTAAACTTAATCTTATGTAATATTTAACATAATCTGTTACGATAAACATATTTATCATTTCTTTCTGTTAACATTGTAAGTACATGAAACACTAATATTGATAGAATGCAGTATTCAATCATACATCTTATTTATTTTACAAATGTATTTCTTATTCATACTTATTTTAATCAAACTACTATTTTATTTTGAAAATAATGTAATCCATTATGATTTATAATTATTATGATATGTGATCTATTATGAGAGATTTACCTATGATAATTTTACTGCTAAAAGAAATTTTTTGATTATCAAAGTAAACTCACAAGGAAAATATTTTATTTTAATATATATACAATGAATTCTGCAGCATTAAATTGAGCAGGGAATGACAATGAATGTCAACGACGAAAGAATGGCAATAAATGTTAAATTGACAATGAATATCAAACATATGCATCGTGAAAATAAATACTTTCTTAAATATGTGTATAACTCGTAGTAAATTTAGTCTTTTTGAACCAGACTTTTTTTGAAATTAGATACAAATTTACTCATGATGGATATGCAAATGAAAAATTTAATTAATTTCGCAAGAAAAGTAATATTTTGAAATACTTGTAGACTACAAGATCACTTCAACTTGTGTTCCATACTTTGGTGGACGTTGCAGTAAATAAAAAAGATTAAAAATGCTTAAAATTTTATTAATTGTGGTTTATATATTTTTAAATGGCTTGGCAGCCGAATCACTTTTAAATCAAAATACATGTATGATTGAATATCAGAGATTGCATAAGAATATTAATAATTTAAAAATTATTGCATACATATATTAATATATTCGATTGTATAAAAATATTTATTTCCATTCATTAGCACTGTATTTTTTACTATCTTATATAAAGATAACAAGATCACTTCAAATTAGATTGCATAGTTTGATGAATTATATAGTTTGCAATTCATCAAACTTTGGATTCCAAGATGCTATAATTGAATTAACTACGAATGACGCATATATTTATTTTTACGAAAGTATTCAAGAAAATACTTATTTTCATGAAGCATATGACTATACAACAAACTATGCAATCCAATAAATACAATCTGTTAAAAAAAAAAAAAAGCTATGTAATCTATTCAATCCAATAAATATAATCTGTTAAAAAAAAAAAAAGCTATGTAATCTATTTAATCTCTAAACACAGATTAAAAAAAAATTAAACTCGTGTCTAAGATAACATATTCTTAAATGACTGATGAATGTGTGGAAAATTTCGGATTAGATAACATAAAAATATTAATAACATGATAAGTTTTTAATTTACAAAAAACGGTAATACCTTAATGCATTGTAGATGTTTAATAATCTTGAACTGGTTTACATATCAATTGGCCAAACTGTATTCAATCAATTGTAAGCATTTTGAGTATTTCACTCCTCAAGAGTATCCCAAAAACTCGAGTGTTTCAGTTTTTGACGGAAGAAATTTTACCCTGAACCGAGTTAATGGCTTTCCGAGAGGAGTTTTCATAAATAGTGGTCCATATTCATATATTGTAAGGCTGAAATCCGAGAAAAATCTCAAGCAAACTAAACGATAGACGAGTATGCTGAAGGCACAAGTGTAACATCATCTAGCGTTTCTCAAAAATGTCTAGAGACCATGCGTCTCTGAAGAGTGTGGTCTTACCTCTAAGCGGCAGTAAGCAATGAAGTTATACTTTATAAAAATTTTCGTTTGCGATAATTTAAAAACAGTGTTTTATGTATTATATTTCCCGACAGACTTGGCGACACCAGGATCATTGAAATGTTAAAAATTGACTGAGATACATGTTCCAATGTGTTATAATTGAATTTGCTTACTGAAAAGCTTTTTTTTTTTTTTACCATGCAAATAAGAACAGAACACTGAACATCTATAACTCATAATTTATAATAACAATATATAAATTAAAATAGTATTTTTTATTGAATAGAGACATTGAAAAATTCTCATCAGCATTAAAATCGTGAATAGGAAATTTTATGGAAAAACTCAAAATTAGTACTGATAAGTAAATGATCTGAGAAAAAAAAATTTATTTCGGCATCTAGATGTAAATTTTAGAACTTACTCTGATCGCAAAAGCTGCCTTTGATTCCAAGAATACATTTGCAGTTTTGTGGGCTAACGCATGTTCCAAAACGACACTCAGGAGAGCAAATAGCTGAAAATACGTTGTTAAACAATGACAAAATTATTAAATTATTAGAAAATACATTTACTTTCTTATACTATGCAGAAGTGATGAAAATATATATATAAATTTTCAACAGTGAAGTGCTTTTTACATGCTAAGTAATTATTTCTTCAAAAACTAATTGCCAAAATAACAGCTGAATGATTAATTACCTCGAATGAATATCTAAATTAATACTGTGTTATTCACAGTTGAGCAGTTTGGGAAAACGATTTGTTTTTCTTTTTGCAAATAATGTGTGATTCTTTTTGTGCATTTTAAAATGTTCTTGTGGTTGAAAATATCACCAAACTGACAGAACTGTTAAGTGTAAACTAGAGTTGACAAAATAGAATGTTTTTGTATAGCCTTAATATTCTTTATAATTAGACATAATAAAAAAATCTATAGGTAACCAGAAAAATTGCAACCCTCGGCAAAAAATTCAACAAATTTTAAAATGCGCCAAAAAGGATTATACGGAATCTGTGCCAATTGCGAGTGTCAGTAGAAATTCGGAATGTCTCTATTTAGATCGATAAGTCTTACCATCTAGTGTGCAACGATTGATGTCTGAGAAAAACAAATCAACACAATCCAGAAATGATTCTGATGAGATGCTTATTTGTCTTAGGGTAAAAAAATTCGCGTTTCTCCAAAGAAAAAAAAATGAAAAACGTTCAATGAGCTTATTGAGCCCATGTTTTATAAGTATTCTTTTTATTATATCAGCAAAAAGAAATTTTTTAATGTTGGCGTAAGCAAGACAATAGTTTTAAAAAAGATATTGTTTACAAATATTGCTATTATAAATTTTAAATTCTATTGTATTTCTCGTAAAAATGACGGATTATTCTAAATTGCAAAATAACTTGGAACTCTGATAATTTTGTCATTATTTAAAGTTTTCTTCAATACTTTTTCTCCTTTTTTGTATTGAAATTATCGTCTGACTTTGGCCTAGTGTTTGACTGAGATATTGAGTATTTTTGTTCTTTTATGTACAGTGTCTCACAAAAGTGCTTGACGCTTGTGCATTACAAAAGGAAACTGTAATAAAATTAATTAAAAATACATGTACACATTTTTGTGGTTGTGTTTCATATTTAAAGTTAATAACAATTATTACATACTATACATTTTGTCAAAATATTAAAATATTGATTAAATAAAAATATAATTGCTTAGAATGGAGCAAAACAAAGCTCGCATAAGTGATGGGACACTTACTTTTCTATCAAATATTTATCCAAAAATTTTACTTTTTAAAAGGTTTTAATATTTTTTTGGATTTCCTTTTACTTTTAAAACATGATTTATTCTTCTTGGGATGGATTTGACTAATTTTTTTGTGATTTCAGGAGTGATTTTACCCCATTCTTCTTCAAGTGCCAATTTTAATTGTTGTTTTGAAGAAATGCTGTGTTTGAGAATTTTTGATTCCAATTTTTGCCAAATATTCTCAATGGAATTTAAGACTGGAGATTATGGTGGTGTTTTTATAATTTCAGAACAGTTATACAGCAGCCAGAGCTCAAAGCAGTGTGCTTGGGATCATTGTCCTGGTAGAATTTAAAATCGTTGTAAAAGTTCAATTTTCATCCTGAAGATTTCAAATTTTGCTTTAGAATGTCAATATACTTGTACTAATCCATTTTACTGTCAATAAAAACAAGATTACCTAATACGACGGACAACATACACCCTCATACCATAATTCTTCCTCCACAATGTTTTACTTTTGGCGCAAAGAGTTCTGTTTACGAAATTCTTCCCTCGGTTTATTCCGCACCAAGATTCTACACCGTCAGGACCAAATACCGGGTGAGCCAAAAGTTCGTTACAATTTTAATAATTCATAAAAAAAAGAAGAAAGTAAGATAAAGAAGTGCGGTTTGCAAGAAAGGGCTCACAAGGTAGTCGGAATTTTTTTTTCAGCAAAAAAAGTTTTAGTTAAAATAGTCGCCTATAGATGGCGCTGACTGTCCGAAACACAATGAAAAGGACAACAGTACGCTTTATTCATTTATTCTGTTAATAACAGCTGTTCAATATGACCTCCAGTACATTGTACGACACAACTAAGGAGACTCGCAACGCGCGTTACAGATGAATGCAATATATCGGAATGAATTGCAGAAAACTCACGACAGATGGAATCTTTGAGTTCGGACAATGTTGAAGGAGATGAACGGTACACACGTGATTTCAAATAGCCCCACAACCAGAAGTCGACCGGAGTGAGGTCGGGTGATCGTGGAGGCCATGCGATCTTGCAACCTCGACTGATCAGTCTCTTTTCACCAAAAGTACTCAAAAGGAATCGTTTTACTGGATTGGCATAATGTGGTGGTGTGACATCCTGCATAAAGTTTATAACAGATAACACACCTCTTTGATTTAATGCGGGCACGACTTTGTCACGTAAAAGAGTGCGGTAACGCTTAGCGGTTACTGTGCACGTTTTCCAGCCCAATCTGGGACACGGTTCTTCAAAGAAGAAAGGTCCGACAATGAAAGATGAGGTGAAGCCACACCAGACTGTCAACTTGGCTGGATGCAGAGATTTCGTCGTGTATTCACGAGGATTAGATGTTGCCCATATACGAGAGTTATGGGTGTTGACATCTCCGTGTAGTGTAACGTGCGCCTCATCCGTCCAGAAAATGTTGAACAACCATTGAAGGTCGTTTTCGATTCTTGCCATAGCCCACTCGGCAAATGATTCCCGCATAGCTGTGTCTCTCGGTTGCAACTCCTGCAGTGACTGCAGTTTGTAGGTATAGATATGCAATATCCCGTGGAGGATATGTCGAATCGATGATTGAGGCACATCCAATATTCTTCCAGCTTCGCGAGCACTGCTACTTCCAATGGACGATTCCGCCGATAAATCATTCATTGTGGTTTCCACCGCAGTAATTCGGCTCTCCTCCAACGAGGGTCTTCCACTGCGTGGCCGATCCTCCAAAGAGTCAGTCTCCTCAAACCTCTTGACAAGCTTGACTTCTCCAGGACACGATATGGGGCCTTTCTTCGTCTTCAGTCCTTTCGTCGTGAGAAATTTTCTCAACGCAGTAGTTGCTGACTCTCCGTTCAAATAGAAAAACTTCACCAACAACGCTCGATCGGGTAATGATAACATTCTGAAAGCGAATGAGAAATTCTCGAGTATCACGGCCTTTTATCGCAAGATTAATTTGCATAATTCTACTGAATCTCTCGATGTCAGTGCCATCTATAGGTCACTTTTTTTAACTAAAACTTTTTTTGCTGCTAAAAAAAATCCGACTACCTTGTGAACCTTTTCTTGAAAACCGCACTTCTTTATCTCACTTTCTACTTTTTTTATGAATTTTTAAAATTGTAACGAACTTTTGGCTCACCCGGTATATTAAGTTTACTCTCATCTGTATAACTTTATTCCAGTAATATAATATAACTTTATTCCAGTAATCAGAATTTTTATTTATGTTGGATTTTGCGAACGCTAGTCTGACTTTTCTATTCTTTTCACTTACGAAGAATTTTTTCCTGTCTACTCTACTGTGATGTCCAGCAGATCTAAATACTCTTCTAATAGCCTCAGAATTAACAATTAGACCATATAATGCTTGTAAATCAGCAGAAACTTTAGGAGCACTCATAATTGGATTTTTTATAATAATTCGAACGACAATTCGCTTTATTCCATTGGATAGCTTTGATGGTCGACTATGTTTTCTTTTATTCTGAATCATATGATTCTTTTTATGTCGTTCATTGATGTTGAAAACTGTTGAATGACTCAAGTTAACTGTTTCAGCAGTTTCTCAAATATATATTTTCCTTTTTTAATATGCAAATTAATAACTAATTTCCGAATTTTAGGCGCTTTCGTTCAACATTCATGGCTGCACACAGCTAAAAAATACAAAAATTCCAAAATAATTTGGAAAAATACTGCAGACGATTTTATATATTATTGCCATTTGCTTTTGAGTAAAAATAAGATGAAATAAGCAAAAAACATTTTATTGCTTATTTCAGACTATTTTTATTGCATATCTAATGGTGTTTCATCTCTTTTGTGAGCTGTATTTTTTGCTCCATTCTAAACAACTGTATTTTTTATTTAATTAATATTTTAATATTCTGACAAAATGTATGTTATGTAATAATTGTTACTAAATTTAACTGTGAAACACACCCACAAAAAATTTGTACATGTATTTTTAATTTATTTTATTACAGTTTCCTTTAGTAAAGCACAAGTGTCCCATAGCTTTTGTGAGACACTGTATATTATTTAAATTTTTATTTACTTTTATTATTATTTCTTTATTATAGATTAAAAATGACTAAAGCAGAGACCGAAAGGATTTATATGGATATAGATTTGGGCTTTCGAAAAATAAATACTCAAAGATTATTGACTTTCAAAGATTCTATTCTACAATTAATCCATTTAGCAGCGGAAAATAGTATAACTAAGTTCTTTATTTTCCATGTCTTCTACTACAGGTATTGCGTTTATTCCAAAAAAGCCTCACAATTTAAAACAATAAATTATTCAACTTGTAAAGAATCACAAGAAAATATTGCAAATTCAACACACCCATCAAAATAAGCTTCGATTGGAAGCAAACTGCCCAGATACCGCTGCAAAGATAACCAACATTCTTGGAGAACATGTTATCGCCAAATTTCAATCAGAATACATATCCTCAAGATTTCTTATAAAAGAAATAAATATGGAACTACCTTTACATCTGTTTGCTGAAGAAACTGTGCAAATTACCGTAGCGATATTTAACTCACAAAGATTTAAAAAAAAAAGAATTCTGAAGAACTGAGTAAAAATATTTTGGTGAGCCCCATTGGGCATCATCTACGTCAAGCTATTAACTTATTCCATTCCATCATTCCAATTTCTCCTGTTATTGATAACGTTCGCCAATGCGGAAAATGCTATGAACACACTCACCCTACGAAAAAATGCAAACAAAACTTTTTTCTATGTAAAAGTTGTGGAACATTCCATAAAGATTCTCCTTGTGCCAATGAAACACCTAAATGTATAAACTGCACGGGAAATCATGCAGCTAATGACATTTCCTGCCCTACGAGGCTTAAAGAATAAAAAATTCTTACATTTTAAAAGCAAGAACTACCTTCCATTTATTGAGGCGAGAAGACGTTATTATAAATCTTTAAAAACCAGTCCTCTTCCTTTCCTGCCGAATCAAATTAAAATATCTGATATTGTTCAGAAAAGCAGTGACTGAGATGGCTTCGATATTTGAAGCAAAACTTCTTGTGATACAGTCTAGACAAGATCAAATGGTCCAACAAATGTTTTCATTCATGAAAGAATGCATGCGAACATGTTCGAATCCAGCTAAATCAGTTTTTAGATATCTACCAAAAAAGAATTGTGCAAGATCTAATAAGTCAAGAAAGATGAGTGCAAATAATTTTGTGAATCAGCACAAATTATGTCTCGCACACAACCTATTATGAAGTCTCCTTAACCAAATATTAAATATTCAGAACATTGAAGAAAGAATTGAGTCTGGAAGTAGGTATAAAAACATTCCTAATTTTTATTTAAAAATTCTTTTGCTGCGAGCGCATTTTTTATTATTTTTTTATTTTTAGTAACTGTTCATGATTTTGTTTTATTTATTCAATTTAATTTCTTGGAATGCTGGAAGCATTCTATCTCAGCGCCAATATGCAGAACTTAAGATGTACTAGCAATTCAAGAAACGTTTCTTAAAAGTTCCGACATATTTCATATTTGTAATAAAACAATAATTCGATTAGATAGGCAAGATGGCCGTGGAGGCGATCTGCTTTTTGCTGTTGACAAATATCTACCGGTGCATGTATTAAATATATCCTCGTTGAACATAATGATAAAATTTTTATCTATAAAAAATTACTATTTACACAAATAATCCCTTACTTAAGCAAATATATACAACCCACACTTTAAATTTTCAAGTTCTAGGTTCCATAGCGTCTTAACAAATATTCACTCTCCCTTCATAATAATTGTAGATTTTAATGTACTAAATAAGGTACTAGGTAGTTATTCAAACTGCCCTGAATCTTCAGAATTCCTCGATTGGATATTGGATAGCAATATTTGTCTTTTAAATACCTTTCAGCCTACTCATTTCAGACTCCACCACAGACCATACCTTATTGATTAAAACTTTTCTCATATGTTTCCTTTTTGTACTTCCTCAGTTACTTGAGATAGTTATGGCACTGACCACATGTTCCTGTCCAAACAAGTATCAAAATCTACAATAATGATATTTCGAAAGGTATTTTCCGCAATAGAATTTTATGTATTCGCATCTACAATTCAATGAACACTCAAATTGCTAATAACGGATTAGTTTCTGTAGATCAATTCCAAAATGTTATGCAAAAACTTATCTAGCTAAATTCAGGAAAAACAAAGCTTTCTGTTAAAGTCATATCCTCTGTGGTGGACGTCGAAATGCTGTTTTCTTTTATATCAAAAATCGGAAACTTTGGAGAAGAGCGAAATGTTCTCTTAATCCAATTCTGTGAATACAGTAGAAACGAGTTTCTGAAAAATTTCATCTTCTTTTAATCCTTTGCAGAAATTTCTGGGATAAAATTATAAGAAATGCTGGTATATATAAAGAAATTTATTCTATTCTTAAAAGACTTAAATACGGATCTTCTGACTCACCAACTCATCGCACCATCTACACTACTGGCCATTAAAATTGCTACGCCAGGAAGAAATGCAAATAACAAAATGATATTTATTGGACAAATATATTATACTAGAAATAACAAGTGATTAAATTTTCCAAAAAATTGGCTGGATATATAGATCCTGAGAAATCAGTACCCAGAACAACCACCTCTGGCAGTAATAACAGCAGTTATACGCCTGGGCATTGAGTCAAACAGAGATTGGATTGCATGTACAGGTACAGATGCCCATGCAGTTTCAACACGATGCCACAGTTCATCAACCGTAGTGACTGGACAGGCGTTTGGTACTGACAGGCGTTTGGTGACGAGCCAGTCAATCGGCAACTATTGACCAGACGCTTTTTATTGGTGAAAGATCTGGAGAACGTGCTTGCCAGGGCAACAGCCAAACATGTTCCGTATCAAGGAATTTCCGTACAATACCGGCAACATGCGGTCGGGCATTATCCTGCTGAAACGTAGGATTTCGCAGGGCTCAAATAAAGGGTAGAGCCACGGGTCGTAACACACCAGAAATGTAACGTGCAGTGTCAATGCGAACAAAAGGTGACCGAGACGTGTATCCAATGGCATCCTATACCATCATGATGCTGTACACAGAACCTGGATTCATCTGAAAAGATGACGTCTCGCCATTCGTGCGCCCAGGTTCGTCGTTGCTCACACCATTGAAGGCGCTCTTGTCTATGACGCAGCGTCAAGGGAAAACCGCAGCCATGGTCTCCGAGCTGAGAGTCCATGCTGCTGCAAACGTTGTCGAACTGTTCGTGCAGACACTTGTTGTCATCCAAACGATCCCGTTTCTTGGCTCACGACTCGTGAAGTGGTTGTACGATCCATTACGGCCATGCGGATAATATGCCTGTCTTCTCGGCTGCTAGTGATAGGTGGCCGTTGAGATCCCGCATGGCGTTCCGTATTACCGTCCTGAACCCATCGATTCCATATTATGCTAACAGTCATTGGATCTCGACCGTCGCGAGCAGCAATACTGCGATAAGATAAACCGCAATCCCGGTACGCTTCAATTCGACCTTTATCAAAGTCAGAAACGTGCTGGTACGCATTTCTCCTTCTTACATGAGGCATCACAAAAACTTTTCACCCGGAAACAACGTTTAAATGCAATTTGTGTATGAGGAACCAGCTGAATAATTTTCACATTTAAACACAATGTAGGTGTCGCTACTGAAGCCTGCTTTGTCTAAATGCGCTGAAAAGCTAATCATTTGCATATCACAGCATCTTCTTCTTTTCGAATAAATTTCACGTCTGTAGCATGTCGCCTTCTTGGTGTAGCAATTTTAATGGCCAGTAGTGTAATATCTGGCGAAACTTCAATTATTCCGAACCTGTAAATCATGCTAACTTATTTGCCAAATTTTATTCTCGCCAATCTGAGAGAGAGAAACTGAAATATACTATCTATCGATTTAAGTTCAAACCTTGATTTTGAATATAAATCCGCATTCTTTCTCTCAGAGCTCCAATTGCTTGGCAGCCGAATGGTTAGCGCTCTTGTCTTTGGTCCAACATTTCGTGGGTTCGAATCCCACCTTGGGCATGGATGTTTGTGGTGGCTCGGAATCCACTTTAAACCGTAGTTCCCGGTCTAATTATCCCTCGTGTGCAAAAGCTGACCGTTGAGCGACAAACAAGCCAAGCCAGAGCTCCAATTGGCTATACCTAAATGCAAAAATGCTTCAGCTGGTCCTGATTTAATATCAGCTAAAATTTTGAAATGTCTATCAAACAGAACTTTACGATCCCTTTTTCCACTCATACATAACTCTTGGTTAAGCGGTATTGTTCCCCCATCTTGGAAAATATTTATCATAACGTATGTAATAAAACCTGGGAAAGATACTACATCAATAAATTTTTATTACCCAATATCTCTAACAAGTGTTTTATGTAAGGTCATGGAACACATGATATCAAATCGTCTTTTAAATCTCTTTTTAAAAATGTTTTCATCCAAATCATCATGGATTTATGCCACATAGAGGCTGATAGTATTCTTTCTATGCTGCATCATCATATTATTGCTTTATGCTCACAGAGAAAATTTGTCATATACGCAACTGCAGACATATCTCAAGCTTACGATTCAGTGTGGCCAGACGGTCTCATTTATAAGCTCCTCCGATTCGATATCAGAGGAAATTCTGCTCATTGGATATTGGATTCTTAATCGGATAGAAGTTTTAAAGTGAAATGGCGTGGAGCTTTATCTGAACCTACTTTCTCTAATAGAGGTGTTTCTCAAGGAGGCGATCTTTCTCCCTTTCCTTTAATAATTTATACGTCAGATATTTACAAAGTTCTCTCTCCTGAGATTCAGGGTTTTATTTATGCTGATGACAGAATCCCTTTGGCTGCTCATTCATCGCAAGAAAGTCTTGAGCGAAAAATACAGACTGCAATCATGAAACTTGAACAATGGTATAGTGAAAGGAAATTCAAAATTGATTCCACAAAATGTTCAGTTATTGATTTCTCTTCCAAAAATATCCTGTAAACTTTGAACTAATTATCAATCAATTACCTATCTCTTGGTCTAAAAACATAAAAATTCTGGGTTTCTATTTTACTAATAACTTGACCTTCAAATATAATTTTCAAATGAAAAAAAAACCATGCAGAAAAAATATGAATGTTTTAAAAGCTATTGCAGGTAACGGATGGGTTGCAAAAAAACTAATCACTTTAAATTATTCAGTCCTTCATTACAAGAAGCCTGGACTATGAATGTCATGCATTTACACCTGCGAGATTATCAAACCGAAAAATTTTGGATCCGATATATCACTCAGTTCTTAGAAATGCTACATGTCTTCCACGCTGGACCCCAATTCCACTTCATCAGAAAAAATCAAAGATCTTACCTCTTTCAGTAAGAAAAAACTATCTCCTTACAAGGATGTACATTGGAAACCATGCTCTTTCTACTAGATTTCCGTGTCACAGTTTGCGGAAAACAATGCCATACAGCCAAATCTGTGGTGTTCTTCCTCTATTTTAGCAAGTGAAAACATGGCTCGAAGAAAATAGAACTCAAGAATCAGATATTTTAAGATTTCCTTCTAAACCTGCCTCTGATAATTTTAATTTAAACATCTTATTTATAAAATATTCTTTTCAGACTAAAAATCTTCCTACAAATACTATCAATGACCTCTTTGAACTGCATAGTACTTCTGAATGGTCCAATTACATATTGTTATTTACTGATGCGTCTAAAATAGACAATACACTTGGAATCACTGTTTATAACAGTAGAAGTAACTCCTTTGTCTCCTGGAAAATTATAAACTTAAATTCTGTTTTTACAGCAGAGGCTTTGACTTTGTACCTGGTGGTGAAAAAAGTCTGTATTTCTCCTTCCAACCCTGTCATATTATCAGACTGTTTATTCAGTCTAAGCAGTTTGAAAACTCTCTCAACCTCTTCCCCAAACATCATTCAACACATCGGATCATCTTTAGGAAATGCAACTAAGGTTTGCAAATCTATTCAATTAGTTTGGATTCCAGGTAATTTTGGAATCGCTGGAAATGAAATAGTAGATTCTCTTGCAAAATAACCCTTTAAAAAAAGTATTATTCTGCACTCGATTTCCCCTGAAGACCTTATCCATTATATAGGAAACATTTTTACAAATTGTAATAACGATGCATGTGGAATAAAAGTACGTATGCCTGTAAATTTTCGCCCATATCTTCTCTCTATCATGAAAATTCACCGCAATTATATTAATTCACTCCTTGAAGAATTGGGGATAGCTAGAGTTAGAACTCTAGATCTTTTCGGACAAATTCTAAATTACATAAATTCCGACTTTCTTCAACAGATAAATGCTCTAGTGGAGAAAGAGAAACCAGGGATCACATAATGCTATCGTGTCCTCGATATGATCAAGCGAAAAATTCTTTAAGAGAAAAACTTGGTGTTGGAGCTCTTTCCTTTTCTTGGATCTTAGATGATTTGTCAAAGAGTTCGAGAAAAAAATTGACGCAACAATTTCTTTTTTGAAATAATTTAATAGGCTATAATTTTTTTCTAGTCTTTGTTTCTCCAGGCGGCTGAATTTCCGTCATTTGTCAATCAAACACCTTGTTTATCTTCATCGTTTTTAATTCATCGTATCGATTTTCAATCAACTTTTTATAATGATAAATACGACAATTTTGTTTAAGTTTTAAACGACAACTGAATCTTTCTCAAAGCGAGCTATACGCCTATGAGCATAAAGCTCTAAAACTGTTTTTTGCGTAACCTAACCTAAACATTCTATTAATTAATGAAATTTTAAAAATTTTATGTAACTTCTTTGTCGATTTAAACTAACTATAAAGTCGATGTCTTGTCTTTTTCATTTTGCTCTTTTTCTGGTGTTCTATTGTCCATGTGTTAATGATTAGAATTAATAGAAAACAGCTTCTGACAAACTGATGTTCTGGTTATTATATAAGAAATCGTTTTATTAACAAAATGAACTTCTACAATATTCTCATATATTCAATGGTAAACTTCACCTTATTTGTTGCCTCTCGAAGAATGTGATTTGAAAACCAAGCAGCAAATTCGTAGACAAGTCGGATATACAACGCCATCTCAATACAATGTGTGATGTAGCTGAAACTTTATCTGACGTCATGGATACTTTAAACCAATGAGAATCGTTATAAAGGGATACTGTCAAGATCTCAAATGTAATGAAAGGAGCAAACACTTTATGATTAAACTAAGATATTTTATTAGAAACAAAGATGAAGAATATAATCTTTGAATCACATTGTATGAATTACAACTGTGTAGCAGGTAAAGCCCAGTGAGTAAATTTACAAATTTCTCTCTCTCTCTCAGTAAAAAGTGAATATTTATTCAGGATAATAACGGCATATCTTTATATTATAATAATATTACAGAAATACAATATTTATTCATACAAATATCAGTTATTTATCTATATAAAATCATACATCTTGATCTTACTTCTCAATATCTAAGAATAACAGAATTATAAGATAATAATATAATACATATTCTTCAATATGCTTCAATAACCATAGACTGTCTAAAGTTATAGAATGTGCAGGCATAAAATTACTTAAATCAAACTTTTGAAAGAAAGACATTAGACAATTTCATCCAATCAGAAGACAAAATAACATCACGGTTATAGCAGAAATAAAATCCAGAATAACTAACTATGAACCAGTGAGATATTCCGAGGCCTATCTCTTTGATAGGCAATCCTTCCTTTAAATTCAAATTTAATTAAATGGTTTACAAGTTTAGAAGTCATATGATTAAAATTAATTTGCAGAGTAGTTATCCCTTTCTTGGCCAGAGAATCAACTCTTCCTTTTCTCTCAATGCAACAATAAGCAGGAATTCACTGTACGAAAATCGAATCAGTAAGAGTGTTGAGAATCTTCCTGTAATCGTGCATTCTTTAGAAAGTACAACAGTTACTGTTTTAGATAGCCATTAAAGTGTATTTGCTGTTGGACAAGATAACAACCAGAAGGAGATATTCTTCCTGGCGTTTAATTGAAAATAAAATTATTTTACTTATTGGATCTATAGCTCATCTTTCTTCTGAGAAAGAAAGCTGAGTATTTCCATTCAAAGTTCCAACATTTGCAATTCCTTCTTCCAAACGGATTTTTCTTCATATTTACAATTTTATCATAATGTCACTCTGCGGTCACTTTTTCCATGTTACTAATGCTACTTTGGTCATGCATTCTTGGAGAGGATCTTAACAACTCAGTCGTCCACCCCGTCACTTGACTGTAGTTCAAGAATACACGGCGAATGACTCTATTTAGTGGCTTGATTGTAGGCAGAAAGAGGCAGCAGAAAATGCATTAGGAGCTATTCCCTCATTATCTAGTGTTTACATGGAACTTTACATCAGTGTAAACATGTTCACTGGTATCGATCCTGTGAATTATAGCGAAAGCCAAAGTACAAGCAGTTCATTTGTTAGATTAATAAAGGAAAGCTAGATATCAACCGACACGTCTTGTATTTAAAATTTAAAATGTACTTATTCTGATATAAAAAAAAAGGATGTCAAGTTATAATCTCACAGATATTACATAATATTATAAATAGACGAATATCTCAATTTGACTTTTTATAAGGATTAAGTACTTTTAAAGATTTTGTTAGGAACACACACATATATATATATATATATATATATATATATATATATATATATATATATATATATATATATATATATATATATATATATATATATATATATATCTTTAAAGTGTCACCCAAATCACATTTTCGATATGCATCAATCAAATTTACGAACTGTTAAACTGAAGGCCATGACAGTAATTGTCTCTATGGTGAAAGAATTTAAAATTCATAAATTTGAAATGTTATAATAATCACTACATGACTGTATTTATAAAAAGTATTGGCAAAAATGTAATTAAATTTATTTATAATGTTATTTTAATTTATCTGATTAGTTAATCAAAAATCTTAAATAAATCTGAGTAAGAATTAGTAAAAATATCTGTAATAATTAAATATGTCTAAAGAGACCGAAAAAAGTATTTTTATTCGTTTCTTATAAAGATATAAATATTAAAATATCAAAATAAACCTTTTTGATCAAATTATGATTTCAGTATCAAACTAATCTATGCTTATTGAAATTCACTATTATTCTTATTTAATAGGAAGTTTCTCCAAGCAATCTTATGTTTACCTACAGATGTACACTTTTTTGGTTGCCAAATCAAATTTAAAATATCGTTTAATGAATCATTTTTAGAAATCATAATTTGATCGAACTTTTTCTTTTGGAAAACATAGTTAAGTACACTACTGACCATTAAAATTGCTACACCAGGAAGAAATGCGGATAACAAAATGATATTTATTGGACAAATATATTATACTAGAAATAACAAGTGATTAAATTTTCAAAAGATTTGGCTGGATATATATATATAGATCCTGAGAAATCAGTATCCAGAACAACCACCTCTGGCAGTAATAACAACAGTTATACGCCTGGGCATTGAGTCAGAGATTGGATTGCATGTACATGTACAGATGCCCATGCAGCTTCAACACGATGCCACAGTTCATCAACCGTAGTGACTGGCGTTTGGTGACGAGCCAGTCGCTCGGCAACCATAGACCAGACGTTTTCTATTGGTGAAAGATCTGGAGAACGTGCTGGCCAGGGCAACAGCTGAACATGTTTCATATCAAGGAAGGTCCGTACAATACCGGCAACATGCGGTCGGGCATTATCATGCTGAAACGTAGGGTTTCGAAGGGCTCGAATAAAGGGTAGAGCTACGGGTCGTAACACGCCAGAAATGTAACGTGCAGTGTTCAAAGCACCATCAATGCGAACAAGAGGTAACCAAGACGTGTATCCAATAGCACCCCATATCATCACGCCAGGTGATGGACCATTACGATGATGACGAACGCACGCTGCCAGTGTGCGTTCACCAAGATGCCGCCAAACACGGATTCGACCATCATGATGTTGTACACAGAACCTGGATTCATCTGAAAAGATGACGTCTCGCCATTCGTGCGCCCAGATTCGTCGTTGATCACACCATTGAAGGTGCTCTTGCCTATGACGCAGCGTCAAGGGAAGCCACAGCCATGGTCTCCGAGCTGAGAGTCCATGCTGCTGCAAACGTCGTTGAACTATTCATGCAGACACTTGTTGTCTTCCAAACGACCCCGTTTCTTCACTCACGGCTCGTGACATGATTGTACGATCCATTACGGCCATGCGGATAATATGCCTGTCTTCTTGGCTGCTAGTAATAGGTGGCCATTGAGATCCCGCATGGCGTTCCGTATTACCGTCCTGAACCCATCGATTCCATATTCTGCTAACAGTCCTTGGATCTCGACCGACGCGAGCAGCAATACTGCGATAAGATAAACCGCAATCCCGGTACGCTACAATTCGACCTTTATAAAGTCAGAAACGTGCTAGTACGCATTTCTCCTTCTTACACGAGGCATCACAACAACTTTTCACCAGGAAACAACGTTCAAATGCAATTTGTGTATGAGGAACCGGCTGAACAATTTCCTCATTTAAACACATTGTAGGTGTCGCTACTGATGCCTGCTTTGTCTGAATGCGCTGAAAAGCTAATTATTTGCATATCACAGCACCTTCTTCCTTTGGTAAAAATTTCACGTCTGTAGCATGTCGCCTTCTTGGTGTAGCAATTTTAATGGCCAGTAGTGTATATTTTCTTATAGGTCAAATGTGAACATACGCATGCATGTGGTTCTATTTCTTCTATATCCACTGCAGCATTCTTGTATAACTCTGGATTTGACTCGTGATGATATTCTATATTGTCTTAAGTAATATATTCTGAAATGTGGAAACAAAAATTAGGGTTAACTGATGGTTTAAGACGTGATTTTATATTGAAATATGTTTGTGCAACTATAAACCATGATAATATGTTTAATGGAGTTCACAAAGTTGAAATAACAATGTAAACAAGAAGTTCCTTGCCGTTTTTATTTACCCAAAAGAATATGACACTACAGAAAGTGTAGCTTGTGGTTAGTTCTCGAATTGATCACTGTTGGTCCCCAGAACTCTCTGACAACATGTTTTTAGTTGTGTAATTACCTTGAGGTAAAACTCCAGGGTATTGGACGCAAAGAAATTCATGAGCGCTTGGTGCAAGACTCCTTCATTGATATAGGATTTTCCCCAAATACAATTGTCTAGAGCAGGGTTTCCCAACCTTTTTTTGAGGCTCCCCAGACTATTAATAATGTTTCATGCCCCCCTTTCCTTTTCAATAAATACAAAAAACGCACGCTACCTACTTGAAAGCCTTTAATTTTAATTCTAATAAACAAACTTTAAAAGTTTGGATTAAAATCATAAATGTTTTTTTTATCTAAAAAGTTAATAAAATAAAAGTAAGTACTAATGAGGCACTTGCGATTGCATGTTCTGTACCACAATTGGTTGATTCTAGGTTCTTTTTTTAGCCAGAGTTATCATCAGGTCGCTATCGACATCAAGACGATTTCGCTGTTTAGTTCTAATTTAAACTAGAGCAGAGAAAACCTTGCTCACCCAATTCAGTTGAAGGAAAAAGACCAAGTATAACTGAAACAAGTAAATCAAGTTTTGAATTAACAGACAATCTTATGATCAAAAATTTCTCCAATGTCAAAAGATGGAAGTCTTCTCTCATAGTAGAATCAGCCTTCATTTGTAGAAATTCTTCTTGAATTTCTTCTAATAATTGTAACACATAAACAAGAAATGGATTTCTCGTCATTTACCATATTGTTGACTCTGAATCCCTTTCTCGACAGTCTCGGCGAAATTCGTCTTCCATCGCTGGCAAATGAGTGTTTATGTCAGCTGCTTTCATATTTGCGTCCAGTTTGTTATTTTTAATTTCTTCGAACAGCCTAGAAAAAGATATAACATTTTCGGAAGACAATTTTTGATTCCAAATGTTAAGCTTTGCTTTGAACCTTTGAATATAATCATAATTGCTTATTATAGTGCCATTTCTGCCCTGAAGTTTCATTTTAACTCATTCATGGCACCAAATATGTCAGTTAAATAAGCCAACCTCCATTGAAAACCATTAATCTTTGAACATCGTACGGTAATCGTGTTATTCTTTAACCTTTAATGATATATACGCAAGATATGCGGCTTCGCATTATGGGACAAGAACACCCTTGCGATTAACCAGTGCTGGTTCATTCTGTTGCAATACCTGTTGCACACGCTCCAATTTCTGAAAGCTCGGGTCCACAGTAACTGCTTGGCCCGTCGGTAGCAGCTCATTATGAACCATATGATGACTAATCTACCAGACACGTAACAAAATCTTGCGAGAATGCATAAATGGTCTTGAGGCTATGCGGTACGGTATATTGGGTTGATAACCAATGTATGGAACCCTTGGGAGTATCATACAGTACCCACTTTTCGTCCCTGGTCAGAACACGATTGAATATGGATGCGCAACAGTAGTGAGAAAGCAACGATAAACAGACTGCCACACACTATTGCTTATGAACTTCCAACAGCGTGTCATGAACCCACTTGCTCAGTCTGTACGGCTTACCTAAGAGATGCAGATGAAGTCTAACCTTTTCACCGGAAACGTTAAATTGTCTGCCAAGTTCACCACGCGTCTTCCTCAATGACCGCCGACAGGGCTTCGTCATCCAAGTCGTCCACTGAGAGCTGCATCACATAGGGACAAATCTCCAAATCTGAATTTGTGCATTCATACTTCGCCATTCTCAGCCCTAACCCCAAACACTTGACATATTCTGTGATTTAATGAAGCAGCTCATAAGCCCACTTTCAAGTCGTAAGGCAAAAAACACAGAACGAACTCTTTCAACAAATTTATTTCTATTCGCTATTGTACGAGTTAAGATTGACGTATATGCACGGTGGACCTGCTTTTATAACGA
This sequence comes from Latrodectus elegans, assembly GCA_030067965.1. NCBI lineage: Eukaryota > Metazoa > Arthropoda > Arachnida > Araneae > Theridiidae > Latrodectus > Latrodectus elegans. Next base: position 85,737,730 of record CM057816.1, read on the forward strand.
GTGTTATTCCTACTCTCGATTGATCTGTGTCTCAATCACGTCATACACTAATTTGAATAATTTTTCTTACTTCTTCAATGGCAACGCAAAAACGGCAATAACTTTTTTGTTTATTTTGTACCTAAACGATTTTTTAAAAACAAATGCAAAATAATCTCTCTTAAATTAAATAACGCTTAATTTTAACAATTTCTACAGTGTACAGTTTTTGCTGTACTTCTAGTTTTATGGGCTAAAAATTTTTTATTCTGGATGCAAATGGAAAGTTGTTTTTCTCTCAAGTGATCAGTCTTAAGAAAATCAAAGTCTAAACTAATTACAATTATCCTAACAATACAGAATTTGTTACTTCATCTGCAAGGTTATGAATTTTTTATGATTCCTTTACTGTCTTTACTGTTTTCTACGAAAACTTTGAAAGGACCAATTTTTAAAATTTCATTTCTTTGCTAATCCTTGTTTCACTTTCCACAAATTTAGTTTTCTTTATCCATTTAACTTTGGCTATTTACATTAATATTAGGTATTGCAATTATTGTTATATGTGTGTCTGATTACTGAATTGAAATCTTACTTGTATCTGGTGCACCTAGGTGGTATACTGAAGCACCAAGTAGTATACCATGTTCGGTGAGAAGAGGAATAAGAAGATGTATATGTTTCGAGATACCTGTAAAGCATGTATAAAAGTCAAATAACGTTTTTAGAAATTCAAACAAAAATTTATGCTTTAAAGACACACAAATTTCCAACGTTGATCATTATTCCTTCACATATTGCAACATTGTAAAATAAATCAACATTAATAACGGTAAATCGACATTCAAATATATATTTAAATACAGTGAGGCATATTCCGAAGCTGTTTGAAAATACGTAAACATTTTAGTGCATCCATAATAAAACATGAGAAATTATATTTTTTCAGAAAATGGCGTACACAAACGTGAAACAAACACAAGCCTTTTTTTTTCAAGTACATTAACTTCTTTACTTTACTTCTTATTCTAATATTTATAGCATAACTGTGTGAGAGAGAGAGATTGAAATATTTAAACTGAGATTGAAATAAAAACTTACAAACTTTGATGTATGTCTTGAGTTAATTATTAATATTTACATGTTTCAATGCATGTATGACAAAACATGTAAAATCGTAATAGTATCTGAAAAAATCTTACAAAGTTTTTTTTTATTTAAAGCAAACATAAATTACCTATTTTGTCATATCAAAGCATTCAAAATATATCAAAAAGTGATTAAAAAATTTCAATTTATTCTATTGTTTACCAAATTTTAAGAATGTAAATTTTATCTAAATTAGATGATAATGAGTACCTTCAAAAGGTCTGAAAAGTATATTGATGTTTACTCTCAAATAAATGAACTCATACACTTTGGTGTGTAGCCGTAATTAATGGTGACTTGAATTCCCTATACAGTTATTTATGATGTGATGTAATTAAAACTTAAGCGATGTAACATTCTTCGCCCGAACTTTTCCCTCTTCATGAGTAGAAGTGCATGGTTCTTAGATTATTTTTTTAAATTTTCCATCCACACGTAACTGATGGGAGAAGAGAAATCCATTCATGCCATCGCTATCATCATTTCTTTTTTTCATATTCCCACAATATAATACACTACTGGCCATTAAAATTGCTACATCAGGAAGAAATGCTGATAACAAAATGATATTTATTGGACAAATATATTATACTAGAAATAACAAGTGATTGTATTATAAGTACAAGTATATTGTGTGTATTATAAGTATACTAGAATAACAAGTCAAATGTTCAAAAAATTTAGCTGGATAGATCCTGAGAAATCAGTACCCAGAACAAACACCTCTGGCAGTAATAACAGCAGTTATACGCCTTGGCATTGAGTCAAACAGAGATTGGATTGCATGTACAGGTACAGATGCCCATGCAGCTTCAACACGATGCCACAGTTCATCAACCGTAGTGACTGGCGTTTGGTGACGAGCCAGTCGCTCGGCAACCATTGACCAGACGTTTTCTATTGGTGAAAGATCTGGAGAACGTGCTGGCCAGGGCAACAGCTGAACATATTCCGCATCAAGGAAGGTCCGTACAATACCGGCAACATGTGGTCGGGCATTATCCTGCTGAAACGTAGGGTTTCGCAGGGCTCGAATAAAGGGTTGAGCCACGGGTCGTAACATGCCAGAAATGTAACGTGCACTGTTCAAAGCACCATCAATGCGAACAAAAGGTGACCGAGACGTGTATCCAATGGCATCCTATACCATCATGAGGCTGTACACAGAACCTGGATTCATCTGAAAAGATGACGTTTCGCCATTCGTGCGCCCAGGTTCGTCGTTGATCACACCATTGAAGGCGCTCTTGTCTATGACGCAGCGTCAAGGGAAGCCGCAGCCATGGTCTCCGAGCTGAGAGTCCATGCTGCCGCAATAGTCGTCGAACTTTTTGTGCGGACACTTGTTGACTTCCAAACGACCCCGTTTCTTCACTCTCGGCTCGTGACGTGGTTGCACGATCCATTACAGCCATGCGGATAATATGCCTGTCTTCTCGGCTGCTAGTGATAGGTGGCCGTTGAGATCCCGCATGGCGTTCCGTATTACCGTCCTGAACCCATCGATTCCATATTCTGCTAACAGTCATTGGATCTCGACCGACGTGAGCAGCAATACTGCGATAAGATAAACCGCAATCCCGGTACGCTACAATTCGACCTTTATCAAAGTCAGAAACGTGCTGGTACGCATTTCTCCTTCTTACACGAGGCATCGCAACAACTTTTTACTTGGCAACAACGTTCAAATGCAATTTGTGTATGAGGTACCGGCTGAACAATTTTCTCATTTAAACACATTGTAGGTGTCGCTACTAGCGCCTGCTTTGTCTGAATGCGCTGAAAAGCTAATCATTTGCATATCACAGCACCTTCTTCCTTTCGTATAAATTTCTCGTCTGTAGCATGTCGCCTTCTTGGTGTAGCAATTTTAATGGCCAGTAGTGTAATTTTATTGCTTTTACATAATGATATTTATTAAATTTTCTACCATTGAAAAAGTGTTATTTTGCCAATTTCAATGTAAGTAAATAATAAATATCATTGCAAAAATGGTGTAGATAAAAATTTTCCATATTTCAATTTTATGCCCAAAGTTATGTACCTACTGGAAGATAAGGTTCTCAGAATCTACTGGAATCAATATAATGAAAATTGGCTTGAAGCAATAACTTAGGAATCTTGTCACAGGAGATTCCTATACATAAATTTCGTTGCAGTGACAGCACTAAAAGGTTCGTCGATTTTAGCCAATTACCATCAAGTATGTTAACATCCATTTGTTTCGAAATTTCTAATCAGTGAATTTAGTTCAATTAAGCGATCCCAAAAGGAATTTAAACATTTTTAAAGAAAAACACTATCATCCATCTTCAAGTAAAACAATTTCTCAAAACTGTGGCTTAGAAGTATCACAGAGTTCTTCGGAGCTTAAGGTCCTGAGTTTGAACATATTTACTGTTAAATATAGGAACACTAATATTGCGCTTCAGCCTTCCTCAAGCATATCTATCAGCATGCGTGCTTGAGTGTTTACTAAATGTCCTCCCTTAGAATACGTGAGCACAGCTTACTGTCTGTGAAATATCTAAAGGAAGGCAATTTACACAAGGTGCTGGATATTAAATGTTTCTGCAGAGACTTTAAGCCGTTAAACCATCCTCAGCTTGCTGTCAAAAATAATAATACCCCAGGTAGATATTTGTCAAATTATTTTGAAAGGCTGCCAATGGAATCTGTTTAAATATATCCATTCAACCTATTACTTCAGGAAGGGACTCACGCTACTCAAGTGAGACCACAACGAAGAAATAAAAGGTGTCAAAGCCTGGATGAAGACGGAAACCGTGAAGTGTGCCTTACACGAACTTTAGTGCAGTACCGCTCCAACGGTCATCTAGAGACTCTTATAGGCATTAGTTGCCCACAACAATGGTTTCTCAGACTAAATAAATAGTGACCAGTGGCTAACGACCACTCTACAGTGACAATCACCAGTAAGTGACGTGCTTTGATCTAATACAAAAATGAACTTTTGTGTTTAAGAAAGGAGTACTATCGCTAATTGGGTCACAGTGTAAGCAAATGCGATTTCGACCATGCAAGTACGAACTTTACTTACTTCGTGACCACCAACTCACCCCAACTACAATGACAAGCCGACTTCCAGGTTAACCAGGTGAGAAGGCAACAACCCAGAATAAAGACACCCGTTAAAAGTCGGGGTGCGGTTCTCCCTGTGTGAATGTGATCCATTTACATTAAATAAGCGTGGGGAATGATGCACACACGCTGGGATGGAGGATGGGTTCGTCTGGCTTGTTCCGATCTCGAACCCACCGTTATAAAGACACCAGAATTATTTTTACACCTCTATTTGGAGAAGGGGTTACAACATCGGCATGCAAAGCAGTGACTCGTCTGCTGGCTGCTGGAACGGTTGTGTTTTCCCTGCCCGGCAGGAGGTTCCTGGATGGGTCTCTTCACGCAGGGGATATTCTTTGCCTTACACTCCCTTCGTGAGTAGATGGTTCGCCTGGGGCATCGAAATCAGCCTATTACTTTGAAGAAAAAATCAAAAGACAAAAGACAAATCATTGAACAAAATACTGAATATCATTAATAACGCTAAACGTTCCAATTCAAATTGTTGCCAAAAACAAAAAATACATCAATGATTAATATGCGAAAGCGATGAAAAACTAATATTCGAACAATAATAATAAATAAACAATGGTTTCAAAATGCTAGTGCTTGAAACAAAAAGAATTTTAAAATACTCATTTTAATTTCAGACACATTGATGTTTTAAAAGTTATTCAAACATTTAAGTTGTTATTTAAAATATATCATTATATTAATGCAAAATAATTCGAACATTTTGATAAATATTTGCATGAAATAAGTAAAATTTTATTATGAAACTTGAATAAATATAACTTATCTTACGTTTCATTTCTTTTACACTGACTCTGACTCGCTGCTACTGAAAAAGCTGCAAAAATGAACAATATCTCCAATGTGGAACAAGTTGGTATTTTGGAGATTTGAAACCACATAATTTTCGAAAAATTATTTCTGTAAAAAGTAATTGTTAAATAATTATTTTTCAAATATCAGTAAATTATTTCCTTATTCTTAAACATAAACAAGTCATGGTAAAAATATATGGACACTAATATTTACAAATATTGAAATTAATTAGAATGTTAAATTATTTAATACTTTAAAGAATATCTTCAATGATACTAAAGAAGAAAAAAGTATCTTTAAATACACTTTTTACTTTATTTTTCTTAAAGTGTTATTTTATGTATGTATTTCAATACTTTCATAAAGTTCACAATAGCATAAAATTTCCCGAAATTCAGAATATAGTTTCTTCCATATCTTATATCTTTTGCACATTCGAAAGTAACACTAATAATGAAAGTGCTAAAATAAATGAGCAATTTCACCATGCCTATACCTCAACGTTAAGCAATATATAGCTTTAAAAAGTCAAAGTCACCCACAACCAAAGTTAAAAATTAAAAATAATAAACTTGGTACAACATCAGAGATAATTTAACAACTAAAAAAAAGTTGCTAAGAAACATCTAAATATTTCCTTAATATTGCTTTCCATAAGGATTTTTCTAAGAATTGTTGCATTTCAAAAAAGAAGAACCAAAAGAATCTCAAGTGCCAACATCGAATCTTCAGACACAAATATGGGAAGCAACATTCATATCTCTGCTCTAATGGAGCTACAATCAAACAGAATGAATATTGAAATCTTTGTTGTTAATTTAGCAATAATAAATTGTTTGGAAACGTGTATTCCAACGGATATTACATTACACTAAAAGCGATGGTACCCTACTGAGAGCTAATAGATATTAAATGTATCGAAATGGTAAAAACTTTTCCCCATAATATAGTACAGCTCTGATTTCCAAATTATTAAGTTGGATTTTTTTTTATATCTTGAGCAAAAACTAAACTAAACTTAATAACACTACAGCCCATATGAAGGAAAAGGCTTACAATGCTCCATAAATGTTTTCGCCCATAATATAAGTCCTTTTCTTGGATATAAGAACTTCTCTTAAAAATAATTTTAACTTCTCTCGTGGTATCACATTAAAATATTAATTTGAACATTAATAAAATTAATACATTAGCAGTTCATACGTCTTAAGATGCATTTTTTTAAAAGTTTTTTTTACAAACTCTTCTACATTTTGATATAAAGTACTCTGTTTGACAAGTACAAAAAAATAGTAATTTAAATAGCTGGAATAATGTAAAGTAAAATGGATTAAAATCAATGGAACGACAACCCCATGGGGCCAAGATTTGCAGTGCCTGCATCTGTATTCATGACCAAAGACCCCTGGAGTGCATCCTGATTAGGTCATCAGTCTAACGCGTAAACACCAGTGTTTATTGCCCAAGCAAACTTGGTACTCAGTTGTACCAATCCACTGAAGGGATGAAAGTCTCAGTCGACCTTACCCAGCCCAAGAATCAAAACTCGGACCTGTACCACAAGTTGCCTTGGCAGCGCGAAGCTCTCTACCAGTACGCCACCAGGCTTTGAATACAAATTAGTCATGTAAATTACAAATTTAAGTTCAAAATGAAAAAAACATTTCTTTTGAAAAAATCAGAAAATAAATAAAGTGCTTTAAATTTTTACAAAAGCAAAACCATTCTATGCAATGTTAGAATAATATATTTCAGTAAGAAAAAAAAATCAAATTATTCTTTCAATATTTATTAAAATTTGTCACGTAATCATTACGAATGTTAATTTAAGCAAATCTAAAGAATTCGATGACTTGCTTCGTTAAATAGTTTGTTTTGAAATTAGTTTGTTTATTATCACATAGTAATTTTTCGTACATTTAATTATACGATATGCCTTCCTATAGACCATAGGTTCCCAAAGTGGTCCAGGTGGATCGTCAGGAGTCCATAGGAGACCACACGGGGGTCCACGTAGACGTGAAAAGAAAACAGGGATGCACAAGTTGTAAGTGGGGTTTTACGAAATGTTTTCTGAGTTTCAAAATAAAGAGCAAAAACTTTGGCTTGGATTTAACTGTCAACGTACGCAGGTAGCATCATTCACTAGGTAGATACTCAAAAGTATTTGAGACTCAGTTCAAACACAGAATTGAATAGAACAATAGATAATAGTTCAAGTGTACACCACATGTCGAAACTTACAAAGGGTCGCCCGGGATATTTGTTTAGACCTGCAAAGGGATGAAATGCGACTCCAAGAGCTAAACGTTACTCATTTGTTTCCGGGATTTTAAACATAAAAATGTGACGGTGAGTGAATCGATGTCAGTGTTTGCAGTGCCGATAAAATAAGTATCTGCCTATTTGTTATACATATTTTTATGGTATATTGTTATTTATCAATCATAATATATTTGTTTTACTACTTGAGTGTAGTAGGTAGTTATATAGTAAAAGTTATAAATGCTAGAGAGAGATTATTCTAAACTTCTATAAAAAAGAACAAAAAGCCTGGAAAGATTAAACTTTAGGTACTTAGGTTATTTTTTGTTTAGGTAGTTTCTGTTAGTACCTAGGTACTTTTTGTTAGCAGCTGGGGGTCTACCGAAAATAGTAAAACTTTGAAAGTGGTCCACGAGAAAAAAAGTTGGGGAATCCATGCCCTAGACGCTCACTTTTTGCGCACGACTACTAATTTAACCGAAACCTATTGATTAAAATAGAATGTGAACCAAAACAAACAATTACGACAGAAGTGGAAATTAAATTTAAAACCGTTGAATTAAATGGCAGAAAAATAACAATACAATTCACAATATTGTAAGTTTTCGAATTCCAATTATAAATAATAATTTTATGAGTTATTAAGTATATTAATAATATACAGCGAAAATTATCATTCAGATTACTTTATTACCTCACGTATATATATATATATATATATATATATATATATATATATATATATATATATATATATATATATATATATATATATATATATATATATATATATATATATATATATATATATATATATATATAATATATATATATATATATATATATATATATATATATATATATATATATATATATATATATATATATATATATATATATATATATATATATATATATATATATATATATATATATATATATATATATATATATATATATATATATAGATATATATATATATATAGATATATACGTGAGGTAATAAAGTAATCTGAATGAATATATATATATATATTATTTTAGATAAATATTACACAAAAATGAATTGATTTTGCAAAAAAAAAACTAAAAAAACAAAATTAATTATTTTTGGAAAATTTTAATAAAATTGAGAAATGAAGTAGTTTGAAACGCACCAAACAGAAAAGTTATTAAAGTAATTAGAAAAATATTTCGAATAAGAACAAGAAGAAATATTAAGAAAACAAAGGGTATTAATTGGAGAAATGATAGAATAAATAAGAAAGGAAATTAAATAAATTAATGAATAAAACAAAAATTAAAAAACAAATGAAAGAAAAACAATCATCTGGGAAACAGGGACAATATGAATGCCTTTTAAACATATTTGTGTAAAGACACTAAGGAATAAGGAAAAGTACACAAATAAAATGTTTTCGAAAGAAAAATTGAGAGCATATAAAATTAAAAAGTAAAAATTGAAATTGAACGTTACATATAAAAGAAATTACGGAAAAATAATTGTATTTGGCAGAAATTTGTTCTAGATTATTTTTTAATCACGACGCAAGTTTATTTATTTATAAAAATGTAATATGTGTGTTCTTTCATTTTCTCTAAATCATATTTATTTATACATTTTTTATAATTAATTGTTTTATTTTTTATATTTAATTTATATATTTAAATCAAATGTAATACGTTATCAATATCATAGAGTTCAAACAATATTTCACTTTTTTTTCTTCCATGAAAAATAAATTGCTCTTAAAAGCTACTAACCATTATAAAATTTGATATTTTCCGATTGGGATCAATTGATGTACTGTTTCCCCAACATAAGCAAATAAAATCACAATTTATAAAAATCATGGCTTTGCCATTAAGAAAATATTGAACTCGGAACATTCTCGAAAGGATGCCATTCATCTTGATCAAGCGAATAGAAATTTAGAGAAATAAGAAGACAAAAAGAAATAATTAAGAATTATTTACCATTTTGGAATGCAGAATTCGAAATATGCAATTCATAAATAAATGCCCATGAATTTAATGATCCTTGAAGATTGAAAGTGAAAAGACAGCTTCATTCATTTGTGTAGGCCGATTAAGAATTTCACGGAAATATTACAAGTTGAATGAGATCAGAAGCAATTAGAAGCAAACTGACTTCCGTTTATTAGATTGCAACCGGAATACATAATCTTATCGAGAGGATATAACATGCAACAGTTAATATCGGATGAAGGCAAATTCTGTACCTAAACAAATATATATCAGCTTATAACTGTAATAAAACTAGCTTATGATTTTAATGAAATAATTATTATAAATTATATATTTTGTTCCCAAATTTTTTTGCTCTTGCCTTCCGTTCAATAGCTTGTGCATTCAAATCCCACTTTGGGCTTGGATGCTTGTAGTGGTTCGGGATTCATTTTAAATCGTTTCAGTCTTTATATGTTCCAGTCTAATTAGCCTGCGTATGTGCAGAAAAATGACCGTTGAGCGACAAACAAAACAAAATTTCCTTACGTTTGATATAGTGAATCGCAACTTTAGGAAGATCTGATTTATTTCTTGAACTTGTTTTATCGCTTAAGTCAGATTGAACTTCACAAGAAATATGCCATGTTAAGATAGGTAAGTATCTTTGCATTTATGTTCAAGAATTAATATGATCTTTTTAAACTGGCTTAAAAGGGTCTGTAAATTTAGTTTTTCTAATCACGGAAACCGATGATATTTTTAACTTAGACTTAATTTTCCCGTCTGAATGACAAAAAGGTTCATATTAATTAGTATATGGATTTCATTAAAGAACTTTGATCAAGATGGCAACTGCTAGATTATCTTTCTGTTTTCAAGTTGACTATGCATAAGTTCAATTCTTATTTTCTAGGGTTGTGATAACCTTATCAAGTAAGATATCGTTGCCGTGATCATGAGGTAACAACAAGTTTTATACCAGACTCTATCAACGACCGTTGCACACAACAAAACTCTCTAAGATCTCTCCACTGATGTCATCATCAATTTATGATTGTTGAACATATATATATATATATATATATATATATATATATATATATATATATATATATATATATATATATATATATATAACTATATCTTTAACATGAAATAGAAAACTACTTTCTTATATTACAACTAAAAATGAATTTCATTCACATCATACTGTGTGAAAAAAATAGAGAAGTTCTAAATAATGAGAATAAAAGTCTTGTTAATAGGAATTATTCAATCATTGGCTTTAACTACTTCAAAGACTCTATTTGCAATTGAATCATATAAGTTTTGAATTTTGGTTTGACAAAAATTGTCCGAAACACAATTCAAAGCTTTTCGAAATTCGATCAAAAATTCATTTTGCTTGCTTCTGGCCTAAACACGTCGAAGAGTTACTGACCACAAATTAACAATATTAAAGTTTGTGCTTTTAGCAGACTATAAAAAAACCCAAAGATTATTGGTATCAAATTAATTTTTAGCGCCCTTGTCTCTGGGAATTGATGTTCCCAATTTTTGAAGTATCCATTTTCATCCGCCTACGTCAGCGTCATAGGGAAGAGGCTCAGAATTTAAAATTTGAATGTAATTTGTATGTTTCTTTCTTTCATAGTGAAACAATAGATTGGCGTTTCCAACGTACTCAACAGATATAAAAACCATTAAACTGCCTCTTATATGTCTAATAGAATAAGTTTCCTTTTGTGTATACCTAGACAATGCCAATAATATCTACAACCGTCTGGACCATCTAAATAGATTTTATTTTTCATCAGAAAAAGTAACTGAAGTAAATTTGGAGTTGCAAAATATGTCTTCTTTGACAGACTGTAGCCGGTGTTCAGTGTACCTATCGTTTCATTTAGGGTGGTGCTTTCTTTTCTTGAATATGAACATATCCAAAATTTTTATGCAATTCTAAAGTGTTCTTCTGATTACATGTGTGATTCCAGATGGGTTTTTTTGTGTTTTTCCAATGCTTTCACGCGTTCTTTTAAGTTCTTTTTTTTAAAGATTTTGCTTGATTACGTCGAGTTAATTTTATAAGTCAGCCAATCTTTGCAATTCCCCGTCAGTAGTGTATTATTCAGGCAAGTAGACAATCAGTATTCCTGTGGACTGCGTTTCTGTTTTAATAGATTAACTTTCAACAGCGTGGATTACCTTTAGAAAAGCCCAAAAGGGGAAAAGTATTGCTTATTTTCGAACATTTTTTTCTTTATTTCCCTTTCCAGGGAAAACGTAAAATGCGGGATTTCCATGACAAAAAACTTGCAATCCGGGTTAAATTAACATAAGTATACGAAAAAACTGGGATCTGATGGGAAAAACATAGATCCGCTGCCGTATAAAATCGGGGTTTCACTGTATCAACAATTTTTATTAAAATACTTTGTTATTTGATAATCGAATGTCAATTTAAATATCTTCGAATCATCATTATTTGAAGCATAAAATATCCGTAAGGCTTTCATGAGTAAAATAGAAATTGCAAAAAGATATAATATTTTTGGTGTACACACTAGTAGAAAGGAAATGCATTCATTGCACTTCTTGGTGACTTAGCAAAGAAATGTGCTCACACCACTTTTATGTGTGAAATTAAAAAATGAGATGGAAATTTAATTATGAAATCATTTTTAGACAATTACTTGCATGTAAATCTGAATGACTTTATAGACATACGAATTTAATTAAAATTAATTTATAAGAATCTAATGAGGACTTTTAGCAAATCAGTTGGCCACAAATCTTGTCCCTTTAACAAAAAACTGCTAGGCATTTTAATACCATTTCTTTTAATATAAGATTTCCATAACTTTGCATTATGATTTAAATTTTAAAAATTCGATGAAATTATAAAAAAGAAATATATTTTAAAATAATTACTTGCTCGTAAATATGAATGATTAACAAAATATGGTGACTTTAAATAACATTTTTGCTGACTTTAGCAATGCATTTGGCTACAAGCGTAGTCTTCATTACAAAAACTACCAAATATTTTAATAAAATTTCTTTTAAAGGTAAATTTTTGTAACATTGTATTATGACATAAAATAAAAAATAAATAAATTTCAAATAATGATAAAATTTTATTCATAATTAAGGCACATAAATGTGGATCAGTATGGGTGCACACAAAATCAGAAAATATTTCTAAATTTTGTAAAGGGAATAGTTATTGTAGCTAGCTATAATTCAGAATTTTAATACATTATTTGATTCAGATCATTTCTCTTTATTTCATAAATTATCCCATAACAACTACATTTTATCAACATAAAAGAATGTCTATTAATATAACAATAATTATCTATAATAGTTAGTTTAAAAAAACAAATTCGAAATATATATATATATATATATATATATATATATATATATATATATATATATATATATATATGCTGTAATAATCCATAAGCTAAATTTCTACATAATTATTGTCTAGTTAGAAGAATCTATAATTAGTTCTAATAGTTCGGTTACCAAATAATTTCTAATTTATTTTAATGAAGAAAATATTGGAAATACAAGTAAATGGAGAATATAACTTACAATCATAATTTTTAAAGTGTTTCGTAACAATGTATTTATTTTAACTTACTTCTGTATTGTAAATTATTTGAAGAAATTTAATGTTTAATAATGATGTAATAATTTCAGAGAATCTAATCATCAATTGCATATTCATAAACTATATTTACTTTTAATAATTTTAAAAAAGTTGTGAATTATTCACTTAGTAAAACAAAGACAAGTTATATTTATATTTGCTCATTTTTTCCCATTTACTCTGCAATAAACCGTTTGCGAAATTCGGATTACATTTTTCAAAAATACTTAAAAATGAAGCCTCATATTTTTATACTTGTTTCAAAAAGCAAAAACAATAATTTTATAAAACTTCACATCTGAATTAATTTCAATGTGAAAATTTAAAGCTCATTTTATCGCATTAAATCTCTTATTTACATATTTAATATTCATTTTTATCCAATTTAATAACATAATTAAACTAATAATATAAAACATTCGTTTCACATTTTTTAGCTTATAATTTGTTTTAATTTTATTTTGGTGTCCTTTTGAAGAAATGACTCTCACCAGTTTAATTTGGGGATTATTATTAATATAAACTGCGCAAAATGTTTAGTGGAGACATTTTTAAGAACTTTTTTTAGAACGGAAATTGTCTCTCAAAATCTTAAGGAAGCTTATAGATATTCAAAATGTTATCGATTTGTTCTTTGCATATTCAACAACTAAAGCCTGAAATTTAAAAGCATGCTTTATAAATTTAAATACAGCTCAGTGCATCAGATATGATCTATTCCTAGTTAATAATTCGATATTTAAATTTCTGGCCTGAAATTCAGTAGTTCATGAATTCGGTTACTACTTCAAACATTAATGTTGTAGTATAACCTAGTTCATTTTAAATTGTTGATCTTGATTGAGATAGAAATTAAGAGCAAATAATGACCTCAAAATAACAAACCAAACTACACCCAACAAAATATTTGATTCTAAACCTCAAATTAATGAACTCACTCGTTAAGAAATTGACAATTTTATAATGGTTTAGACCATGAGTTTCCAAACTTTTTTTCTTGTGGATCACTTTCAAAGTTTTACTATTTTCGGTAGACCCCCAGCTGCTAACAAAAAGTACCTAGGTACTAACAGAAACTACCTAAACAAAAAATAACCTAAGTACCTAAAGTTTAATCTTTCCAGGCTTTTTGTTCTTTTTTATAGAAGTTTTGAATAATCTCTAGTATTTATAATTTTTACTACATAATTACCTACTACACTCAAGTCGAAAAACAAATATAATGTGATTGATAAATAACAATATACCATAAAAATATGTATAACAAATAGGCAAATACATATTTTTCCGGCAATGCAAACACTGACATCGATTCACTCACCGTCACATTTTTATGCTTAAAATTCCGGAACAAATGATTAACGTTTTATTCTTCGTGTCGCATTTCATCCCTTGCAAGTCTCGACATGGGGTGTACACTTTTACTATTATCTATTGCTCCATTCACTTCTGTATTTGAACTGAGTCTCGAGTGTTTTTGAGTATCTTACCAAGTTAATGATGCTATTTGCGTACGTTGATAGGTAAATCCAAGCCAAAATTTTTGTTCTTTATCCTGAAAACACCAGAAAAGTTTTCGTGGAACTCCACTTACAACTTGAGAACACCTGTTTTCTTTTCACGGCTAAGTGGACCCTCGTGTTGTCTTCTATGGACCCCTGGGGGTCCACCTGGAACACTTTGAAAACCTATGGTGTAAGTAAACTTTATCAAACAGTTTAAATAAAGTTTTGTGAAAAAAGGGGTCATTTTATTCATTAATTATACAATTAAATGCATGCACAAACTCTATCAAGCATTTCATATATTTCAATTATTATTGAATAATGCATAATCATTCTATTAATTTTACTTCATTTTTTCAAACATATTTTCTCATGAAATTTTTTATTTAATTTTTAAAAATATTAATTTATGAAATGAAAATTCATATTATTTATTTATAAAAGTGATTCTATGTGAAAAAATTCCAAATATATATATGTCATTACATTTAAAACGCAAACAAATACTTAAAATTGCTTATATAAATACAATATAATTATATTTATACAAATAAAAACAAATTTTCTCACTCTGAGACTCATCAGGAGATATTTATAGTGTTAACATAAATAGGTCGTTTTTCTCTAATATCTAATAATAAAATGTAATGCAAAATGGCATACGGTATAGGAAAATATGGGTAATCTTGGTACCGTTAAGTATCAAACAACAAAAAACACATAAATAAATAAAATATACTACAGCAAACGGTAAGAAATTTTAAATATTTACATAGGGATTGCAAAATAAATATCAAATGGGATTGCCAAATATAAATTTATACGACTAAAAAATTAATTTGATTGTTAACGGCGAACACAAATTTGTAACTATCCTCTAAATCCTACTCCCGGATGCGGTTGCCAAATTAACACAAATTTCTTGTTTGATTATTGCGCCAAAATGGATTGCTCCGTAGGAGGAGAGTTCACGTGTCATTTTCAATTTAAATAAATAAAATAAATAAATAAAAATAAATAAATAAAAGGCTTAAAAAATTCCACTGTGTGTGGAGAATTTGATGGAAACAAAGATATTTTGGTAACCCAATAATCTTAATGAATGTATTTAGTTTGGTTTGTATATTTTTAGGTTGGTTATTATTTTGAAATTTTGTTTGAAAATTTCTTTTAAAACTCTGCGGGAAAACTTCATCTAGAATTTTATAATCCTGTTTCAAATTTTTTATCGCATTATTTTCGAAAATGTATTTGAAAAATAAAAATATATCTGAAACTAAGTTAAATTACGAAATTTTGAATTTGGAATGGCGAAAGTTGAATAGTGGTTTGATCGAATTTGTGTATCATGCATAAATCTTACTATGGACCAAGAATTAATCAAATTAATATTTCCACCAAGTAAAAGTATAATCCAGATTAAGCAATATAAGATTAATCCAGTTTTGGAAATTTTGAATGATTGACAATTGTTTTCGAATATTTAAGCTACAATTGATTCTTAAGATAATCGTTTTTATTTCAAAAACACAATTACCCTTTGATGATTTGTTACTTAAATTATAATTAATTCCGATTACTGTCTTATTAATACGAAAATTTTAATAAGTTTCTGATATATATATGTGTGTGTGTGTGTGTGTGTGTGTGTGTGTGTGTGTGTGTGTGTGTGTGTGTGTGTGTGTGTGTGTGTGTGTGTGTGTGTGTGTGTGTGTGTGTGTGTATACCTTTTTTATATAGTAGAGCTATTTCGACATGTTACTTGAGTCATTGACTATGCAAAAGTATTTTTTTAATTCTGAGTGTCTACCCATGATAAAATAGACGAAAAAAAATATCTACATTATTTATATATTTCTAGGTAATCCGTCAAACATTTTAAATTAATATTGTTTTAAATAAAATTAAAAAATATCTAAGCCTTTTCTCGAGAGTTGAATAATTTTCCCTTGAAATATTATTTTTTCTAATTTTAGATAACGTATATAATTTGTTTATCCAGAAGAACTCTAAATATCCAGACGAACTCCAATCGGATAATCAAAAATTAAATAATTGGTTTTTGTGAAAAAGGATATATTTCATTAAATTATCGTTTTTTTTTTTTTTTTTTGAAAATGCAGAAAAATTATAAATTTTTACAGAAAAAGAACTTTTAATGAATTAAATGAAAAGACAGTATTTTTTATATTTTCAGGTAGTTATAAGTTCTGCACACATTAATACAGCATGTACGTACAATGCTGTAATTAAAATTCATTGCTTGCTGAACATCTCGGTCAGAGTAAACTGTATCGCTGCCTTCATACATTTTTGAGCCCCCAAGTAACGAATTGAGAGTAAGAATTTCCAATTGGGCTGATGTTCCATCTATTTCAAAACAATTTCAAAGCTGAAATGTGCTTCATTAGCAGATGGTTCCACGTCTACTTCAACTACACATTAAGGGGATTTTCCTCCTCAACATTTTCATTAAGTTGACTATCATTAGCAATTTGAAATCTAAAGGTCTGTTTGACTCATAATCCATTCTCCTGAATTTTTTTATAAACTTCTCAGCTATTGTATTAATTTCTCTAACTATTCTTCAAGAGAATGTTTTTGAATTTTTTAAGTGACACTTCTCGCTCTCACTTTCTTTCTCTCTCTCTCGCTCTCTCTCATCTTATCCCTTCTCTTACCTTTCTTTTTCTTAGGCTTTTTCTTTTTTCTCATCTTCTTTTGCTTCTTCAGTCTAATTTATTTTTCTGAAATTCTGAAAGCGAAAGACGGAATTCGGCTAATTAGAGTTCTTTTGTATTTAGACCTATATAATTACAGACAGATTAGAGAACTCAAATTGTGCGTAACTATATGGGTCTTACCTTGCATCGGATAATTTTACAATTGATGTAACTAATCCTCGATGCCACAGAAACTCAAGTCAATAGTAATTTTTTTTTATAAAATCACAGTTTCTACGTCTTCTGGACACATCTTCTGAAACTTATTTGTTTTCTTTATGTTCGAACAATCTTTTATATTCATAGCTTGTATAGTTGTATAAATCCAAACACTTTTCTTTAAAAAAAAATAGCATTGAATTTGCGAGGCATCACTTTAAAATATATATACCATCGTAAACATAAATAAAATTAACCTGTTAGAAGTATGTAAGTGGTAAAATGCATTTTTCCTTTACATTTATATTAGTAAATCTTTTACTTTTTGAAATAAAATACTCTGTCCAATAATATGGCACAAAAATTAATTATTTAAATAACTAAAAATTGTAAACTAAATTATACTCTGTAGGCCTTAGCCCCACTTTATTGCTTATCCATGGGGCTAAGGCCTACAGTATCTATATTTGTTTTCATTACTGAAGACTTCTGTGGTGTAAGGCATATGTCCCAGTTAGGTAGTCATCCTAACGCAAAAACTCCCTGTTTAATTCCTAAGCATGCTTGGTACACAATTTCATCGACTTACTGAAGGAATAAAAAAGCTTTTTCGGTTTTGCCGTGCCAGAAGAAAAATGTGAACTGTATGTTTCAAATATTAGTTAGGTTTTATATTAAGAAAAATAGGAACACATTATTAATTACGAAAAATTTTCCGTTATAGAAACTTAGTCGTCAACGTTAGGTAATATATTATTGCTTTGCAAACTGACGATGAAAATCAGAAATAAATATTGTTCACAAGAATCTTACTTTAATTTCGTTTAACTGAATTCAAATACAGTATGCAAAAATCAGTCACATGGATTGCATATTTATTGTTTGTTTTAGTTATAATTTTATGTTTCTACATGTGGTAGGGTGAAGTTAACACAATCTTTTTATAATAAACTACACAGTTTATTTTGACACACTTTACAAAGTTTGCAAAGCTGGTACATACTTTGATTATTTATTTAGCAAATAATTTTAAATTGGATATATTTTATATATATTGCCTGACATTATATATGCAAAAACAATGAGTTTAAAAAAAGAGAATAAGTGACGAAACTCATCAAACAGAGAGAGGCAGCAATGAAAAATAAATTATCTGTATTTCGAAATGATATGCATAATATAGAGCGAAAACAGGGTTGAGTCAGTAGGTTGTAGGACAATTGTAAACAGTGATACATGACGTAACACGTCAAAGCACAGTGTCAGTGATAGTACGGAAGGTGTCCTGAGGAATGGCTCTTTATTCCCTGTCAACCATTTGCCAAAGTGCGTCTTCTGAAGGAGGCAGTGGCAGGGTCTACAAATGGCGTCCATTCATATCCCAAATGTATTCAGTTGGTGGAAGATCTGGTGAGAATGGTGACCTGGGATGCAGCTTTAAATCTTGCAGGGCATGTTGGCTTATGCAAGCACTATGCGGCTGGGAATTATCCTGCTGATAAATGGCAGTGGACACCCACTGTAGGTAGGATAGTGGTCCGGCCGCACCACATCATCCACTAATGTTGGGTTGTCATAGTGCCGTGAATACAACCTAGATGTTATCTGGAATCGTACCCAATGGCTCCCCCAAGTAGTCGCGTGGTGGAGCGTTCTACAATTGCCTCAGGATTGGAACTCTCCACTTAGACGCCACATTCGTACTCGGCGACTATCACTGAGGAAACAGAAGCGTGATTCATTTGAGAAGACTATCATGTCCACATCCGTCACCACTCCGTCGTCCACATCGCTGTAATCTGGCTCCATTCCAGACGTTGGCGTCTATCTGTGGGGTCAATGGCAGTCTTTTTAACGTACGCCATGAGCGCACGATAATAGCAACGAATCGACAGCAAGCGGTTCTGCTCGATATCAGAACATACAGGGGTTCTTGTACATGCTATAGAATTTTTTTTCGGTAGGTGTGTTTTGCGGGACCAGAATAGTCTTCCGTTGGATGCTTCTATCCACGTGTGCTGAAGACACTCTTGCTGCACGCATCTCGCAAACATTCAACAGTTCCTTGTTCCAACCATATTCGCCACAACAGATGCACTGTGGATATGTCCAGGTATTTGTCTTCTGCGATTTGTCGTAAGGACTAACCTGCCCTTCTCAGTCCAATCACCATGCCCCTCCTAAGCTCGTCTGTCTGCTGGAACTGACACCGTCGACGATGGCATGTCATTCTCTGCAATGACATGCGTCCTTAGCGACAAGAACAAATTTCAACGATTATTTTTCCAAGCAGCAATAGCGGTGCGATTATTACCCATTCTGCCGGTTCCTTACCATATATCGTGACCTAGAGAGCTGCGCATTTCACATCATTTGCATAACTCGGAAATTTACGTCTATCCTGAAATTTGCATTATTTTAGGGCCACTCTTTCTTGGTGTTGCATTTCCAATGTCAGCCACTGCATATAATATCATTGGTTTCTTTTTAAATTGGTCAGTAACAATTAAGAATTAATTGATTAAATTTTACTAAATACTGCTTCATATATTGCGTACTGAATTCTTAATTTAAATTTGGTGTCAAGTATTCGAAACGTTATAATAATAATACAAACATATTTGAATAGTTAGTTTCTTTACTGAATTCACAACAACGCCCTCGAGTAGAAACTGCTATTTATATGAAATTCAGATACATTAGAACGATATAATTCTATTTTGATTTTAAATTACAATGTCTTTCACTAGAGGCTGGAATTCCACATTGTTTGAAATTTGAAGAATAAATTGTGTTTACATATTATATTATTAAATAGTAGAGGAAGAAATCATAAATGTATTAATTTGACTTTAAAAGGAAACAGTTGTTGTTTCATTTTTTTTTAAAAAAAATCAGATCTCATACATACAATTTAATTGGTGAATTATGTGAAATAAGACAGAAAAACATTGAAATATACATTTAATTAAAGATATTAAAAATTATATATTATAAGTTTTTTGCATAAACTTTTGTTGAATGATTATTAATTAGAAACTAAAAACACTAGAATCCTATTTACATCCAAATGATCGGCTAAAGGGGTAAACCCGAGATGAATGGTCCTTTTTTTTTAAGACCGATAAACCATAAAAAGAAAATTCTAGTAAAAGGTAAATTTTATTTGGCTTGTAATAATTTTTTAAAACCAGGTTGCATGTATTTTAAAAATAAAAAATATTTTTTGTTAATATTTAAATCGAAATAAATGGGTAATTTTCCAACTGCGCAATGGATGCATCTATTTCTTTTGTATTGAACGTAATTTGTGTTTATTTCACGTTAGTATTTTTTATTGTCTAATTTTCTGCTTTTACCAAGCTATAAGCGGAAATAGGAATTAGCCATTAAATATTAAAAATTATATGTAAATAGCATTGTAAATAATAACACCCTCTTCAACAGTTTTAATTGCAGATTATCTAAAATTAAAGACAGATTTGAGAAATTAAACCTCCATATAAGAAATAAGACATTCAAGGTAGAAATAGAACAGAAGTTGCTTTGACTTTGAGGAAAACAGTGGCTGTTTGTTTATAAGTTACAATGCCCTCTACCGGCATTTTGAACTGTCGATGATCTGAAATTAGAGACGTATTGATCTGTAAGAAGACAAAATTTTCTGGTACCACCTCGTGAGGGAACTCATTAAGCCGTCATAAATGACATGCCTTGCTAGCGCCTCTTTTTATTTATAGAAAAGAAACTTTGTTTATCTATACTTTCTACGGGGAAGGAATATTTGTAGGTCATTGAGTTTTTGTTGTGCGGACGACATGGCAACAAAAAATGTCCGATATTATGCTTCTTTGAAATTTGGTATGAATTTGGTATGAGACAGATATTTCAGAGCTGGACGATCACGCAATCGGCATTTCCGGTGAGCGTGATATCAAAGATAAATCTCGCGTATTGAAAAAAGCTTCTTTTCTCCCGCTGTTTCGTATGTCCAGTTAGTTGGATTTTTGCTCTTTGGCGATTCCCGATGGAAATATTTTAAAGCGCAATTTTCCATATATTTCATTATTTTAATACTACAGAAAGGACATAACATTGTATATTCTGTAGGTAAGCGAAATCTATTTTTCTAAAACTGTCTCACATAAAAACGGCAATTTTTCTCTCTTTAAAAAATATAAACTTTTGGTCAGCAAAAATTTATTATTTATCCAACATAGCCGATATAAAAATTAGTTTAACATTAAATTTGGTGATATATATATATATATATATATATATATATATATATATATATATATATATTCCTTGCTATATAAATAACCATTTATAATTACTACATAAATGCTTGACTTCTGTTCGCCACAAAGCATACCATTTATAGATATTGATTGATTGATTGATTGATTAGCTGTTAATAAAATATCAAAATTCATTATGATATTTATTTAAATGCTTTCATTCTAATGGTGATAGAAAATGATAATTTGGTTATTACTATCATTTCGGTTGATCCATGCTCTTTTTCGGTTATTTGCCATTTTGTACGATGCAATTATATTTAAAAAAATGAATATACAATTCATTTCACTATTTTAAT
Organism: Latrodectus elegans; assembly: GCA_030067965.1. Taxonomy (NCBI): domain Eukaryota; kingdom Metazoa; phylum Arthropoda; class Arachnida; order Araneae; family Theridiidae; genus Latrodectus; species Latrodectus elegans. The sequence continues at coordinate 85,759,654 of CM057816.1, forward strand.
AATTACACCTTATAGTTTTTATCTGGCTTTAATTGCTTTCTTGGATATTTGTTAATACCAAAATAAAAATAATTGATTCGGTATATATATATATATATATACATATATATATATATATATATATATATATATATATATATATATATATATATATATATATATATATATATATATATATACATATATACCTCAGGTTAATGCTAAAGAACGAAAATTATAATGAAATGATAATAAATACGTATTTGATGACTTAAAATTGAAATTTCTCTAGAAAACAAATCGTGGAACAGTTTTTTCTAAATATGTTAGTTATGTTTTTGTTTCAAAATATGTTAAATCATTCCATAAAAAGCAATTATTTTCGTCTGTAGTTCTCAAAATTCTGGAATTTGATTTCTACCTCATAACTAGTTCTTTTCAGTGGTTAGAAAACAATCTTAAAATAAAGCCCATCACCAAATTAGTTCATGCGTTGCAAAATCTTATCTGAAGACGAGAAACAAATCAAACTATCCTAAAAGAATTATTCAGTACTTTAGCATTCAGGAAGTTATCATTTTGATTCCTTCTAAGAAATTAGTTCCTTATAATATTTCAAAATAAATTTTTATTTTTTCATTGGAGTTAGATTCAATTTTTTTGCTAAAAAATTAACTAAAAAAACCCAAAATATAATCCAGTTTTCAAATCATCTGTGTTTTACTTCAATTCCTACCTCGAGGGTATGGCGTATTTATATAGGTCTTAATCCATTTTAAAGTATTAGACTTGGTCAAATTATTTCGTGTGTACAATAATTGAGATGGAAATATAACTAGTCTGTAAACAAAATATATTTAAAATCTAATTTTATAAAATATTTACATCAACTCAGGTCGTTGATTTCATTATCATCTCGGACATGAATGCTTGAATGAATTTATCATTATTTTAATGAATGAATGATGAGGATAACTGATTTCAGAGTAGGAGTTGTTACACAAGCAGCCTTCTCTGTACCTAGCTCTGAGTTGGGCTCTGATAGTTAGGTAGAGGCAGCCGAGTGGAGTCGTCGTGAATTTGAAGGAGGAACCAAGCAGAATCTTGGCTTGCCAACCCCATACGTAACATTTCACTCGGAGGACATTGCGACCACGACTTATTTAACGTGACGTTAGGGAACACGATGGATCTTCGGTATAGCAGGGATAATGAGAACGATTTCCGTTACCAATCATTTAAAACAGTGAATCCAAAAGGAATTAACCCTTGAGTGTAAAAATGATCCTTTAGCGACAACCAAAACAAGTGCATAAAAGTATGGTAATTGTACATCAAAATCCAAATGTTATAACATATGAATAATAAAAATCCCTCTTATGCTTTTAAATAGCTTAAACTTTATTAAGCTTTATATATATATATATATATATATATATATATATATATATATATATATATATATATATATATATATATATATATATATATATATATATATATATATATGTATGTATGTATGTATGTATGTATGTATGTATGTATGTATATGAATATATAGACAGATCAATAATAATAATAATAATGTATTTTACACTTATAGAAGTCTTAGTGTTTCAAATTTGAGCCACTTATAAAAATTTTTACTGAAACTTTTATATTCATTAAAACCGTCACATTTAACATGCAGAAAGATAACCACTAATTTCAAGCCAAGCCAAAAACATGTAACCAAAAAGAGGTTGTTGACATTTTTCGTTTGATATCATAGTATTGATCTGTATAATTAAATAACAATATGTATGCAGAAAAATTTTAAATACATATGTTTGCAGTACCAAACACCAAAATTAAATCTTATAGTTGCATAAAATATCATGACAGGACATCTAAAAATTAAGAAAATTTTTCATTAAAAACGCCAGTCCTGTTTATAAATTAATATACTTCCTACTAAAATCTTATATTAACAATATTTTGTTTTAAAAAAAATTAAATAGTCAGAGTAAAATTAGCTTCGACAAATTTTACTTTGCTCCATAAAATATTATTTAATATGCGCCCGTCTTTGACATCTCTGCCATTAGCTGACGAGCAGCCTAGTGAATGGATGATGTTTCATAAGAAAATTAAAATGAGCTATCGTAAAATTATCTTCAAGAATTTTTTAAATATGATAAAATATGAAATAATTTTTAAACCTGGGGTAGTCACCATCCATATCCCCCGGTGGCACAGATGGTTATAATTATGCAGATATTTATGTCCAGTTAGACAATGAAAGCAAACAACTCCAACACATAGAGGAATGCTAAATAAATAAACTTACAAAATTTTTCCGTTTGTTGTATACTATACTTTTACTAAATTACAACTTCTGAGGATTAGGTGACAAATAACCAGAGAATTATTTTAATTTTGGGTGACAATTTGGAACCAATTTACGCACGATAACTCTTAATCTTAGATTTATATTAAAAATGCACCATTTAAATTTGCAAGATAAAACACTTCTATCCAAACTTGTTTGTTTTGAAATAAAAATTTTTAATTCCGTTTTTTCAATATATAATAATAAAAAATTCATCCATAGTTACTTTTTAAACTAAGAAATTTTCATATAGTGAAATCAAGCTCTAATTTTTACTAAAATCTAATTATTAATTTTTGACTTATAAATAAACAAATTCTGGTAACCTCTTTATAATTTCATGCAAAGGAATTTAACTTCAAGTAAATTAAGATTACGATAAATAAATGAAGAAGAAAATGAGACCTATGCTATACTTTTTAGTATTGGCAAAGTATGAAGAAATCCACGCCAAAAACAGTTTTCTTTGTTTTAATATTATAAATTAGAATTAAATATATGGAAACAAAGAAAAGGAATTTTATATTTGTATGTCTTTATATGAAATTATAGTTCACTAATTGGCTCATAAATTAGTATAAAAAATTCAGTCTACTTAAAAGTAAACATATTTACTAAATTAAAAATATATAAATTCAGATATTTTAGTGAAAAGAGATTTTTTTAGTAAATACCAAATTTTTTTAAGTTTTCAATAGGTTACCAATGGGTTCTTGCACATATGTTACAGTTGCATCACATTGTAAACTTAGCAGTGCGTTCTATGTTGGCAATAAATATTCAGTCAAAGATTATTTTTTACCAGCAACCACATAAACATACCAGCCTGTACTCAACTATGAATCACAATATTTTCAATAGGATATAAGAAAGAAGTGTTTTTGTATGTCTCATACATCTATCAAACAATAAATCTGGGCAGAGTGCTTATTGCTGTTGACAGGTTTCCTTTTGTTGTCTGTGACCAAAATGTAACTATTAACATTGCTCACCTATATATCCCAATGTTAAAGTATTAGAAGTTTGGTGTAAAATATTATTATTTCCGTCAAAAAAATATACACTAACGTGTGTAATTAAAAATGAAATAGAAAAGCTAAAATTATGTGAAAATGTTAAATATTTAGTTTATTAGCGATAAATTGCTTGATTTGTAAGATATATATATATATTCAGATATTTTTTTTTAAATTTTGAAAATTATTTGAGGTAAAACCATAGCGTTATTTTATGACAACAATATTCCTAAGAAACAACATCAAAATATAACATCAAAGAGCGGAAATTAGTGAGAAATGAGTAAAAGCCGTGCATGTTAATAATCAAAACCTTGACAATACAGTGTTCACTAAACAGCTTTAAGATTAATCTATTTAGTTCATCATGAGCTAATAAAGGCTAACTAGACGGACCACCTTTATTAGCAAAGAACTCTAAAGTTTTTTAACTAATAAAAATGGTCCGTTAAATCTAAAAATTTACAAATTAGTTACATGATATTAATTGAATTTCTTCTTATATAACTTACGAAATTTAATATCTAGTCTGAGAAGTTATACTTCTAACAAATAAATTATAATAAACATAATTATTCACAAAAAAAACTGCAAATGCTGTTATTATTGTCCATGAATTTTCTAATGTATCATTTTTTGACCGCATTTGTATAGAACTTATACTTTATGTTATATCTTTAATATGAAGGCAACGGTTAATTTATTAGAACAAGTTTTTTCACAGACTAATGACTATTAATTTGTCATTGTCTGGTGATATTAAATTTTTTCCGAATAAATTTCGCTGAATCAATATTTTACCTACAAAACATGCTATGGTAAAAATAATTAGCAACCGCTAATTTTAACAAACTTTATTTTGAAAGTATAAATATTTCTGAAAATATTTTAATAACTATTTATAAATACCTTTTACTAAATTATAAGCATTTTAAAAATACTGTAACAGACAGACTAACTGTCGAATGCCGCTGTAATGGCTTTTGACATGAACTACACAAAATGAATGACTAGTCATAAAGTGGGCTCCATATTCATGTGCAGCAAGAGAGAAAACCCGGAACACTCCCGAGCACCCACTCCGACGACGGTATATGCAAAAGACAGAAACTCAACAACGAACTTCAGTTGTTCAATAGAGGCTGGCATTGAGAACACCTTGGCCACTAATCCTCTGAAGTACATTATCCTACAATTGGGCTTCGGTGATACTATTTTGGACGTGTTAAAAGTAATCGACATTTTAAGAAAATTGTTTATTAATAGACTCCACTTTAAACTAGTAGTACCTTTTAGCGGATTTATCACGTCCTCTGGTGAAATAGAGTACTATTTATTATCTTAATTCATTACTTTAGGTTCCCCAATATGTTTCCTAGGTTTGTCATTCTCTTAAACTTAAAAAGGATTTCAAACTCCTACAGCTGTTCCTGCTCTATCGGAATTGAATTCATCAACCAAGAATCAGAAGACTTGAATTCCAATCATTCTCCTCTAGCTCGGCTTGAATTAGTCTAATTTTCACATTTATTCCATTTACAAACACATTTTTCTTTTTAATAATATTCAAATTATCATAAGATACTTTACCTTTAAACAAAAATCTTGCAGACAATCACGTTAAACACTGGAATTGAACTCACAAACTTTTCAACAAAAAAACTAGATTGCTAAACTTTCAGCTACACGTTCTTTTAAGGTTCCCTTGGATCCAATGTTTTTGATTTTTGGAAGAAAAAAATATACCTAAACCTAATTTTGAATTAAAAAAAAAAAGTATAATTCATAAAAATAAATGGAAAAACTAAACTTTTTTTGTGTTACGTTTATTTCTGAATGAATTTATAATGTATTACAGCTACCTATATTATGTTATGAACTCAATAATATTTTTTATATTTTTTATTCACTTTCTAATTTTTCTAAAAGGATGCTATTTCCCCTTAAGAAACAAGTAATTTAAAACATTGTCCCTGTATGTGAATCATTTTATAAAATTTCCATACGTAAATGTTAAACAAGAGTTATTAGGAAAAAGAAATTATTAAAAAAAGTATTTGAGATCACTGAAAGAGAAGGTAAAACTAATGCATACACTTACCTCAACCGTCTCCTGACACAGACCGGATGCATCCCAGGACCTGAAAGTGGGGGTGCAGACCTTGAAAAACAACTGATTTCAACAAGTGTTTACTATTTCGGAGGAATGTGTCGTTCCACGTAGATAAGCTGAGTATCTTTCCCCCAAATGAATACCGTTGTTTTTCAATTAAAATTAAACACCGTTGGGCTGTAACGGAATATTGTAATTTATTAAGTAACAAATGATAAAAAATAATTGCGGCAAACATGCTTTGTTGACAACAAATTACGAAAATTTTTATTCTAAGTTCTTGATTAGAATCTTGAAAAGAGTTATCGTAATTTACGTATACAAAATTTAAATATGGTTAATTTATTTATTTTTTAAATTTCTTTTCGGTAGTTTATATGTTACACTTGTTCCGAATAAATTACATTTGTGTTTACTTAAACCTAGTTTTGGTACTGTGTTTCTCAGAGTAGGTTCGAATCACTGGATTCGAGAGAAAAGCGAGAGACATTTTTTTTTTTGAACAATCAGAGTGGGGGTGCTTTGGAGACTTCTTCGAGCTATGGAAATATGTTCGATTACCTCTGAAATCTCTTTCCGGAAAAAAAAGATGTTTCGAAAGTCCTAATATTTTAAAACTTTCAGATATTAGACTATCTGCAATGAATTTCCAAATAGTTATAATCATTTAAAAAATATATTTTATTCAATTATAATTTTACCTTTTAGAAATTTTGCCTGTTTTAAATTTCGACTGTTATTATAAATTATTGAATAAAATAAGTATTGTTAAATTAATCATGAATGCAAACTATACGTACATAATTTTGTTAATGATGATTTTATAAAACTGGTTTAACTTTTGTCACATATTAAAAAAATTATATGGCAACAAATTATTTATATTTAAAACCAACTTTATTCATTTTGGTTCTAATCAATTAATTAACCACAGTTCATTTTTGGAATTATGTTAATATTTTAAAATTAAAATGAAAATTTTGATTAGTATGATTTTTGTTAAGAGATTATACAGCAGTTACTTTTTCACTCTTAATATACATACTACAAAGTTGAGTGTTAAATTTTTATTTTTTATACATTTTTCCCATTTATTCCCTTTTTCTAAAACTTAATAAAGTATAAGGAAAAACAATTCTTGGGTGAAATTTCAAGAAAATATTCAGAAATGGTTTTTCAAATTTGTCGAAAGCTTACAACGAAGATGGATGCTGAGAATGAATAATTAAAATCTGTGCCATGCTTACACTTAGATTGGAATGCAGATATGAAAAATGAAGTAAATACAGAAAAAAACAATTTGAAAAGCTTTACATCATTGCTGCATTGATGTAAGCCTTTATCAAATAAAGAATAATTCCTTTTATTTCATATTTTGGAAAATATGCGCAGTTTAATTGAAAAATATCAATTATGAAATTTAAATACCTAGAAAGTGTAACTTCATAAAATAAAATTCTTATATAAACTCTGTCAAACAGGAAATAGTTGGTGCAAATATCACTAAATTGTCACCAAATCGTTTTATATTGTTCCTCGGTGTATATTTAACGAGAATTAAAACAAAATGTAGAACATAATGATTAAAAAAAAATTTGGTGCAGTTAAATTTGAAAAAATAGCGAAATATAATTTAAATTTATTTAATGATAATAAAAATTGTTTCTTGTGTAAAATCTCGTCGACCAAAATATTGGCACAAATATCTCCAAATTGTCACCAAATCGTTTTATATTGTTCCTCAGTATATATTTAACGAGAATTAAAACAAAATGTAGAACATAATGATTAAAAAAAAATCTGGCGCAATTAAATTTTAAAAAATAGCGAAAGATAATTTTAATTTATTTAATGATAATAAAAATTGTTTCTTGTGTAAAATCTCGTCGACCCAAAATATTGGCACAAATATCTCCAAATTGTCACCAAATCGTTTTATATTGTTCCTCAGTGTATATTTAACGAGAATTAAAACAAAATGTAGAACATAATGATTAAAAAAAAATCTGGCGCAATTAAATTTGAAAAAATAGCGAAAGATAATTTAAATTTATTTAATGATAATAAAAATTGTTTCTTGTGTAAAATCTCGTCGAACCAAAATATTGGCACAAATATCACTAAATTGTCACCAAATCGTTTTATATTGTTCCACAGTGTATATTTAACGAGAATTAAAACAAAATGCAGAACATAATGATTAGAAAAATCTGGCGCAGTTAAATTTGGAAAAATAGCGAAAGATAAAGATAATTTAAATTTATTTAATGATAATAAAAATTGTTTCTTGTGTAAAATCTTGTCGACCCAAAAAATTGGCACAAATATCACCAAATTGACAACAAGTCATTACATATTGTTCCTCCGGGAATATTTTCCGAAAATTAAAATAAAATGTAGAAAATAAAGGTTTTAAAAAAAATCTGGCCCAGTTTTTTTAAGAAAAATAGCTAGATATTTAAATTTTAAAAGATGTGTTTTAAATTTATATAAAAGAGTATTTAAATTTATAATTAAGATATTTTAAATTTATCATTTAACAAAAAGTAACAAAACATTATTTGAATAAAAATCTAAGCAAATTAATATTACAAAAGTATAACATAATATCCCATTAGACAGTTTTTAACTATTTTCATCAATAAAAAAATGTTGATATTTATGACTGCGATCAAAAGAGCAGTTTAAAATGGTTGAAACTTCTAACCAAGTTCTTTTTTTTCAATACTAGTTTTTAATTTAATGATAACTAGTTTAATTTGTAATGTTTCAATTCCATTGTGTTTGACTCTAAAAGAGGTTTTCATTGAGCGCCTGTTTATATATTTTTTTGGATGCCAGAATCCAATGTCTATGAAAATACTTAATCACATTCTGTTCTATAGTAACTATATCTCAGATGTTTATAATTTTGTGGTGTGAAAAAATCAGAAATTTGTGTATAACTGAACTTAAACTTACAAAATCATAAATGGATTGATAATCATCTTTTTAATATATAGTCTTTTTGCCCTAGTGAAAAATTGTGTTATTTGGCAAATTTTTTCTATTTTGTTAGTGAGTAGGCAAATATAGCTTATAACTTTACAATTCAGATTATGAAAATCCAAAACTTTTACAAGCGTTGAGAAGACAAGACAAATTTACTGAGATAAAATTAACAATATCAGCCTCCACGTAACTACAGTAAGCAAAATATCTGAAGCTCAATTAATTGGAATCTCCGTAGGGAAGCAAGAAAATATATCAATGTAAACACTATCTGGGGTATTCCACAAAAAACTCGAAATTGTATCCCTAATTCCTTTTGTTTGGATGATTCTGACGAGAAAGTAAACTAAACAAGAAGGCTGCAATATATTGGTATAATATATTCATCATTTACCTTGTCTTTCTTGATTCAGTTCATATCAATTCATAATATTTTATAGCAATCATGTTTTATAACAAGAAATGAGACCCAATAAAAAATATCAGTTTCAAGAAAGAGTAAAAAAAATCATGATTTCAAATTTTGGAATCGATGACATCACATTTTAAACTTGTGATGTTATGAAACTCGAGGTGAAATTCGTCGAGGGTACGAAGAAATTCGAAATTTGCTCCAATTTTTTAAATGAACAGGCCTCTTCTGAACATATTCTTCAATGCTTTGGTCTCTCCGGGAAGGATCTGATAAACAATCCACTTATGATGCTGGACTTTTTTAAGGTGTACGCACTCATTGACCTGGTCTAGCACTGCTGACCTCGGGGGCATGCAACAACAACAACATGAAACTCGTTCTGTAGGGAAAATACTGTTCAAGGTTCCCGAGAATGAGATGATTCTATGTTAATGGTTAGCTGTTCGGTCGTTAGTTGAAGAGTTCCTGAGTTCGCTTCTCGTTTACTAAAAATAATGTACTAAATATATACTGTTCAATGGTCATTGAGGCTAATTAGACAAAGACCTATAGTTTAAAGTGTATTCCGAAACACTACAAGCACCACATTTTCTTCAGAATATAAGATCCCAAATTCAATCCCAGCCAATGTTGAACAAAGATAAAGGGATGTTGCGCTTCTACATGTACGTTTGTTGGATTGGGTACTTGAGAATTTTGTGTTTTCGCTTTTGCAACGAGTGAAGACGTCCCCGCATCTATAGAAAGTCCTCCGGGAAGTCAATATACGAAATCGATAATAAAAGATGCCGCTTTTCGGCTTCAGGTATAAGACCGCCTAACTTCCCCAAATGCTAATGATCTTTGGAGAAGTTAAACTATCCACTATACCATATAAAAGCATTACGTTCGAGGTGGTATTCATACACACGAACTGTGGAAACGAAAGAAAGACAGATAACCTTTTGAATGCCAAAACTAAGCTGAGTGAATAGGAATTCATATTAATGTAGATTTTTCAGTAGAATTTGTCTTTATCTTTAAAAAGTGACCATAAGACGATTAATGAAAAAATACCGAGGTCTCGATTTGTAATTTTCATATTGGACACATTATTTGTTATTAAACAAGTAATATTTGTCTAAATTCACAGCAACAGGTACATTTAATTGACGACAAAAAAATTGAGAAAAATTTTCATTGTAACACTTCCACAATTGCTGCCATAATTCATGAATTCTAGCTATAAATAGCACCAAATCAATTCCTTGACCAAGATACAGAAACTGGAGTTTGTGATCGATGGACTTATAAAGAACTAAATGTACATTGATTTATATTCATAATTCGTCAGTGAGAATCTTTGTCGTTCTTAAAAATGTTATGGTTGTTTCTGTTGACATTTAAAATCATCAACTTATTTCTTAAGCAATTAATAAGAAAGAAATATATAACCATTGAATCATGCACATTCTGATGTTTAAAATAAAAGAATATTAATCTTAAACTGAAGTACATTTAAATAGATTGAAACTGGACTGAATAGATTTATTTAAGCAAATTGAAGCAAAATTATACTTTAATGCAAATGGAGAAAAAATATCTAGGTGATGATTAATTCTTGAGAATGTATTGCAATTTCTGAGTAAATTATCACCGAGAAATGCTTACTGCTCCATTCTCATTGTTCATTTAAGCTCGTAAAAATCAAGAAAACATTCATTTACCTATCGATTTCTTTATTTGATAGATGTAAAAGATTTCCCTACCATGCTTGTGCTTTAATTTATACTACTTCTATCCATTTCGAACGACAGTTAGAAGAATGCGAATTTAGTTATTTAATTCTACACCTAAATTTATTTTAATTAGAAATTTTTACTAAAATTTTTTGTATTTAAATTTAGTCACTATATAAAATTTTTATAATGCATCCAAAAGAATCAATTAAATATCTGAATAAAAATGCTAATATCGCTATTTTTAAGTTAATAATTTTAAAAAATCAAATGTGCAATATATATATAAGGATATTTTTGATGCTCAATATATTATACTACGGCTTATAATTTAGCATAAAATTTCCATTTACTTTGAGCTGAGTTTTTAATTATGTTTTTCAAAAAGCTAGCAAATGTAAAGCTTGAGCTCTAGTTTCAGTTTACTAATTTGTAAGTTTGATTTCAATCTTAGGAGTGAAAATGCTAGTAGTAGTTCGGAATTTATGTGAAATTGTATGTATCCGCTAAGTTTTGTCATGTGGGAAAACTGAAGATAGTAACAAGCAAGTCCAATTAATCCAGTGAAACAGCCTTTATTCATCATATGAGGAATTTTATTAAAAAAACAGAGGATTTCTTTTATTTTATATTACAATAAAAAATAAAAGAAATCCTCTGTATATTTAAATATTATTTTACATTAAATTGTTTTTAGACCTTATACAAGAGTTAAGCACAGTAATCGAAAATTTAATTATTCCATCTTTGATCCGTCATTAAATAAATATGTTTTAATTATACCATTATTCTCTGAAATTTAGCTCAAAACCCATGGGTTTGATTCCTATCTCTAGATTAATTTTAAGTGGCTTAAAATCCCTTTTATAATATAGCATTTGGTCAAATTAACTTTCATGTGTAAAAAGTGGTCCAAAGAATAGAAAAAAATTAAGCCATCCATAAAAGCAACTCAATGGTCAGACCTTCAATTCAAAAAATTCATGAATTCGATTCCCTTTTTTCTTGAATCTGTTTCCTTTTAGGTTCTTGTGATCGATTTTATATAAACTAATACCGATTAAAATAATTTTCATATTTATTATTAACCATAAAGAAACAAATCATTCAGGAAAAAATTGTCCTAGCCTTTACTTCAATGATTCAAGAGTTGGATTCCTGCCTTAAACGCAGTTGTTTGAAGTGGCTCGAAATCCAATTTTCTTTAATGTAGTTCTCGGGCGATCGGGTCCTTATTTGCAAACACTTACCGCAAAAAAGGGAAATTCGATAAAAAGGAAATAATGATCTGATCTTCTTTTCATCAATTCATGTGCCCGATTCCCACCTCATCATAAATCTTTGTTGTAGCTCAGAATCAGCTGAAAATTGTGTGTCCTTGAAAAATGAGCTCTTCTGTACAAAAAGTGACAGTAGAGAATCGAACAAAAACAATGAAGCGTGTCTGTGTTCTTCATCACGACACATAATAATATAGACATAAATAGATATGGATTATGCCAATTTATTTACTCCAACAAAACGAGCACATTTTTCTCCGTCGAACACTGAATCAGAATTGAGATATGAAGCTCTACGAATAGTTAATGCATATCAATCTTTTCTGCACTACATTCCCCGGTTTGTTCAACGATGGTCAGATAAGAACAATCGAATATTGCCAGAAATGATGCTTAGCATTCGAAACAAGAACATCTGTCGAGTTAATCTCTCTTAATTCTCTGCTTTCTAAAGCTATAACTTGATTTAAACTACAAATTGTATGCAATTATTTTCCCTACAAAATTTTAATTTGTTTATTTAGTCTAAATTAAAATTAATGTTTCCAAATAAATATATATATATATATATATTAATGTGTGTGTGTGTGTGTTTATTTCATTTATTACTCACGCAATATCTAGTTACCGAAGTGGCAATTGGATGATTAACATTCCTGACTGGTCAAGCAGCTCGTGAATTCAATTCATACCATGATGCTTGATTATTTCTATGAATGAACATGGATGCTTGATTATTTCTAAATCAATTTTAAACCCTATTCTCTCTTATGAAAACTGGCCGTAGAAGTGATTGATGAACCAAATTATAAACATTTCTAGTTATTAAATTGTTTAAATAGTGAATTGCTTTACTGCTCAATTTTAATAGAATAATAATTAACATTATAGTGAAATGATGATGGTTACTTCATTAATGATAAATCTATAATTAGATTGATAAACCAAATATAATAAACGTTACTAAGTAATAAATTGTTTAAATAATGATAATTACCTCGAACTTCTTTTCTGTTCAATTTTTCTAAAATAGTAACTAATGTCATAATCAAGTGATGATAATTTTACTTCTGTTGTTATAAATCTCTTATTAGATAGATGGACCAAATTATAAGCATTAATAACTCTTAAAATGCTAAAATAATGATAATTACCACGAATTCCTTTTCTGCTCAATTTTTCTGGAATAATAATAAAGTCAATAATAATAAGTATTACTATTAATTTCTCACTAGAGAAAAAAACTATTTTTTTGGTAAAATACAATTGAGAGAAATAAAACATATCAGTTTCAAAAACTACTGTTTCAATGAAGAAAATAATTTTGACTTAAGCAAATTTTAGTTTAACTGAAACACTTATTTACTATTCCTTTTATGCAGTCATTTTTCAATTAACATTTATAATTTAGTAGATTATATATAATACTTTAAGTCGATCGTTGCAATTTATTAATACATTAATAACGCTTTTATACAATAAAATTATTTTATTTCAAACTATAGCATATATATATATACGGAAGATTTTACTTTCCAATGCTCCCTGAATTCATTTTCTTTAAAAATATTTCTTAAAAGTCTCCATATAGTGGACATCAGCGCTATTTTAAGGCAATTTAATTGTAAGTGTTGCAAGAGAGAAAACCCTGAAAACTCCCTGGAACCCATTCTGGAAGTATTGCATGTAGAAGCGAAACATCCATTTCCCATTGTTTAATGGTGGCTAGGATCAAACTTGGAATTTTACGCTTCGAACAGTGCTGTCTTACCATTACGATATGTGATCTTCGAAAAAATGGAAAGTGTAAAATAATTTATGTAAATTTAAGATATGGCAATAGTTTTACAAGTGTAATGGAAAATATGCCTTTCTAAAACTATTAATTATTACTTTAAGAGCTTACTTCATAATTTTTTGTGAAAGAATAGACTTTAACATCCATATAAATTTTGCAAGTTTCAGTTGGATTTCTTATAATACTGTTCTATTTCAAATGTAAGTAAAATAACTAGGATTAAAAATGCCAACCGATTCTTTCTTAAATGAAAAATATAAAAGTTTAGTTATTGATATTTTTATCTTATATCAGTAACACACACACATTCTCATAATCATTAAAATACATGCAGGGATCTTTTCCCAAAACTAATTTTGCAGCATACCAATGTTCCTATTTACGTTTTGAAGTAGTGTGGTGGACATAATAACGGCAGAAGATTTTGTAACCACCATTAGCTTTGTAATATCTCTTGAAGGGGCTTTTCGTAGATAGTGGAAAACACCCACACGTTCCAAAAGAGGAAATTAGTAACATTCCAAAATCTCAAGATAGATGTAGTTGTTGTTGTTATTATTGTCGTGTGACAAGTGCACACAGAAAAAAAAAGAAAGAAAAGAAAAGGTAAAAAAGATAAGTCATATGGGACCAAGAGCAAGAGTTATTTAATTTCATATTATATTCGGTGCAATAGGAAATGGATTTTGTCAAATTCTGTGGAATCATTATAGTTACGGTTACATTTTTAGGGAAATGGTTCAAAAGGAATTTCGATTTTCTATAATAAGTTTTACCAATATTTTAACGTAATTAAAAAATAGTCTGTGCAAAACATTGATGCGTACTATAAATAAACAATCCTATATATTAGATCATTGATAAAAAGAAAATAAAAATTTTTTAAATGAATTTTGTTTTATTTACATATTTGTGAAGTTGAATCGTGTATATAACTTGAAGTTAGATAATATAAAAGAGGTAGTTGTAAAAAGAAAGCAAAATTGCAGCACTCACCTCCTTTTGTTCATAGGGAACGAGATGGAACCCAGAACATCCCTCTCTATTGTTATTATTCATTTGATCTATTGTATCATTCATGTGATAATAACGTTGCGTTTCTGCTTTTTGTATACTCATCTTATAGAGTGAACGAATGGAAGTTTTCCAGGTTTCCTCCTTTGACTAACCATTATCTATGAAAATTTCTTCTAAAAGTCAAGACGTAGTGGATATTGTAGAAAATTCAATTTGGCTGTTTCGGTGTTCATTATATGGTGTCGAAATTACCTACCATGATCTCTGGCCTTCGGTTCAAAAGTTCATGGGTTAGAATCCCGCCTTGGGATTGGATGCTTGTAGTGTGTCAGAATTCACTTTAAATCATAGGTCCGAAATAGTTAGCCCGCATGTGCAAAAAATGAGATCGAATGTGGTACAGCATTTTGTTGTAAAATTGTACCACTGAGATCGAATGTGGTTCGATTTTACAACAAAAAGCTGGTCCTAACACAAGCCCACCCTGAACGAAATCTATCCATGTTAAACATTCGAATCAAGCGATTGCAGGCGTACTAACTTTTACAAAATGAGAATTTATATGAAAAGTTCCAAGACAGAACATTTTTTTTTTAAATTCTTTCTAAGTTTACTTGAATTTGAGTCATCCATTTTGATTATCAATTAATATCTTATAGGTTCACATTTGGCAGTTAAAATGAGGCATGTCGGCATCGAAACCGCCCCGAAGGTTCGTCCCGTGTTATTTGTGCGGGCGACTCTACACCCCTTACTCGCTGAAGTTCCACGAGCCTAGCTGCCTCGCTCGCTGGAGGGTAGAGAACGACAAGAAACCCCCCAACCAGAGGGAGCCCACTCCTGAAGACACCAGGAACTGGAGCTCTGACCTTGAAGAAGCTGCGAGACGAGGATCTGAATCATCAGAAACAGATGACGAAAGGTGTGAGTTAAATATCAGTTTTACAGAAACCTATTTCCGTTCTTAGGTTTTATATTTTTTAAACAATTTGAAATCGACAAAAAAGTTCGAGTCGGGAGGATAATAGTTATGAAATGCTTGACTTTCAGATTCTTGACTTTTATAGTCTGTAACCAATCTTGCATCAAATTTTATCTTTCACTGTATGATATAATTTCTTGTAATTGCAATTTTGTACGTATTCCTCCTATATAAATCGCATTACAAATCTTTGCTATTTTCTAGAGAGTGGGGTGCGATTGCAATTTGGTACATGTGTTTTTAATTGCATAAAGATTATTTGCAACTGAGAGGACTACATATATAGAGTATTCTCTCAATCTAATAAATCCATTTCATATTTTTTCTAATTTCTAGAAAGTTGGGTATTTAACGTTTTCCACATTAACCGTATCACACACCTTGAAACTGCTCCACAGAACGATTAATTCACATTGCGATTGTTCATTGATGAATAAAATGTGGCGAACACTCCCCCGGCAGAATGGGCGAAATACGTCGGGAGTTATTCTCTTGGTAGGGTCACCCAAGGCGTGAAGCCCATTCCACTATGCTCAGCTAAATGCAATGCATTCTTGAGGCAAAGTCAGACTTCAGACTTTGGTCCTCTAGATTCTTAATCTCTTGAAGCTGCATTTTAAGCCTTTTTGCAGTTATTCTCGAGCCCCTAGGCTGTGCTCCATTGTTTGAAGGTATTCGATCTCATGAACCTGGTTTGATGTTGCAGTCAACCAGGAGAGATAACCCATAACAACAAATTTGTGGTCAAATTCTTGAGGTAAAACGTGTTTTGAACCCCTTGTATTTTATTGGGAAGTATTCACATACCTTATTATTAGATTCTTTTTGTTTTAACTTCCTTTCTTTCTGTTAACAACCTCCATGTCTACTCATTTTCTACATCTGTGTATGTTATTCATTATTCTACTACTCCCAAGAATAATTTGAGCGTGGCACTGTGTTATACACGCTCTCATTTCTGAAGGTAGATTTCAGATGTGGAATTTTTCTATATGCTTTACGTATAAAAATACTGTCTTCGTATTTCAGAATTATGGACCAAAATAAGATCTCTAGAGATAAAATTTCACTTAGAAGACATTGTGAGCACGATCTGTTTTATATATCTAGCCACATTTGGTGAACACTATGGATCTACTTTTCTGCCCAGCATTCGAAACTGCAAACTTCAGCCATAATTAAATTCATTACTTCAACAGTCTGACTGCCGCCCAGCCTGTAGGGTGG
Source organism: Latrodectus elegans (assembly GCA_030067965.1). NCBI lineage: Eukaryota > Metazoa > Arthropoda > Arachnida > Araneae > Theridiidae > Latrodectus > Latrodectus elegans. Next base: position 85,776,561 of record CM057816.1, read on the forward strand.
TTATGACCCTTGCCTCACACCAAGTGGGCTCGAATTCAAATCCCGAACAAAGCATGGATGTAAAAATGGAGGAAAAGTCTGATTTTCTGCTTGTAAATGGATCTCCGTTTTGAAAAAGAAAGCAGCGCACCCTCCTGTTCCTGTTTGGACTCATCGTCTTCGTCAATAAGTGTTCTCTACTTTTGCTTGTTTGTCCTTTTTCATGCGCATCAGACGAGGACACACGAGAAAAAAATTGACTACCAAGGTCTGTATTCTGAAATGTAAAATACGTTACAGCTGATATCATTTTAAAATTAATATTTAATGTATAGAGAAAACTATTTTATGGAAAATTAATATTAATTATGATTGTAAAAATAGTATTAACATTTTCTTTCATAATAAGGAAATAATTTGTTTCAAAGAGATAACATTTAACTTTGTTCATTCTTTGATTCATTTGATTTCCTCTAACCCTAATCAAAATTGTTCTCATTTTAGAACAGTGTCTCGACCTGGAACGAGGACGCTTTTGAATCCGACTCCGAACATCGTCCATCCAGTGATAACATCTTCCACAATCATCAACAAGAGAAAATCACCACTGACTACGATCATCAGCAAGAATCGTTATAACACTAGACAAGCATCCCAAATAGACAACCGGGAAAATACAGGTTTGTATCTAATAATTTAATTATCATTTTATGTAACTGAAAAGTTGTTATATTATCGGAGTTGTAATCATGGTCATTATCTAGCATGAACAAAAAATAATGCAATGGTAATTTTGGTTGCTTATCTGTTCGTCACGAATAAATGAATTATTAGAAGTTATTGACTCATTAAAAATATTCTTTCTTGGAAGTAGCTGGATATATCTCCGATTTTGTGTGAAATATTTTGAAAATAAGGCTGAAAGAATTTAGTTCAACAACATGCTTAATACCCTATTATCATGATGATTAAGCAAGATTGTTTATCTTTTTACTACTTCTGTATCTATTTCATGGCTTGGCGTTTAAATGTTTCAAAACAGTGATCAAATCTATGTTCTTAGAAGTCGATGTTCAATTATCACCGTATTGCCAAAAACGTAGCTCCATGGCAAGTAAAAAAATAATGTAAAGACAAAAGGAGAAATTTTTAAATGAATTGTAAATATTTCTAATTTTTTAATGTACTTATGAAATGTACCTGCCTACTTTTCATTTAATAATCTAAAAAGCAAACATGCAAAAAAAATGCTACATTTTGAATGTCAATCTGATTTTAAACTTTATGTCAATAATATGCAAAATAGGCAGCCTTATAAAAAGATGGCCATGTGGGCAGTTGTAAAAGTTTAATGTAATCGCAAATGAAATCATAGTTGTGGTAGGTTACACAATGAAAATTTTTATTTATGAAGCTGTATGTAATTTATAATCATTTGCTAATAAAATACAGTATTTTACTAAAATATTGATAATTTTATAAAATCGTTTGATATTTTTTAACTTTCAAAGATAAAACACAATGGAAAATAATTAGACGAATATTTTTGAAGTATAAGCGTTTACGAACTGGAAGATAATACTAAAATCTTCACCATAATGGATTTAAAGAGTTTCTCTACAAATGAGAAATTGAGATGCCATTAAGTATTTTGCAAAAATATAAAATTCTACTAGAAAATGAAGAATACGAATATCCGGACTTGATTATCATTTGCATAACTAAAACACATTTTTTTTCGCAGCCACTACTTTCAAATATAACCGAAAAAATAAAAATGTTTTTTCCAAAATAGTTTGCAAGATGTCTCATAAAGATTACAATGCTAAGGTTAATTCATTGTCAAAGTAAAAAGAATAATAAAAAATATCAAAAAATGTTTTGCCTAACGAAATTACGCCAAAAATGTTTTCTACAAAAAAATGAAATTTTAATGTATTATGTTTCGTAATGTCATCATTGTTCCCTTCCTCACTGTCCTACAATGGTTGGATACAAGAACCCTTTTTAAATAACCTATTCTTTAATATCTTCATGTTATCTGAAAAAAAGTGTTTATATTTTACATGTGATCTTTTGCCGCCCAACTTGTCCAGTGGTCAGCGTGCCTGACTACGAATAATGAGGTCGTGGGTTCGAATCCCAGTCCGGGCATGGTTGCACTTTGTCTCTCAATCTATCTTATCTTTGTCCTTCCCTTGTATGAATGGGTTGTGGGAATGGTTGCCTACCCTATATACTGGTACCTATGGCATGTGCGTACTGAGGAAGTCGGACTCCCACCGATATATGGTTCAGTTGGAAATGTGGAACAACGCACCCCATAATGGCAGCCTAGCTGGCACACGACAACAAGTAATCTTTAGAAAATATACGTAAGTTCTGAATCGTTTGATTGTTGACTCTATAAATATATGGAACTTTCATTTTCGAGAATATTTCTCCTGTAAGTTTCCTTCTTCATACGACTGTTATTTGCCTGTAATTGTTTCTATTATTTATACCTTTAATGTGGCGTTGGTAGAAGAATTTAAGAAACAATTTCTATTGCTCTATACGAAATTCCTAAAAGTTTTCTATTCTTCCATAATTTCTATAAAAAAAAGTTTAACTGTAAAAGTAAGTATTGTCATCAAAAATATCTGTAATTTATTTGTCATAAATTAATCATTAGGAATACAGATTATGAATTTTAAAATTAAATTTCATATGTAGATTAAAATTTGCGTACAAAAGAACTTATAAAATGTAATATATACATCGCGAAAAAATAAGTTTACTACAATTATAAATATAAAAACTGATATTATGTGACTTAAAGTAAAATGAACATTTCTTTTTGCATTTATGCAATGGCTACTTACTTATGACAGTTATAAAATTAACATGAATACTAAATCTAACCAAGTCCTCCAGATTTCGCTGGAAAGAGTTTTCAGTAATACCTAATTTAAAGTATACCTAAATTTTGGAGAAAAAAAAAATGGGATTTGTAAAAATAACTAAATTTATTGTTTATACATTTGTCCAAAACGCACTTCTACTCTGCAAAAGAAAATCTTGCTTATAGATCAGCTATAAACAAATTGACGAGATGTATTTAAACGAGGAAATTGGACATGTAAATGCTTAAACTTTCCTTTAAAAACGAAGCTATTAACTATTGAAGTCAAGACCTGCATTCCATAGCATTTTGTGTCAGCGTCGCATTGGGAAAAGCGTAATTACACACGCTATAGCTATCAAAAGTAATTATATTTTTAAAAATTGAAAATAATAGTATATTAAAAAAACACAACGTTATGGAAACGTATAAAGAATGGGAAATTTATTTATTAGATATTTTTTGCTATTCCCTGTGTGTTTACATGTAGATTAAATTTTTTTTAATTAGGAAACGAGCCATCCTCATTAATTCTTGAAAGAAGCATGAAGCCCCATGAAAACACAGTGGTTTCATATCAATTAGTTATGATTTAAATTTGTTATAAATTTTAATCAAATAATATCCATAAATCCTGATAAAAACATAATATAAAATTATGTTTTTATCAGGATTTATGGGAACTTTTTCAATTAAACTCCGGACACAAGAATTCGGTTGGCACAGATAGAATAAGGATTTTATTTATACAAATACAAAAAGTAATCCATGATTATATTTGATTTTTTTTTCTTCACACCAAAGTGCAAAAGTTTGCTACCTGCTTCTATATAGTATCTTTGTACACAATATGTGAATTGTTACAATGGTACTTTTCGGCTTCGGGATACTTAAATAACCATCAATAAATTGGTTATATCTATATTTGATGTTAATTTTGGAATTGTGCTTTGATTGTATTACACGGAATATCATTGCATATATTACATGGAATCTTTAAATCGTTTCCTTTTAACACAAATTTAAGTTTAATTTTTACGAATTGAAATTTTATTTACAAGATGAAGTAGGGTAATCAGGCTTTTTTTTTAATTAATTACCTTCAATATAATTTTTAGTTATTAATATAATTTATTAAATTTATTATTAATTAATTTTTTTTATATAATTTAAAGCTTCCAAAAATAGATCTGCAGTAACTGAATTCAATACAAATACAAGGAAATATTGTGTTAATTAAGTACTATATTGCACTTCTCGACGCTTAACCTATTTTGTAACAAGAATTTTTTTTTATTTTTTGAAATATATATTCATGTTACAAACTGATGTACTAAAAATATATCTTTAATAATATATCGCGCAATAATCTACATATAATCTTATGATATCGATAAGTAAGCGAAAAAAATTAGGTTGGATATTAGTGATTAAAAAAAATTTTGTTTAGCTATAAAACATTTTACCAAAAGATGGAGAGTTATAAATTATTTATTAACTTAACTCAGAAAATAATCGATTTACTTGATGAATTTTAGTTACATGTATTGCTTAAGTTATTCTTTTTTAGAATACAAAATAATGATAATGATATTTTAGATTATAAAAATGTTTGGGTCTTTATAACTTCTGTATGAAAATGATTAAATCTATAACTGGTAATCGCAATAGGGGGGATTATTACCTAATTATCTTACTAAAAATATAAAGAAAGAGTAAAACTAGATAATCATTACTTCAATGTAAAACAAAAAAAGAATTATCGAAGATGTGTATGATATAACTTACAGAAAACTTTATTGCTGAAATCAAATTTTTATGATATAGATAAGAGACTTTTCGCGTGACACTCTTCTTTAAATCGATTCTCAGAAATGTCAAACTTCTGAAAAATAAATGAAAAAATAATTAATACATTTTCGCAGACAAATGTCTGCTTTTATGCGCCATTTTCTTCATACTTATGCTTTTGTCATATAAATATTTGCATTTTTATCTCGAAATTCCAAATGAAGAAAATTTTGTGAAATATTCATTTCGCATAACATTATAGCTTAAAACTTTAGTCCGAGCTCAGACCCAAATAATTAGTTGCAGGGTTTTCGGTTCACTAGCACGTGATCTAAATCCTCACCTCCGGTTTGATCGACTGTAGTGATTCAAAATTTAAGATGTATTTTATGATTTAATTAAAGTTCTTGTATAAAAATTGACAGTTTAGTGACAGACAAACCAATCTAATTTTTAACTTTGAAACAACGACATTGCATTCATAAAAAAAATACGTATAGAAAAGTGTCTATGTGTTGCAAAGCCACACAACTAGCAACGCCTTTAATGGTAAAATTCTGAAGACAGTAGTCCAATCTCGAAAGTTAAATGAGATATGATAAAACAAAAGTCAGTTATCAAGTTATAGAGGAAAAGTGATTTATTGTTAAACGATGATTTGAACAAAAAAATGTGGAAAAAAGAACTTTTACAAGGCTCATTGGTTTGTGCTTGTGTTCCCGGAAATTATGCCACACAAAGCATCGCAAATACAAGATAAACAAAGACGTTCTTGCCGTTTTTTATTACCCAAAAGAACATGACCTACAGAAAGTGTAGCCAATTATTAGTCCTTGATATAATCACGGTCGGAATCCAGCACCTTCTGCTTACGTATGTTCAATTGTTCAATCATTTTACTGTAAAAAAGATCAGTAAGTGCAAAAGAAATCTGTAAATGTTTGATGCAAGTCTGCTTCATTGATGTAGGATTTTCCATGAAGATGATTGCGTAGGGATTGCAATATCTTATGGTACAAGGCCAGGTGATTAAGGAGAGGATGGAACAGTCTCCGAACCAAGTCAATGTATGGTATTCCCAGCCATCCACACAGGAACACCATACAACGACATGAGGCCTCACTTTATTGGCCAAAAACAGAATACCCTTGCGATTAACCAGTGTGGTTTCTTCTGTTGCAATACCCATTGCACACCTTCCAACTACTTTGGTTATAGGTCCACAATGACCGTTGAGCCCTTGGGTAGCTGCTCATAGTAAATCACTTGAAGACTACTCCATCAGACACCAGCTTCATCACAGAGCAACAAATCTCCCAACCTGAATTTGTGAAACCAGTGCCTTGTCGTGCGTTCATTCACAGCAGTATACCCCAAAGCTTGACATATTCGGTGACTTGATGCTGCAGCTGAAAATTCCACTTTACTGTCGTAAAGCAAACAACACCGAACCAGCTCCTTAGACACGTCCATTTCTCTTCGCTACCTATGATTGATGAATGTGCGCGGTGGATTTGCGTTATAACGAATGATATTCCTTCTCTCGACTGACCGATGTCTCAGCCACCTAATTTCTGTAGCAATACCACTAGTTTACTGACTAAGGATGACAATTTTAATCCTTTCTCGGGGAATGATGTCTATTCCTTAATTACACATCAGAAAGAGACAATTCACTTGACCGACCACTTCTACAGCATTTGAAGCACTACTGAAAAAAAAAAATTTCGACATGTCATGATCACGTGATCAAATTAACTTTGATTAGTCAAAGGCAATCTCTTATTGTAATAACGATTGAAATTGGAAATAAGGAGCTATTTTCTTAAGAAACATGTTTGTTCCAATTGATTTGTACAGTAGTGTAGTGTAAAGTGCGATTCATTTTTTTTTTTTTTTTTTTTGAAAATAAATAGTAATATTTTGGGATTTCAAGGCTTCCGAATTCTTTTGAATGCATTCATATGTTAATCAATAGCCATTATTGAAAAGAAAAAATAATCGGAAGCTCTTTGCGTAATCAATTAAATTACTAAAATTGTGTGCATTGAATATCATACATTAAATTTAAATAATATAAAGTCTGTATCATTAATATTAAAAAAATTTAAAAATCAATTAATATTTGCAGATGAAATAAATGCTTGAATTATCTAAAATGCCAAGAAATACTATCTGTATACTGTTTATATACGAAATATCACTCATATGCATTTTTAAAAAATAAACTTGATTTATACCAAAAAAAAAAGGTGACCCAGATAGTAATTATTGAAAATGACTCTTTTTCGACTAACAACTCATTTGCAAGGCTTTTCTTTCATGATATCGATTCTATATCGATTTCTCCCCCACAGATCCACACGCGACCCACCACACAAGCCGATCGCCGAAAGACCCCTCCTCCTGTTGCGGTATTCCCTTCTCGGACAGCCTCCGGACACTGTCCAGCAGACTCACATCGAAAAAGCAACACCAGAGACCTACTCCCACGCAACTCTCGGTGAAAGATCGAAGTATGAGCGAGGAAGGATTCCCTTCGCAGAGAGTCGGTCGCCTTCCGGTCAGGGTGTACAAGCCCCGTCCGCCCCCGCAGCTGAACGGGAAACGGGACAAGATTGTTGGGGAGATGTCCAGAGTGGTGTCGGACAAAGGGGGTCCACCGGAGGGTGTATCCCTGTCCGCCTGCGCGATTTGCGGCGAACAGATGGACAAGCGGAAGTTGAAAGTTCACGAGGCAAACTGCAGAAAGGTGAGTTTAAAATTCTTCAATTTTGATACGCATTAAAAAGAATTAATTTTTTAACAGAGCACACTAGAACATTTTACTGCCGATTTCGGTTTATATATTCTAAATTAAGAAAATATTTTGAAATTTTAACTTTATTCTAATCCTATATAATCATTCATAAGAAATCGTAAAACTCATATTTTTTTCATATAATACTACACTAAAAAAAAGCTCTTAAATTAGTTTTTCAATTTAATATATTAATTGCTTTAAAAGTAATTAATTCATGAAATCTCCACATTTGACCCATGCGTTGCAATGATTATTAAAAAGGCATGTGAACATACTTTCATTTTCTTACTTAAACAAATGAGAAATACATAAATGAAACATTTAAGAATTAAAACAAAATTTATGTGATATGTATATATATATATATATATAATACATAAATTTAATAATTAACTGTACATACTTTGTGACTTTGTGGATAAATTATAAATACTGATGAATATGTATAAAGTATATGTATTTTATAAAATTTATTTAACTGTGTACACATTCCTTAGACATACTAGAAAATAATCGAAGGAAAATCAATAACATAAAGAGGGAAATTTTCGACAGAAAAGTTTACAAGAAATGGAAATTATTGAAAAATGCATTGGTATAAACTGAAAGTATACAAAAGTTATTAATTAATAAGATAAATTATAAAATAAGAGGAAAATTAATATCACATTGAGAACTTGTAATTTTTAACGTGAAAATTTATCTTAGAAAAAGAAATTCAAAAGGTTTTTCTCTCAATTTAAAACATATATTCTGATCAAATAAGATATAAAATACATCAGCACGGTAAAGTAGGATGTGATTTAAAACATAAATATAGCCATATGGTGAATACAATACTCATTCTGATTATGTTAAAATAAGTCACATAATTAAATATTATGACAAATATTTAATCACATATAAATATATCGTAGCTCAAAAAAAAAATACTATATAGCAACCTTTTCTTTTGTGATTTAAGAAATCTACTGCATAATTGAAGCCATGAATACAGTACTAATATTTAGAAGATATCTATATTTTTTTGATTATTGAATATATATTTTAGAAAATTTTAAAAGAAGTTTTGATAGTGTAATTTTAAACATTCAATGCATTTTTTGCGTGAAATGTATCAAATGGAAATATTTTTACAAAATTTAGTAATGTAAGTTTAAAAAAAAAAAAACACTGAATGAATAAGAAGCAAAACTGTCTATTAATTTTTTACTTGTTTCGTTTGACACTTAAAATTTATAACAAATTTGATGCGAGAAAATCTGATAATACTTGATACATGGAATAGTAATTCTAATAATATATTTACTACTAATAATAAAATTTTTATATATGGAATTTTAATTACAAAACTTCTTTAATAATATTTTTATTTTAAATATTTCCTCGTCTGATTATAAACTAATGGGTGTAAAATTAAGGAACATTTAAAAAAAATACATTTATTTTCCCTTCACTGATGTGGCTTTATCTAAACAAATGATTTATATGATGCTTCCCTTCTTTAACTATTTTCAAGCTATTAACTAATTATTGATTCAGAGGGATTGTGATTAAGTGGAAAAACTGTAGCGTTTTAGTGGATGAAGGACCCTGGTTCGATTTTAGTCATTGAAGAAAAGGAGGAAATAAGCATTGCATAATTCGTTGTTGTTGTTACTTATGACACTTGGACAAACCAAACTCGCTATGTCTTGGCTATGCGAATTTATGTCAATAGGGAGCGTCATTCGTTTTAATCAGTGCACCACGAAGGTGAAAGTACGTCTTTGCTCTTTAAACCCTCCGATAGATGGCACCACCAGAGTATCCACTCCCTCAATTTTGACATTGACCTGAAAGGGGGAGGAAATTTTCTCCAGACCATTGTACCCATGGTAACTGCTCAATGACCAACCACAGGACTTTCGATTCCACAGATTTAACGAGCACGTATATCGCATGTACTCGGTGGGTCTTATGCTGCATTGGGAATCGAGCCCCGCCATTCCAGATGGAAGGCCGATGCCCAAACCACTAGGCTACCACAGCCCTTTATTCGTTGTGAGCAGCATAAGGTACCGCAAGGGAGGAAACCACAATAATTCCTCAGCACTCTCCCCTCCAGACAAGCGCGCATAGTCATAATAGTGTTGAATTCCTTGATTTATATTTAATAATTACAAGATTTGGCATTCCGACACGAATTCAGCGCTTCTTCAGGAGACATGGACGAATGTAATGACCCATTTATAGATAAAAATATATATATATACAAAATTTGCCTGTAAAAGAAGGAATTGATGGTTCCTCAATTATTGTGTTACAACAAATATTATATAATTAAGTAAGTTATATAGAGCACGTACCTTTGTACATTTGATAAGCTTAAACAAAGGTATGAGGATGAAAAAATGTTTTAGGAAAGTAGTATTTATGTAATAAAGAATCATGGGCACAAAAAAAATGAAAATAAATGTAAGAAAGGTATAATATAAAATAATAAAAGAAAGATATGTATAGTGGTGTAGAGAGATAGAAAGGTAGAGTGATATAAAATAATATAAGAAAGGAATATGCACAGGAGGCTGAAAGCAAATATTTCCTCTCCCATAGTTCAACAGTGACTTAAATCGAACCCGGGAATTTACACTTCATTAGACCTTCTGCTTTCCACATTCACATGCATCTTAGTGAGTATTTTTAAGTTTTTTGAGGTTTCCTCTCTTACGAAACGTGAATGCGGTCCATTTTTGCGAAAGGTCCTTCTGAAAAGAAATAAAGATCAGTGAATATCGTATAAAAGAGGCTGTAAAACAGCTTCTGTTTACTAGGAGTTATGTAGCCCGAGTTCAACCTTGCAATGACAGAAGAACATGAGATAGGAATCGAATTTTTATTTTTTTGCATGCACACATCTTTTGTGATGATTCCGGGGAATTTCTCCCTTGTTAAACACTTGAATACAGCACAATATCTACGTAAAGTCCTAATGAAAAGCATGGCGTGACCGTTACATAATTACTTTACAATTAAGCTATCGGCAACAAGGTGCAAATAGTTGATTTTCAAGGTTCAACTTAGATTCTGGAGTTTATGATCTAGGATTCGAGCTCAGCTGCATCAAATAGCTGATTCAGGGATCACTGAGAACTTCGTTGAAGATACAAGTCTCGAGCTCAGCGTGTCAAATGTACAGTATCTACTGATGTATAGTACAGTGTCTAATGTACAACTGATTCTGATTTCACAGTGGACTTCGAAGTTAAGAAGATTCGAGCTCAACTGTACCATATAGTTGATTCAAGAATCATCGTGGATTTTGGAGTTGAGGATACAAGATTCCAGTTCAGCTGTATCGAATACACTATAATACACAGTAGTCGGTTCAGAGTTCACCGTGGACTTTAGAGTTGAAGATACAGGATTTGATCTCATCTGTGTCAAATACACTATATCAAATAATGGATTCCGGGTTCACAGTGGACTTTGGAGTTGAAGATACAGGGTTCGACCGCAGCTGTAACAAAGAGTAAAGGTATAGTATTCGGGATTAACTAATGTTAAACAATGGGAGATGGGTGTTGTGATTTTATCATTTGGAAACATTTCTATGTGTATTTGGGAGTTTTACTAGTGTTATCACTCACAACATGTGAATACGGTTACTATGTACGTCAAGTCATATGTATACATTTCTAATAAGTGTGGTGATTAAATAAAAAGTTCCGACAATATCTTATTACTAAATTATCAATTACCTTCTTATAAAGTAAGTTTTTTATGCATTTATATAAATACATATTTTTTTTCTACCTGATTTCTGTTGCAAACTTTATTAAACCCCCCTGAAATATCACAAACTTTGGAAGATTATTTATTTAGACGCGATGAATAAGGACAAAAATTTTGTGTGCAAATAATTAATTTAATTAGTCATTGGTATATTTTGAATACAGCTGATGAAAGGTAACCGGCATGAATTTTGACATGAAAAGCTAAAAGAATTTTTACTAAATGCCCTTAAAGAGAGAGAAAGAACACGCGTTACTGAAACTAAAAAAAATCTCAATCTTTTACATCATTTCTTTTCATTTTACAGAAGAGAGTTTTATAATGAACTAGTGGATCAAATTTCTCTTGTGAAAATCCTATTTTAATCTAACATATTGGATTAAAATAGGATTTTGAAAAATAATGATATTTATACTTTTAACAAATTTGTTATTTATTTGGTATTGCTCAAAATACTGTTTCCATATTACGAAAGAATGTCTCACAAATAGTTCGCCTAAAAACAAATTAAATGAGGTGTTAAAAGCTTCAGAAATCCCTCTATTATGATGTTCCTGTTTATTTAAGTCCGGACTGCTATTGTCACCATTCAAGCGCATTTCCGATCAGCGAGGTATAAGAAAAACCGAAATCGCATTCGCTGCAATGGATGAAAACATTGCTTTTCCAAGAAAAAATAATATTGTTATTTTTTTAAATTATTGTATAACGGAAATGTAAGAAAAAACGAAAATTCAATGCTATTTATATTTTCTTTACACCCAGTTGTAATCCACTGACGCGCGAGAATAATAATAATATAACACACACTACATACATCACAGATTTCTTGAAACAAGCAGAATTCCTATACTGTGAGTATAGTAACTAAACAGCGAATTTAAGACAGCTTTGTGCACGGTTTAAATTTATAACAAATAGTGTAATATATAAAATTTCAAAATGAAAGATACTTTGTGGCTTAAGACAGAATAACAATTTGGTTTATAAGGTCCATTTCTTAAAACTATAAATAAAATTTCTGGAAACAAACATAATAATGATTTTATCTACATAGATTAATTCTGTTAAGGAATCTCTATAAATAATTTTTCTGTTTGTTTAATAAAATTAATAACAAAGTATTAAAAAATATAAACTATTGTCACAGACTTTTTTTTTTTTTTTTTTTTTTTTTTTTTTAAGTTTTCTAGAAAGATTTTTAGTTAAGTGCTGTCAAATTATAATATAAATCATTTGAATAATATTGAACATATTTCAGTGTAACTGAAAAATATTAACAAGAACCAAGAATGTGGTATAAAAAATTTGATTTTGATTTCTGAAGTTCAATAATAAAAACAAGATTTTCGAGAATTTTATTTTGAAATCAAAGTGTTTCTTAGTTCTGGATTCTATTCACTGGCTTTAATACATTAATATTCAAGTAATTTAAATGGATGCATATTATTCTAATTAACGTAAGATAACCAGAAATCTTTTAAATTTAGCCATTTAGGAAAATATTGAAAAAATTCAATTTATTATAATTTATAATAACAAATATTTATTGCAATACCTCTAAAGACCCCTGAATTACCACATCTACTATTCAGCAATGAAAGGCAAGTATGGAGCTCGTTCGTTTTCATACATATCTGTCAGAGTGGGTTCCTATAGTTTTCTCTCTTGTAATTAGTAAAAATAAGTCACTGTCCATGTAATATATTCCTTAAATGTTGTACATGGTAAATGTTCGATGCCTTGAAACATCTTTTGAATCTAGCCAGTCTGCTAAATGATATCAAATTTGTCATACATGTTTATTTCTATGAGTAAACGTGTTATATATATTGACTGTAATATTTCCTTTAATATATTACACAATATATATGCACAAATTTTAATTTTATAACATTAAAATGACTTGCTTTATATGTTATTTAGAATAAATTTTTAATCTTGCATATCCAGTTAATATTTATGCAAATTAAAAACAATGACCTGATGGAACAATTTAAGCATGATGATGTCAAATTCTTGCATAAAATAATCATATATAATAGAAGAACATGTATTGAAAACATATAAAATCATATAACATATATAATGAAAGATTATGCGTCATATTATAAACATATGAAAGAATGAAAGAACCAAGATTGTAATTCTTTGGTCATCATCTATAGAGAACTTGATGAAAATGTTTCCCAGTAATTGACCTAATAATGCAAAGCTAAAAAAAGAAGCATAAACATAAAATGTTACTATGATAATGGTCTCAATATTGACTGAAGTGCTTTCTGTTGTCCTATTAAAGCCAACTGCATCGCATTGCAGCAATTCAGCTCTAATATCATCCTGCATGAAATTCTTAAAGAGCCAGGTTAGACATGGGCACACTGTTATGAAACAAACCAATGATTCCAAATTTTGAAAACAAACACATTTAATTAATAAAGAAACCAAATTACAAAGGAGTCATATCTGGGTACGCTTACAACTCTCACGCATGCGTAGCGCACAAAAGTAAATATCAATTTTACAAAGAAAAAAACTTAGCTTCTTCAAACTGTTCCTGGCACCAACCGTCTCCCTACTGACCCTCCCCATCAGAGGCTCTTGAAATCTCAAATACTGACTTTGAGACTCTACAACACACATAGAGTGTTCTCTTGTATTGATGAAAGTTCAGAATAGGCTCTTAATGGATATCAAAATCGAGAGAGAAATGTTACGTTGAATCAAATTAAGCGCCTAAATTAGGGTATGGAATCTTTCACCGATTACTGCTGTTCGCAATGCCATAGACCGAGTTATTGCAAATAATGTTTAGTTGATAGAAATTCTAAATGTATCTTCGAGTGAAAAAAAAACAAAAATAAATAGAAAAAACATTTATTTCGCATACTTGCATGACAATGGTCTAAACACATTATTCTTTAGAATCTACTCTATCACATTATTCTTTAGAAATTTATCTAGTCTATCACATTATTCCTTAGAAAACTACTGTCTCTATATTGCACTGGAGAACTCAAAGCGGTGAACAAGAAGTAATCTTCTCCAAACAAATTTTCTCGTTTGTCTATCCTGAATTTAGCCACAATTGTTCATCACCAAAATTCTCCGTACCAGGTATTAAAATATTGTTCGGGAGATTTGATTAATCGAATAGGAAATGTACTAGGAATTAGATTGGAGTAATTAGAATTTCCTCCTTAGGTTTCTGTGTGTGTGTGTGCTTTCCGGACGTCAAACTTTTGTACTTTTCCTTCAAGATACGCTTTAAACCATTACTATAGCGCACACCAGTACATTCAGGAGACGATATCTACCTCGGATCGTCACAGTTGCTGCAGACATCATTAGTACATCTTTTCAGCTCGTTAGACTATCCCAATGCATCATATGTAGACTATCATTCTACTAACTTTGCAATGGCATTCATGTCTACAACTTCAAATTAAGGCCGCGGTGGCTTTGTTGGTTAGAGGATCGTTCTCATTATCGGAAGGTAGTGTGTTCGAATGCCAGCTTAACCTAAGATCCGTTGTGTTAGCTAATGGTAGTTGGGGCACGTTAAAACTGGATATAATTGCAATTTCCTCCAAGTGAACTCATACCTCTGGGGTGACAGACCAAATATTAGAGGTCTGTTAGGTCTCTCCTTCAAATTCACGAAGATTATACCTGTCTTCTTCTATCCAACTGACAGAGCCCATCTTAGGGCTGGGTACAGGGAAGCAAGCTGGTGCAACAGCAACAACTTCAAATTGCACCTTAATTCATTCTTTTCTTCTCCAAATCATCTATGTCAATAAGATCTAAATCTTGTAGGTTTATGAATCAAAAAATATTTTGATAAGTTGCATAAAATTTTGTTCTTTTGAACAGCTCATCTGTTATCAGTACTTTTGCGATTTTTAGAGACTGAAATTAGTTTTAAACACCTTGTTTTTACGCAATTCATTTGCCTCTTAATACCTGCAAATTTTTCCTTGATACAGGGATCATCTTGCATAACCTTTCATAAATAAATTAGGTTTGTTCAAGGCTCTGCTATGCAAAAACTTACATCAATATATTTCAGGAAATACAATTTTTACTAAACAAATGCAGTTTCTCACTTCTAAGTTCCATCTCTATAAAGTTATCATGAAAGCTTTATATTATGATGTACTTTCGGTCACGTTTTCATTTTATATTTCTAAATTCAATCACCTTTGACTAATTACTATCCAAATCTATGTATTTTTCCTCCTAGAAAGAGCGGGAAGTCAGAAAACTGAAATATCTCATATTATTTGAACCTCCAAATAGGAAACTTTCGCACCAAATCTAAAGTTTTCAGCTCAAACTGTGACACATTGTCTTCTTACAAAGTCTTATTTCTGTAGCATTTCGCTGTGGTTTGAAGGCTATGTTATTTTCCTAAACATAGTTAATCCTTTGCAATAACTGCAAACATACAAGTCAATTTTATGTACAACGATCACCCCATGTACATGGAATTTCATAATATATTTCCCATTTATAGTTTCCACTTTAAGTGACTAACAACTTTTTCTCTGAGATCTTAATCCTTCAAAATAAACGAAACAAACTGTGTGAATCCATCAAAATATGCAATTTAAGTTTTCTTTATCCTTTTGAAATGGAAAACAAAATGTTCATTTGTATTTTAGATTAAAATTAATCTTGGGTCACGAATATCATATGAGGCTTATAATAAGATTTATAAGGTGACTGGAAACTACATGTATGCCTAACATGCCTAAATAATGCATGTTTTATTTACCTACTGAGAAAACTGTCGTCTTTATTACCACATACCTTTCAGACAGTAGAGATCAGATGACATTTTAAATCCGTAATTCATTTCTACCAAGTTATGAAAAACGATTTCTGGGGAAATTTCATAGAAGTCATGAGATTTAGCTAAAGCCCTTCACTGTATGATTAATTAGATTTCCTTGAAGTATGATTTCATGCCATCCGAATTCATGGATTCAATGCTATTCGAATTCTATAAGGATTTCGTAGATGGTATGATTTCATTGTATATTTAATAAAAGGCATGATTCGTTTAGGATTTCGTAAAAGGAGCTATTTCGTACAAAGTTTCGTGGAAGGTATGATTTCGTTTATGCTTTCATGAAGGAGATGATTTCATTGAAGCATTTTGGAGTATTGAAGAATTTATTATTTGCCGTATATCATTTCTTTGCCGCTTCTGATTTTCTCAATGTGCAATTGCTTAACTTGTCAAATTACTTACAATTTTGCATTCTCACTTTGTGGGAAATAACTAACAGACATTTCTTTAAGAAATTACCATGGTTACTATTGAGCAATTGAAATTTAGATAAAAATTGCCTTTTATGCAGAGATGATATTTAAAAGAAAGAACAAGAATTTTCCAAAAACATCTGCCATCAACACAAACCTTGGAAGGGGGGGGGTGAAATTTGGAAAAAAATTTAAACACATCCAAATATTAAATTTTTGTGAAATCATGTAATTGAATCTAACTTAATAAATAACGCGTTATGTCTGATTAAATTGATGGAAACATTTAGAATAATTCGGTTATCTGAATATATTCCAAATATTTGTCTAAAGAAAAAAAAAGGATTACCATCATAAATTTAACTTTTTAATGATTAAAAAAGAGAAATGCTTTAAAATAAAACAAATAATATTTGACTTCAGGATTTTTCTTACTAGCAAATTAAGTTTTCGTTGTTTTAAAAATGCAAAAGAAATAAATACAAAGTTACATTTTGAAATTATAATCTAGTCCAATAAAGAGGTACTAAATATTTGAAAACATTAAAAATTAATATTCGATTTAATAATTATTTTTAATGTAATTATTAATTATGTTACATATTAATCGAGTATAAATTTTTATATAATAAATACTCGAAAATATTAAATTCTGAGAATATTCTAAATAAATCTGTCACACACTATTAATAGCTACATTAATTTTTTTCATCATTTAAATTAGCTTCTAATCAAAAATAGAAAATTCTAGGAACTAAAAAATTCTCTATTCCCATGTAACTATTCTTGCAAGTAGTTAATAAATTTTTGAATTGTATGTGTCTGATAAATAAAACAAATTATATAAAAAATGTTGTTAAAACATTTTTTTTATTTTCTAATTCTTAAATTTAAGTTCTACCACAATTTCTTGATAAACGAGCAGCATTTAATGTTTGTTGAAATACCAGATAAAAATCATTTACAACTCGTTTTGTTTTGTTTACAGTACTGACATTGGTTACAAACAAACAAACAGACGTAAGTAAACTCAAAATAAACCGTACGATTACTTGATCGATATTCTAAGAACCTTGAATTAGGCGATATACTTCTCCCATATCATTTCCGATTTAGGTCAGTGGGATTATGGGTAAAAGAAAAAAAAATATATCGATGAGTTGTTTGATAGATAAAGAATAAAAAACCGTTGTGTAGCAGAAAGTCTTGCGGTAGCGTAGGATACGAAATTCGTAGGGAAGGGGATAAGCTAAAAAAATTAAAAGCCAAAATTCGCCAACTAAAACTGTCTGATCGTCATGGCGACGAATTTGTCGTGTGCCTGAAGAGTTCCCAATTCATTTTCTGAAAGCTTGATAAGTGCTTCATTTATTGAAAATTAATGCTGTCATTTACTATGCATGAATAACTAACTTTTAACGCGTTTTTTTTCCCCATTATTTAAATGTTAGATAAATTCGCTTAGCGATATTGAAATGTCACACCATAGAATAGAATAGAGCTGACGAAACATGTTTATATTCAACACTACCTGCTGTTCGAATTGGACACTCGCCAACTCAAGTACTTAATTTATTAAATCGAATGGTAAACTTGTAACTGATCCCCATGTTTTTAATAATTCTTAACAAAAAATATAATGATAAAATTTTAAAATAAGTTTTAAAAAAACATTGATAACTTTTTTTTAAAAAAATCTGAACTTTTAAAAATACATTTATTAATATAAGTACAAGGATAAATATTATAGATTTAATTGAAGTGTATTAAAATATACGATATGGCATAATTCATATTGATTGCATAAATCACATACAAAGCGGTATTTCTAAATAAGATATACTTTTTTTTTCCTTTACGGAGATGCTTTTTGCTTCAATTCATCATTCAGTTTCGATTATTGATTTTAGTGACTGATTTTATTGATTTTAGTGAGTGATTTGTCACTTTTCGCGAACACCTTTTTGCACATAAGAGTTTAATTATACCGCAATCAACAGTTTAAAGTGGTTTTGGTTCTGAGAGCTTAAAATTAATCATATGGTCTGTTAAGTAAATAATAGAATCAGTTTGGTGATTATTGACTGTGATATGCGTGGGATTGTCATATTTCTTGTCGGTAAAATCCTATTTTAGCCTACCGCTGGGCGAAAGAGATAAAAAATTGGGGCATTTTCTTGCCAATCGCAACTAAACGATATCGCATAATTTTGAGTATCGCAATTTCAAATATTTATTTACAGCTATACTTTAAGATAAAATATTAGAATATCTATTTTACTCAATTTACGAAAATACAACATAAAATATGAAAAAGTTAAATGTGAAAAACAATACTTCTTATATTTTCCAAATATTATATGATCGTTTGTATAATATTTCCTTTCGATGAATAATTAAATTAAATTTTCAAAATTCATTTTCTCAAAACATTTACTTGCAGCACAAGCAATTCTTAATTTTCCAACATAATTTCAAAATTAGAATTAATTACTTGAAAAATAAAAGCTCTTATTTCCTTCACACGCATTCATAAAATCCTTTCGAACACTCAAATTTGAACTTTTAAAAAGGACACAATTGTTCCTATATTCTATTGAAAAACAAAAACTAAAACATGCCTAAATATTGTATTCATTTTTATTCTAAGCAATCTTATAAAATAAAAATCATTTGATTGTTATAATCTGTTTAAATAAATATTTCTTATAATTATAAATATATTCATTGGCCCAATATTTAGAAAATAATAAATTATTTTTTAAATATTTAGATAATAAATATGAAGACATTTATTATATATTTTATTAAAATTTCAAAATATTGTTTAATGTTTTCTCTAAAAATATTTTAATTTATCTTGATATAGAAATATTTTTTTCTTCTGCGTATTCATTTTAAAAACGTTTCCTAATATTGGCTGTTAAGGAATCGCGACCAATAAACATGCAATTCGAAATTTGTTGCATTAAAAAATCCAGATCATTATTGTAATCTGTTGATTACAACAAGAGAAAAAAATATCTTCCGTAAGTTGTACGATACTAAAATTTACCACAAGAAGAACCTGTCATTTCCAATAGAAAAAATCAAAACATACCGAAATTAATTCCCAATTCTCCAAATATTCGTTAAGTCGAGGTGAATCACAAGCAAATAAATCTAGGGTACATATCATTTTAAAATTTAGCGTGAAATAAAAGTTGTTAAACCGTATTTTTTTTTAACCTTGAATGTAAATAAAATTTACATTTAACCTCAAAATTTCTAAACTTCTTACTCTATGTCATTATCATCTAATGGATAATAAAGGTAATTAAATGTAGTAAGAAGAATTATTTCATTTTTGAGAAAAACGATGAATGATGTTTCGAAATTAACTTTGAAAATTTCAATTTGTTTATGTGTTTCTATTTTATGACAGTACAAAAATTGCTCCTAAGACAGTACAAGAAAGTGGGATGCGGTAAAATTATCGAGATCCGAGCATGCATTTCGTTTTTAATAGAATAGTAAAGCAAAAGCAAATTTATCGTCCAAAAACATGAGAATGCCATTTACAGAAAATGAAAAAAGGGCAAAATCAGTTGATGATAGACTTGCTACTATTTCACTGGCTAAGAATTTATGACATCATATATATCTGTGTATATATTATACATATATATGTGTGTGTCTGAATGTTAGATACAGATATGTTTTTCTAAAGTTTGATTTCATTCGTTTGCGAATAAAATTAAATATTTTGATTAAAACAGCTATGATGTCTTATCATTTAAACGGGCATGATTATATCAGTAGGGAGAATATGAAAATTTTGGTAACTTTAAGAATATATTACTCCACAATAAAACACTATTCATTATCAGATCGGAAAAAAAATCTTTTATCTTCTCCCTCATTCGTTGCCGAATAAAATTTCCAGAATAACTCTATATTAGTTTACTAATATATAATAATAAAAATAAATTCCATAAATCAATTAGATTTTAATAAATGAAAATTAATAAATTAATTTGTTTTCCATGTTTTTTTTTATTTTTATTTAAAAACTTCGATAGTAAAACTCCATATTTATTTGAAATTAAAATCGTTAAAATATTATTGCATCCTATCCACATATGATTACATCCTCGTTGAAAATTTGTAATGCCTTATAAGCATTTCATTTTTTAAAATATTTGTATATTTCATTTTTTAAAATTTCTGTTTCCTTCATTAGTGAATTTTACTGTTACATGTAGATCTAAACTCACCATTTTATTTTTTCATTCTTTGTGATATCGAACTAATTTATTTTGATTAACTTACCTGCACGTGATTTGAAAGTCAAAATTATTCAATGTCTTCTCATAATAAATGTATAAATTGATTATATCATATCAAGTGCATATATTTTATTAAAGACAACTAAACTCTATATCAAATAAATATTTAAGTTATTAGTTAAATCAGAGAATCACATCCCTGTATTTTCTCCTGAAAATTAAAATTTTGGTAATTTTTTTTTTCCTTCAAAGCAAAATATAATATTTATTATGGACTGAAATGGAAGCAAAGGTACATGGTTTCGAATTCTACTCATAGTCCAATTGATTCTGATTGTCTCCCAAGTGAACAGCTTTGTTCTCACTCGATGCCTAAATTCCATTTTTTAAACCACCTAAATTGAACGGTTTTACTCTAGGGAGACAAGATTACAGAGGACGTTCCCTTCCGGGTTCGTGTTAATGTGCCAAATGGCGGACAAAGAATTCAATAATTTCTCTAAAAATCTGGCAGTAAAATTCGTTTCCTATGTTTTTGTGCTTGTCACTGCTCGTAGCTAATTTGATACCTCAAAATTAAATTCGTATATCTGTGAGTAGAGAAACCTTTTATGTGCCTTTGATTAAAGCTTCAAGCAATAAATTGACATGGTATTGCACTATTTTAATTTTACTTAACAAATTGGACTGCAAACATTTTGTAGCTTTCAACTTAAAATACTTAAATCCATACTTCATTAAATACTATAAAAGGAAGATAGTAAGACGCTGGATTTATATTATATTTTATTTATTTATTTCGTGTATTCCTATCTGGTGTGCATGAGAAAGAACAAACAAGCTGAAGTAAAGTACATATTGACGAGGACGATAACTCCAAACAGGATGTTTGGATGTTACCGAGACAGGATGTTACCGAGGGGGCAAGGCAATTGAGGGCAATTCCAATTTCAATTAATTTATATTATTGATGGGGATAAATTTTAAATATACATAATTTTTACTATTTACATTATTTTGAATATAACTTGCAAAGTAATAAACATGACAATGGGGGGGGCACTGCCACAAGCACACTTCCGGTGTGCTGTGGCTATCAAAACAAAAGAATCAACAATATTAATATAATCGAAAGGGTGGAGAGCGGCAAAATCTAGCGCGCATGCGCTTTGCTGATCATCACCTTATAGCTCTTTACAAGGAACATGGATGTGCCACTTTCTTTTTCGAAACGTGTAGCCATTACAGTCAGGAAGTACAACTTTTTAATCCACTTTTACTTCTAAGCCTTTTTCGGGATTCAAACCCGAGCCTACTTAGGGAGAGCCGACGATTATTGACCACCATATAGGCTGAGCGGCATTTTTTATTTATTAATTTTTAAATCAGAGATTAATGTTTTGTAATATTTTAAAATAATTCCTCTTAATTATATGTAGTAGCACTTTACTCGGAGTTTCCTACATAATTTGTGTTAAATAATTCTAAAGATTTCTGTTTAATGATCTATTTATTTTACACTCTAGCGTTGGTAATCGCAAGCTGAACATTGTGTGGGCTATGGGTAGAATAGGATCGTATGGCCTCGGATTCGATTCTAACTGCTGTTGAACAGCGGGAGATCGATGTTGCTTTTCTGTATTTATGCTTCTCAGGATGGATGTTTGGGAATCTTCCGGGTTCGCACTCTTGCCGTATGCGAATGAGAATTATTATGTATGAAAAGTCTTCCCAGCAGACGATTTAAGCAATGGGTATTAAAAGGCCTTACAACGGCTTTTAAGCTGCCGACTACATGGTGTGTCAAAACTTAACTCAACAATTTGCCAGAAACCAAAAATCGATTACTTTCATCTCTCCTTATATTTTATAAATTACTTTAAAATTCGCTTATAAATATAAGTTAGGGCAAAAGAAGTTTCAAAAAAGTATTAAATGCTGAACAGAATGGAAGGCTACATGCTTGAATCCAGGTACTGTTAAACAGTGAAAGATGAAACTTACATCTATTTTTAATACATGCGCTTGTGTCGAAGTGTGGGTGTTGGAAGCTCAACCGTTCGACGACTTTGCAATATGCGAATACGTCCTACTGTCTGAAAAATCATGAAGGAAATCAAAATTTCAAATTGTGTGCTTAAGGAAGTCTTACAACTATCTTCGTTAGAATGAGCAGGATGCGATATTGTGAAATGTGAAAGTTGATATATGAAAACGCAATGACGATAAATTTACTATTTCTATGCAGACTAAAATCTTTCGAAATCCAAGAACTTTAATGACTAGCTTCATTCGTTTCTAAATTAAAAGGAAAATTAATAACTCTTTCGTTTATGGTTTGGCGATAATTGGGGCTAAGAAAAGATTTATAAAAATTTTCTATAAAATCTTTTCATTGACTTACACAAAATCAATTAATGTTGCTTTTATTTAGCAAGCCTGAAAAAAAAATACTTTTCCAAAATTTTACATAAATCAGTAAAAAATGATAATTAACATGCATTATAACGAAAAGCTTTTGAAATAAAATTAAACATAATTTTTAACAAGCTTTCGTAAGTGTGACTTGAGAAAATTGTTTTGTATTATTATATATAACTTAAATTTCACTCTATTTTATTAAAATGAACGATTATCGTAGCATTTCTGCTTATAATTTACCTCGGTATACTTTAAATTATTTTTTACTTTTTTATTGTCTCTTTAAAATAACATATACTATTTTCAGTTTTATCCTTGCATATGTGTGTTTTTTTTCTGTGGTTGTTTGTAGCTGCTTTGTTAATTATATTTAGTTCTATTTGAAAAATATTTTCACCAACGTAAGTCATATATATATATATATATATATATATATATATATATATATATATATATATATATATATATATATATATATATATATATATATATATTTGTCCTAATAGTTTCTTCAATACAAGATTGTTTCTACACATTAATATTTAATATTTATGAAAACATGCGTCGCAGATTTACATATCTTGAATTGAAATTAAAAATTTATATTTTTAATTGTGATATCATTTACCTTTTTAAATTATTTCCTTAATATTTTCTAGTCTACATCACATTTTCGTGTGAAAAAGTTTTTCCCAAATGTAGTATATTTTAATGTTACCTGTATCCTTCACTGTGAAAAGATTTGAGTCTCACATTTGTTTTCCAGATAGGAGGCCTGGGGTCTTCCAAGGCAGCCACCAGACGACCACCCACAATCGTCTGCTACATTTGTGGGCGACAGTTTGGCACCAAGTCCATCAGCCTGCACGAGCCTCACTGCCTTAAGAAATGGCACTTGGAGAACGATAAACTTCCCAAGAATTTAAGAAGGAAGGAGCCCAAGAAACCCGAAATCATTTTGAGAGGTTATCGGATCTTCACATTTTATTCAATAAGTATTGAATAATGAGTTTTTTCCCCCTCAAATGTTGTAAATTTATGCATTTAGAAGAGTTAATCTCTTGACAATTATCTAAAACTTGTGTTCACTTGGAGTGTGTTTATTTTTTCTGTTAGCAAAATCAGCTGACTTTTATATACAAAAGTATGTTTATTTCATATTATTTATAACTGTATGGTAATGAAAGAACTTGTTAAAATTAGATGCTAAAAAGCCACGTAATAGAAATTCATGACATTTCAGCATATGTCGAAAATGTTAAGCAATTACTTCCTTCTTCTCGGAGGCAGAAAGTGCAATTTGGATTGCTTTGAGAATAGAATCTAAAATACCCGAGGTAGCTTCTTAGAACACCCCTCATTGGCTTAGCTTGTTCTTCTGCATTTTCCTTTAGCTAATTTGACTTCTTGAATACAAAGAACAATTCGACAGATACTTTCTGTTTAAAGTGGACACAAAAACTCTACAAACATACATGTTCAAAGTAAAAATCAAGCTTTTGAACCTAAGGCCAAAGTGCTAATCCTTCAATTACCATCTTGACCTGCGCAGTGATTGATAGGTAAACTGACATAATGAATTCACGATTCTTGCAGAAAACATGTCCAAAGTAACAGGTGATATTACGAACAATAACCTGATGCATTAGTTGCCTTCTAATGTATCGTTCGCAATCTTCAGAAGACCTGTTATGAAATAGATCTTTCAATTAGGAATTTTCTGCTTAAAATTTAGTATAACATTATTCTGTACTTTCCAAAATACCACAAATCAACCAAAAACTATTATAGAGTAAACAAACAAACCATACAATATAAAAGCCTATGGTAGAAATTAGAGCTAATTTATTTCTTTTATATATTAAGATCGTAAACCACTGGTGAAATTTTAACGCTAAATTATCAGTTTCTTTAAAGCTAACATGAATTTTTTATTTAATTTTTTTCATTAGAACTAAGATCTCTAGTGTTTAAAGGGGATATCCATTTATTATGAGCATCGTTACGAATCGAATCACAAACTATTTAACAGAAGAATTTACTGGATTATATGAGGAAGAGAACAAATCGTAGAAAAAACTCCCAAAGCCTAATATTAATTTAACCTTAATCGAATTATCTCTAGAGGGCAAAAAATTATTGTAAAATCATACCAAACCCAACTACTACTCCCAATACATGTCAACTTTCAATATAATGGTTGAATTAGTTTCTGTTGGCATGTAATTTTTTCACTTCAGAATTGGTGTAGTTGTCACTTAAGGACACTTGGACTAGCCAAGCTTGCTAGCCGAGGGCTATGTGAAATTAAATCAGAGGGTGCGTCTTTTGTTTACGAAGAGCATCATGAAAGTGAAATGCGTCTTTGCTCTATGACTCTTCCCATAGATGGTACCACCAAAGTATCCCCTTCCTCAATTTTGAATTTGATCTGGAGGGGAAAATTTTTTTTCCAGAAGATTACACCCACAGTAACTACATAACGTCAGACTACAGTACTTTCGATTCAACAAATTTAACGAGCAAGTATACCGCATGTACTCGTAGGGTCTTTGGCGGTATTCCCGACCCAGCATTTCTGGACGGAAGGCCGAAGCCGTAACTAGTCTACCGTGATCCTCACTTGGTAGTCTGGTTGGTTAGGGGGTCGTTCTCATTATCGGAAGGTAGGACGATCGAATCCCAGCTTAACCGAAGATCCGTCATATTCGCTAAAAGTGGCTCGGAAACATTACAACTGGGCATAATTGAAATGTCCCCCAAGTGAAATGATACCTCTGGGGTGACAGACCAAGTATTGGAGGTTTGCTCGGTCCCACCTTCTTCACGAAGACTCCACCCGGCTGCTTCGATTTAACTGGTAGAACCCAACTCAGGGCTAGGTAGAGAGAAACATGCTGGTGCAACAATGATCCTCACTTTAGAATTACATATTATTATTTTCCTTACTATTAATCATTAGTTTAGTGAAAATCTCACTTTGGTGGTTATGACAAATTTCCTGAGCGTT
This sequence comes from Latrodectus elegans, assembly GCA_030067965.1. Classification (NCBI taxonomy): domain Eukaryota; kingdom Metazoa; phylum Arthropoda; class Arachnida; order Araneae; family Theridiidae; genus Latrodectus; species Latrodectus elegans. Next base: position 85,802,762 of record CM057816.1, read on the forward strand.
GCTGTTCGTTTTCCTTAGGTGATGGATCCTTCGACACTGCGGCTATGTCTGAAGCGGCATGGCAGATGCATCTGGAACAGCTGATCCCTTGCGGCAACTGTGGTAGGACATTCCTACCTGACAGATTAGGGGTGCATCAGAAAGGATGTCACGGGGAAAACAGGTAAGACACATAAATAAGTAACAAATCACATTATTTTCTTTTGTAAATGTACTTCAGGATGGACCTGTTGATTCGAGTTTCATCCTCTACTGCTGCCGAGGAAATAAAATTACAGATGGGTATTAATTTTTTAACTATTAATGAGTTGTGATTGCTAATTTTAAAAAAGAAGGAAAATATTGTGAGGTATGGAATGCTTTGTTAAATATCAGCACCAACGCATATAGCTTGAAAGTACCACAGCGTGAAGGGTCGTAACGTAGCTTAAGATTTATTTTTGTGGTTTTCTATCTTTGGTGAGACCTAACGCAATCACCTACCCGTGATATTTCCCTGCTAAACTACTTCGATAATAGATATATTTTTCAAGTATAAGATTATTTTAAATCTCGGTGTAATAATTAAAATGCATACCTTTTTCTCAAAATAGGTATCATTATCTCTCGATCAATTCCCTTTTTTTTTATCTTAAAGATTACAAGATCGTAAACACTTCGTTAACGCATTGATGTTTTTAGGATTCAGCTACAATTTGTCAATCTTTTATCTGTAAAAACAAGGAATTATTTATTAAACTTCATATATATATATATATATATATATATATATATATACATATATATATATATATATATATATATATTTGAAGTTTATATATATATATATATATATATATATATATATATATACATATATTATAAAGTACACTTCTTATTTCCCTAAAAAAAAGGATTAGCTGTGTACAATTAACTCATTCTCATTATCTTTTAGAATTTTTTAATTAATTTATTTTTTGACTTGAAAACTCTCCCCATTTCCTGTAATATCATTTGTATTAATTAAAATAACACCATACATCAAGTACTTTTTAAGGTAACAAAATTATTCCTTATCTAAATCCATTTCTAAAGTTCAGAGTTTGTAACAGCAGCGAAAACCTCATAACGAAAGCTGTTGATCTTATGTCAGGAAGGTAATAAATTACGTTACCTAATCCAGTCGGAAAACTTTATACGGAAAGAGCTGTGATATATGTTAAAATTTAATTTAGAACTGGTACTTATTTGAAAAACAAATGTTTACATATTTACTAATTTTTTAAGTATATTTTCTATTTATATAGCTTTGGTCAAAAGTCTATTTGGCACCTAAAAATGAAATATCAAGTGCCAATCAGTTCACTTTAAATCGACTGGTGACTGAACGCTTCAAAATTCCACTTGAGAAGGAAATTATTGAATAATGAAAATATGGCTGTTTTAAATGGTGTTCCAATAGATTTCTGATCGGCGGCATATTGGGAAAGACGAAAACAAGCACACTGCAGTGGACTAAAACAATAATTTTAGAAACATCGAAAAAAATTTGTAAATACATTTAATTTCTATAAAAGAATATTTTTAACTGCGTTTTCCCATGGATGGTAATTTTTAAAGAGGGAAAAAAATGAATTCCTCAGTATTTGTAATAAGCAGTTTTGCAGAACGTGCCATTTTATATAGATTAAATTAATTACATTATGAAATTAGCAGAATTACAGAGAGAATTCAAATCTGTGCTAATTAGATTTAAATTTACTGAAACTCTGTAATGTATAAATTTCGAAAAGAAACATGGATCATTATATTATATAAAATAGTTACTCAAAAATGTCCTACTATAAATTTTATTCTATTGCATACAGCTGTTATCAGTTCAACTCCTAACAAAATTTCGATGGACAAACAGCAAAAAGATTTTAATTTCATAGATTTATATAAAAAGTCAATATATAGAAATGGGGATCATCTGGTGGTGCCATCTGTTGGAGGAGTATTAGAGCAAAGAATTTCTATAACCTTCATGGTGCTCTGGTTAAAACGAAAAACGCAACATTCTGACTCAATTTCGCATGGTTGTTCACCATCATTCCGAATCAGATTCTTTGAAGTGAGACTTTCTGGGCTTTATATTTCATTACCTTAAAATATGTAGGCGGGCACACCGTTCGGTATATGCTGAGAATTTTGTATTTCTAGTCACGTAATACAAGTTAGTTTCCTCACAAGAAAAACATCATCCGCTCAATAACATATGCTCATTTCATGCTTTGGTTTTATTGTTTGCAATTTTGAAAAATGATTGCTAAATTTTTTTTACATAATAATAAAAATCTACTTCTTTATACGGAATATATTATATAATGAAATTATATAATATATTCCGTATAAATTATATAATGTTACAATTTTATAATGAAATTTCGTATCTATGTTCTAAAATATTTCAACTTTCTGCTTTCTTTGTCCGAAAGAATTCTATAAAATGAAGTAATAAATGCTTAAAGGACATAAATGAAATGGGGAAGAATGTGCTTAATGAGTATAAGATGACAGTAATATTCCGTTAGATAATAAAAATTAATCCAATAAAATATTATGCTTATTTTATTATTAAAGTAAAAAACGTGTTCTGAATTTTTATAAAGTGCACATTAAAATGCTCTATCATTATTTTTTTTAATAAAATTCATTGTATATGTATTTAATAAGTTAAAATTTGCTTACGCTATCATAATAAATACATTAAATTTTAGTTTAGTCATTTCTTATTTAAAATTCAACTTAAATCGAAATAAATTATTTTAGGTATAATTTTATTTATACTTTTTAAACTAATCTTGTAAAATAAATCACTTTATATTTTTTATTATTTGATCATAGAATTAATAAGCAAAATAAAAAATGACACTCAAGCTAAGTGTATTAACATTTTGAATTGCGATTATTTAGTTTAGTTGAATACGCAATAAAAATTACTGAAATAGAATCTATTCACTTCCCTATCATTTTATTTAATGAATTTTTAAAATTTCTTTATATTAAAATTGTAGAATTTGCCCTCAAGAATAGTGTTTATATTATTAAAACTTTTCAGCCCTACTAAATAGGCATCGGGGCAGTTGCCCCGGCCCCCCACATCAAAGGGGAACCAAATCGAATAGATGGTTGATTTTCGGTTGTCAATCGAATAGAACCGTTTGCTAAATCAAATAGAAATTTTTCTGTTGTGAATAAGAGAGATTTTTATTCCCCAAAGAGAGAAATTTTTGCTTGGCCCGGGCATTAATTACGCTTAAGTCAAACCATATTAGCAGCAAAACATTAATAGAAACATAGATAACCTAATTATAAATAATAAAAATGGTTGAGAGAAATTTGAATTACAGCCAATATTTTTTGCAATAAATATCTACCGCTATTACTTTAAAAACTTGTGTTAAATAATGTATTTTAGAAAATGAATTTAATCTATATCACTAATGTCTTATAAAATGATAAAAAACAATCGTTTGGTGTATATTTTCCAGCAGATTCTCATTTTTAAAAATCTGCTTGCTAAAGCCTTTTTTTTTTTTCTTTTTTTTTAAAAAAAATTTCTTTAGACAAATTTGCATTTAGTCGGATTTTCATGAATTTCGGGTAATTTGTATAATAAAAACAATTATATTATTAAATGGTTTAATTTTTAATCTTTTATAAATAGCTTTAATTTTACTGTCTATAGTATGAGATTTTAATTTATAATAAAAGTAATAAAGTCGTTTAATTCTTCAAAAATTTGTTCAAAACAATAAAATTTTTATATGAATACAAAGTTCTTTTTGTATTCATCAGTAGTAGTGATTATAAAATTAATTTTTATTCTTTTTATTCTTAGTAAATTTCTTAATAAGTTTTTTCTTTATTCTTAGGAGAGTTAAAGTGAGAAGATAACACCAAGGATGAAAACGAGATGATGTATCCATTTTCAAAGTTGTTCAACATGAAAGCACTTAGAGCTTAACTCTCCCACATATATCCCATATTTTGTGTAATATATGTAAATAAAAACTTTTTAAACTTTTTAACGTGAACAGCTTTTATTGAGTTTGTTTTCCATTGTAGACATGGTTTAAATCATTCATACTATAAGCATGAATTTCTTTATAGTGCTGCCTTACTTCACTTCCTTGATCAAATATTAATAATTTAGTCAAAAAGTAATTTTTTTCTTTAAAACTAAATAAAAACGATAAAACTAACAGTGCTATTAAAAGTATATAGAAGTATTAATTTGTCTATATTTTTTATATTATTGCAAAAATCCTTAATTTCGTTAGTAAGCACTATGTGTAAAATTTTTATAGTTAGATTAACATACATTTCAAAATTATCAGCTTTTTTGTTGTTGAAAATAAATGCTTCCTCTACGATATCTTTTTATTATATTGCCTGCTGTATGTAAAATAAATGCAGCGACAACTGGTAAAAATCAATACAGTTAAATAATTTTCACCCAACAACAGTTGTATGTGAATTTTTGCTGTTTTTGTCATTAGCTGCGTTTACAATATAGGGTATACACTAAATAATAAAATATTTTAACTCTGAAATTTTGTTCTATTAATTTGAAATTAGTAATACAATCAATGTTTATTGAGATTATTAGTGTAAGCATAATTTTTAAGATATTAAAATATTTTTTAAAAGAAAAATTGTGCAATTAATTCAAAATTAAACCACAGGTGAAATATAAAATTTTAGCACATAAACATGATAAAAAAAGATGCAAAGAATTTATATAAGAGTTTCGACAAGTGTATTTGGTGAGAAAATTGAGTTTTTATTCTACCGTGATTTTTATTACACATGGCTTGTATTTAATAACCAAAGTTTATCTGCTAACAGTATCTTTAATAAAATCTAGAAATCGCCTTCTTCCAACTCACAAAAAATAATAAGACTGCCCAAAAATAAGGGCAAGCAATTTTCATACCCTGCAACTTAGCCTCTTCCAAGTGCGCATGCCCGGAGAATTGTCGTAGCCAGCCGAATTTCGCTATTCTGTTTTTTTTTTTTTTAAATTTATAACAGCATGCTCCGTGACAATGTCACACTACATGCATTAAAATCTTATAAATTTTTGAATAATTTAAAATAGGAGAAAAAGACTTCGCCAATTTTCAACAAGCGATTTCTCTTTTTTGTTAGAACGAAAATAATATGTTTCAAGGCCACTGCAAAAGTATTTTCCGGTTACATAACTACGTGTTACATTTGCACCTCGGCGAAAGATATTACGGTACCGTATTGACTTCCTTCTTTTGTGATGATCTAACTTCAGAATAAAACATTATTTTGAAATTTTAATAGTATATATTCAATCGAGTAACACTTTTTCGATGAACTAAAATTTTTGTAATAAAGAATATTAAACAACATTTAATGTGGTTCCATGGTGTAATGGTTAGCACTCTGGACTTTGAATCCAGCGATCCGAGTTCAAATCTCGGTGGAACCTAAAATTTGATTTTAGACTCAAAATAAGAAAAATCATTATAAATATGATTTTTAAAAATTGAATAAAGGAATGAAATTTAAAATAGAAACATAATAATATTTTATTTCATTAAATTTACATTTTTAATCTGACGAATATATCCTTTTAAATATCTTTTAAAAAATTTATTCGTTTTTATATAAGTAATTGTTTGAAAATAAAATGAATGGACTTTATCGCCAGTATTATACAGTTACCATACAAATCTAAAATTAAATAACAATTATTTTTATCTGTGCTTATTTATTTTAAGTTTCTTATAACATTTGAGTACCTATGGTGTAGTGGTTATCACATCCGCCTAACACGCGGAAGGTCCCAGGTTCGAAACCTGGTAGGTACATGTTTGATAATTTTATTTTATAGTTTTAATTATAAATTATTAATTGAATGAATATTTTTTCAATATACAAAAATAAATGCTATTTATTAAACCTTGATTTAAAAATTTCCTGTAAAAATGTATCTTGAAATGTGTATAAAAATATTTTTAAAAAATTATAATTTAAAAAAATATGTCTTTTTTTATATATTAATTTAAAAGAAAAAGATTTTTATCGATATTCAAAAATTAAAATTTTAAAAATGTATTTTAATTTATGTGATATAATTTCTGAATATGTTATATAATTCTCCCTTCAAATTATTTTTCATTGATTGCCTACAAAATGTGTTTAGAAGCATAATTAAATATAATTTCAATTTATAAAGGATAGTAAATTTGAAGATAAAGAAAATTTGACATTATAAATTATTTACATAACTACATTTTTGAAAATTTTAATATTTTATAATTAAGTACATAATTACCAATGATTTCATAAAAAATTTTAAATTACATGACCTTAATATTTATAAAATAATTGTTAAATATTAAAGTCATGGAATTTGAAAATTTATAAAAAAAAATACTTTTAATATAAAAATAAAAATTTTACTAAAAAATAATTATTAAAATTTAGCGAGACTCTAAAATAATTTAACTAAAAAATACACTCCAGTAAAGAATACTCAAGAAAACTTTTACACAATTTCCCATTTTCTAAAAAATTTACATTGACATACAGAAATAAAAATAATCGTAACTGTAAGACTAAAATGTTTCAAAGGATCTTTTTAATGAAATTTTGGTCATATAGTGATAATTTTTTATAATAGAACATAAAAAGCTTTCATATCAAACACAATTCATAGAAATTAGGAATTGTATAAAAATTACTAAATTATATATATAAATAAAGTTAGAAATTATATAATATTAATTTTCATGAATATGTTTCTTGATTTCTGCAAATTTTAAAGTAACTCATTTTCAACAGTTTTTGAATTTGAACAATATTTCTGGCTTATAGTGATGAGGTAATAGCCTTCACACTATCAAATATTTTGTAAACTATTCCTTTATTTAATGTAAATTTTATAAAATTAAAAGCTTTTGTAAAATATTAGATATTTATAGCTTTAAACGGTGATAAAGTGTTCTAAATACGAAAAAGAAATGCAGTTCATAAAATTTTTAAAGTGCTTTAATAAATACCATTTTATAATTATTTTTAAATAAAATCATAATACATTTGACTTCATTAAAATAAACTTACATATACACATGTATGTACACATAGAAAAAATATGTAAATTTGTTCAACTGAAATGCTAATAACAATCACCTTGATGTATCATACATATTTTGTAAAGAAAAACATGCTATTTACTCCAGATTATAACTCACAGTTGCAAAATGTAAATAATGAAAGGCTTATAACATTTGTTAAAATAACCTTATTACTTTAAAAAATATTTATGATTACGATAAAGCTATATATTTCTAAGCACACTAAGAACATTTCCAAGATTGTAAGGAAATTTTTTGTGACTCAAATACAATACTGTAATAAAATGCTAGTCCTCTCAGAATATGAAAAACGTACACTATTTTAAAATATGTTTACTCATTGACATCACAGATTTTGTGCTTCACCAATTTGAAAATACTCGGCGATTGACACCTCTCCTATCTTTGGCAACCTGATTTGAGTTCTTTTATGTGAAAGACAAGTCTTGATAAATCAAACTGTTTGCTTACAACAGAAAGTAGCAATTCATTTTGATTAATGAATAAACAATCAGTGAATATTTTACAATTTGAAGTTTCATCAATAATGAATGTGCTACAACTCCTTCACATTGCAAGTGCAGTTGAAAAGGAAGCAATATCAAATATACAAGGAAACAATATCAGATAACATAAGGCATTAATATTATTATTTTTATAACCAATCAATTTTAATATATATCAAGCGATATAATTGAAAATACTTATAATAGCATAAAAAAAGTTTTATAATTTCTGATATTATATATGAATCAAATAATGAAAATAGGCATTTTTAGAAATTTAGTGAAATAGTATATCAGATCATATAATAAAAAATCACAGCTTACAACTAATATAAGCATCAACAAGAATAATTCAATTCATTGATGTTTGTATTTCATGTGCAATTTTGTATGAAGATAAATAAAGTCAATATTATCATCCAAAAAAGTAATAATGCAATACTTTTTATAATATTAATAAAAATGAGAGTAATTTGAGAATGTGCAAAAATAATTATCACAAACAAACAATAAATTTTAAACATAAAAATGTTATAAAACTAGACTAAAGTAAATATACAGGTTTACTTTATAAAAAATAAAAATGAATTTTGTATATATTTCTGAAAACAAGATCATCATTATTGTGAAATATCAATTCCTGAATGTTAAGGATTTTCTGATTATAATTTAAATATTTGTATTGCAAATTCTGTTATTTAAACAAAATTATGCCACTAATCCAGTAAATAAAAAACTAATTTAAATGCATCTAATAAACACAAAATAACATTTAACATTTTTATTTTTTATATAAATTTTCTTTATATAAATATTCCAAATTTGTTACAATAAATAATGAAAATAAGGAACATATATAAAATAAATATTATAAAATAAATAATTTATAAGTAGTAATTTAATAGCACAGAATAAATTCCATAAAATATGTAAACTAATATTAGAAACAGTTGCATGATTGAACAGTAATTGGATAATTAGTTCAATTTTTTCTTATTTTTCTATTTACATAATAAACATTCTTCTATAACTTCTTAACATTCTTATACAAACAACCTCACTGTATGACACAGATTTATCTAATTCTCAATGTTTTATTAAAAATATCTGAACCCTTCTAGTATTAAACATCAAAACACATAACTTTTCAATAGTATAATATGCTTTTGGAGCTACAAAGACCATTTCCTTGATCCATTACACTATTTTTTTTTTTTTACTCTGACATAAGTTTAAAATTCATAGCCTTTATACTTCTTCAACAAAATTAAATTAAAATATAAAAAATCGGTAATAAATTTTAGCATCTGATAAACAAATAAATTTTTATGTGACACTGTGTTTAATAAGGTACTACCATAAAATGCTAAATTATATATCCAAAATTTGCAAAAATTAAAGATTTTAACTCTAAAAGGAAAAAATTTCCAACATTTTTATCTTCCTAATATCAAGAAATCAAAGTATTTAATGTAAGTGAGAGTGATTTGTAACAGTTTACCAGCTGAACACTAGCATATACAATAACAAAGTTGACTATTGTCAGGCTAATACAAAAATGTGCTCTAACACTTCTTAAGCAATTATCAATAAGATTATTTTAATATTTGTCAATGATACACAGAGACATAAATTACAAATATGTTAGGAAACGAATTCAAATTTGATTATTACCTTCAACATTTTTCATCATTAGAAAATTGTATATTCGATGTTCTTGTACACATAAATCAGAAAGTGTCTTAAAAAAGCAAAACTTTTAGTAGTATGATGAAATATAAAAAATCAATAACAAAAAAACGCACTTACTTATGCAACCTAAAATGCAAATTTCTTTATTCAAAATCCATACAGAAAACTCGCATATTTATTTTAATGATTTGTAGCTCTTTCTTAGCTTATTTTTATTTACATTTTATGCTTACAAATTTTAAACCTGGCAAGTTCTTTAATTTGTAACTATTTAGTGAGCAAATCCAGCTTATAGTGCAACAGATTAATATGTTACAATAAATTAATTTGGTATATTTGTCATTCTTTAATCACTTTTTTTCCCATTTGGTAATTCGACAAAATTCTATAGTTTAAAATTAATTACAAATCACTAAAAACATCAAAGCTTGAGGTAGGATTCAAATTCATGAACTACAGAAGTCAATCAGTGTCAGCTCGATGCTTTATTAAAAAAATTTAAAATCGAATAATTGTTTCTAATATTGCATAAAAAAATGAATTTAAACTTGTCTAATAGTAATTAATATGGTACTCATAAAATAAAATCTGAAAGCTCCTTTCTTCTAAATAATAGCTATTATTTAATAAAATAAATGGAATTCTAGTCAGATATTCATGCTAGATAGACAAGGCAGAATTTCTAAGCAACAAGCTAAATACACATTGATAACTTAGAATTGATATCTCGATGTTCTCAGCAATAAGCTCATAAGTCTGCACATTAATCCTTTTCATGCTAGCTTTCTAACACAATTGGTCAATAAATGCGCATCAATAACTGCTCTCCTTGTTTCAATTTGTAACTATTTCATTTCTAGAATTAACATAAAAAAAGCTTAAATATACAATTATGTGAATCAATGTATTTAAAGAATTAGACGTCATAAGAAAGAAAAATTCTTTTAGCTAAAAGTCATAAAATTAAACTATTGTGCACTTTGTAAGTTCATGAGATGTGAATATATATAATTAGATTTGATATGAACTATGTAAACATGTTAAACAAATAAGTATAATATTTCATTGAAAAACAAACGTGAATTTATTAATTATTCTATTGCAACAACAAAATTATGTAATGACAAAATTTTTCCAAAAAAAAAAAAAAAAAAAAACATTGATTTATTTGATACTTAAAATTTTTTTACCTAATAGATAATACAAGTATGTGTATTACAATATTGACAAAAATAAGGGAAATTTTCATACTACATAAGAAAATTGTCTAAAATAATAGTAAAAGCAATTTTTGAAAAAAAAAAAAAAAATTGGCTATATGAATGGTTTATTTTTTTCAAAATGCTGAGGTGTAAGTTTTAAAAATAAAATATAAATATAAAAATTGCCCCTAAGAAGTTCTTTCCCTAGATTGATCCATAATATTTTAACTCTTTCACCACAAAAATATTTTAATTATTTGTATTAATAATAATTAATTCTGTGAAATCTTAAAATAATTTTTCTCTTAAAATATTACCACAAATAAAATTTTGAAATAAACAAATACAAATTTTGGAGAAAATATTTTCCAATGATAAATATAATGGATAGTTTTTAATTCTTAATAATGCCCGTCTGATAAAAAAATAAAAATAAAAATCTGTTTCAAATAAAAATTTGTTACTTTGCAGAAAATAAATTTCCTTTTTTGAAGTTAATAATCAGATGTATTTACACATACAAACCTTATTAGAACACATTCTTAGCAATATAAATAGAAGAATTACAACATTTTGTTTAATTGAGAAACAATACTTTTTGAAGAGCAGCAATAAAAAAATCAGTAAAATAATAATAAATAAATGCATAAATTTGATAATTATCATGCAAAAATATAAACTAATATAAGAAACATGTGAAATTAATGATATAAAATACTAGTATATTTCATAACTACAAGAGATTTAGGAAAATCCACTCAAATAGTTAATATCCATTTCCTAGATATTGTTCAAAATTAAAACATAAATAATAAATAAAAATGCCATCTTAGATGATAAATTCAAAAAGTTTATACAAATAAATTAGCTCAACTAGAATTTCAGGAAATCAAATTAAGATTCTAACTAGTGAAATATATTCAATAAATGATAAAAACAAATACTTAAATGTTTGTTAAACACATTTAATACTTTATATATACATCTAAATCACAACTACATATAATACAAATAACTAAAATCAAAACTAAATATAACTAAAACCATTTACTAACAAAAATAAAACATGGGCAAAAATAGCTATCACTCTGGTTAATGAATAAAAATAATTATATTAATATAACTCTAAACCGGGAAATTTCAGATAATACTTTGGTTAAAGCTTCACACATAATATCATTTCATATGACTAGCATTTTACTAAATTCCAATAACTTTATGTATATATATTCTTTAAAACACATAGATAAAAAAAGTAGAAGTAAAACTACACAATAGGAAACCCTAAGATTATACACAATTAATTAACTATATATTTCTGTGTATAAGGTAGGGGAATCGCATAATATTTTAAGTAGAAAGCATTTATATGAGTTGGACTTGAAAATGTAATTTTAAATCTTCATTAACTTAATGCAAATTACAAGAACTTTAATTGTAATTTTAGGATTCGTATGGTTATGTGAGGGCTATTTTGATAAGGACCATAGTTTAGAGTAGATTCCACAGCAAACACCTGTATCCTAGTATGAAATCAAACTCATAATCTGTTCAACTGAAAGCCAGTTCAGTCATTCAGCTGGCAGATAGAAAAAAAATACAAATACAAAATAATCAGAGAGAAAAGTGTACATATTTAATAGAACACAAAATTGGAATCTTAATTACAAAACAATGCAAATTGTTACCATAACTAAAATATGAAGATTTGGTTGTTTTGCTCTACACAAAGAAAGATTAAAATAATGAATGTATTGATTTGTTAATATTTTGAAAAAGAATTTATAAGAAAAAAAAATTTCATGTACTGTCATTATTGTGCTCTTTCCTCATTTAATACAATGAAAAGAGAATAATTTTCCTTTAAACTTTTAATAATTGAATCAAAAACCAGCATCAGCTGATTTACACGGCTTATTTTTAAAAGCAACTGAATGGATTAGCTAGAAAATTAAACATAACAAAAAAATTTTTCTCTAAATTTGTAAAATATCTACAGAAAAATACTATGCTGCAGCATACTTCCTTGTAACTAGTCCACAATTTGGCTCTATCAATTAGGTGGAAGCAGGTAATTCACCAAGCAAGTCCTAATTATTTGTCAAATAATTTGATAAAAAAGAAATCAAATGAATGATCTAGAAAAAGTAGATGACTTAGAACTTAGCATTTCAGTTCAATGAAATCACTTCCAATTAATTCACATTTTTAACTAAACTGCTTAAAAATATTATGTAAATTATTTAAACACCAGTTCACTTACATTGAGAAATATACAATATTGATGTATTATCTAACTATTAATGTTATTAGAAGATCACAGTTAAATTGTTCACTCAGTTTCAATTAATAAATGCATATTTATGTACTTTTATGAATAATTTGATTACTTTTATAAACTATAATAAAATGCTTATAAATAGGCTATCATTAAGATTTTATAAGGATTGTAATAACTATCGCTAAATTTCATATTAATATGTTAAAAATAATGCATCTGTAAAGTAGTAATTTATGTAAGCTACAATATAAGAATATACTACAAAAAATTTCTTTTAAAGTGAACTAGTTTGCTATAAAATGTTTTGTTCAAGTATAGAAATGAGTAGCAGTATTTTTGATGCATTTGAAATATATCCATTCACAGAACATAACACATTTCTAATATATAGAATAACAGAATAATGTATTTAAGTATTTTTAATACTGATTAGTTGACAAAAAGTCAGATATAAAGTTTGCATTAATTCCATCACTAATCTATCACTTTTACAATGAACTCAATATTCACACAAGAAAAACAATTAGGTTCACTATATGAAAGACAAAAGTTAAAGTACTTTTGATAACACAACAGAAGAGGTATTTTCATTTTGTTACCAATGAATATGAAAGTTACACAAGAATGAACAGTTAACAAAATTAAAACAAGATACTTATTTGATATTTTATGCAACCAACAAAACATAATTTAAAATTATAAAATTTCAATGCTAAAGGGGCAAGATAAATATAAAGTATTTATCCTGCTTTTATAGTCCACTTTATTAAACATAATTAAATGGAGTATAGGATAAAAATAATATATTTTACAAAATAAGGTTTACATGAAACATGAGGTATAATATAATAGTGAATAACATAAGTCATGCATGATTTAAAACTGATTTATATAAAAAATTTTTATTAGGTTTAGATTTTTTAACCAAATTTCATGCATATATTTCAAAATTATTTATAAACAAAACAGTCTGATACAAATTATTTAATCCAGCTAAATTAAGTATTTAATTCACACTAAGCAAAAAAAATTTTTTTTTAAATAAACTCAAATTTTTTCTCCAATTGCAATATTTTGAGTCTTTGATTTGCATTGAAATTCTTAAAATTTATAATTTTAATTAATTCATTTGTACTAACAAATGTTGATAAGGAAATTATTATTTAATTAGCAAAGTTTTGTGGATAGAAACAGAATTATTTTCTTCAATCATCAAAAGGAACACATACAGACAGATCAAAAGGAACAGTTTCATTAAATGTTAAGAATATAATAAATTAAATTTAAAATTTATAGTTCAATAAATAATACAATCTTCATTGTATAATTAAATACAGAGTTATCCAATAAAATTGATACATAAAAATGTGGTATTATATTTCAGAAATATTTAAATTATTAATATGACATTATTTTGATTATTATTTACAAATTGCTACCTATTCAACAAAACGATATATTTAGAAACGCTAGCTTAGATAATATTGAAAAAGATTTATATACTTATGATCAATTGCATAAGGACTAAAGAAATGCATTTATATAGATGATTTTTTGTTTACAAACACTGAAATTGCAGCTGTAAGTATATAACTGTCATAAAAACAGGTATTTACAAAACAATTTAGGATAAAATGTACATATAAATGAAATATTCAATATACAAACTTTTCTATGATTAATTTGTCCAATTTGATAATTATCAGAAATATGAAACTATTTTTTGTATTGAACAAACATAAAATATTCATTATAGCAAATATAAAGAAATGCAAGAGCGATAACAGTTATTAAACTGAAATTGGAACTTCAGTTTCATTCTTAAATTTGGTTTATTTATAAAAAATATACATTTCTTTAATTAAACCATCAAGACGATTTTAAAAACACCTGTATTCACATCACATTGATGTAATATGTTTGTCAAACATGATGTTTTTATAAAGGCCATCACAAAAAAATTATTTTGTACTTTGGCGCGCGGTATAGTTACAGATCTCCATTTGAATTCAAAGAAATTACTAAAAAATATATTGCATATAAAGTATTAACAGTAAACAGTTTTAAAAAGAAATAAAAGATGAAGAATATGAAAATCTACCTTAAAATTTCAGTGTGATCAGTCTCCAATAATATTAATTTTTTCGATGACTATTTGTCGAAAATAGTTTTAGAAACATAAAGAACTACATAAATGCATTTCATATTACAGAATCTACATATGATTTTCCCAAAAGTTTAATTATTTAAATATTAATCCCAAAAAATTCTTAATTTAGTAAATAAAATACATCTATAAAAAGGAACATTTTAAAATTATAAAATACCATATATACAGCTTAAGTACTAATTTTTTTAAATAGAAATATAAACTAACACTTAAATCATTTATGCAATAATAAAAAGTAACAAAAATAAATGTGAAGGGGTAACTAATACATAACAAATAGAAAGTCTAACATAAAAGATGGAAACATAATTTGCATGGTTACTAAGCAAAATAACAAATATGTTTAAAGAAAATTTAGATATATCCTAAATTCCCACAAAATTCAACACAAAAAAAATGAAAGACAAGTTAATTACGGCAGTGAGACACAAGAACCCAGATCAGGAGGGGGGTGCAACAAATTGCGTTTGGGTTGTGTGGTAGGACTTTCTTTCAAGTAGGGAAACTCTGGCATATCCCCACCACGATTAGGAGAAGGATCAGGAGAATGTAGAGGCGTAGACTTGGGGGAAGGTGTAGGTATCACATGACCTTTGGCACGCAGCTGACGTAGAATCGAGTGAACTCTGAAGTGAAGAATGGTTTCTAATGGATATCCACGATAATTGTGTCTACAAAAAGAAATTAAAGCATTATGTTTCTAAGTATTTAGTATGCTTAAATTATTCATTTTACAGCAAAATACTAAACTACAAAAATTGTTTTTTTAAAAAAACAACTTAGATGCAGTTTAAATCAGCTTTATCCTAAAATCACAATTTTTTTATATGTAAATTATAAATATATATTGATTATAGTAATTCATTTAAATAATAAATACATTATGATTTAGAATTTAATATTCTATAGGAATAATAATTCACAATTTCTTTGATTAAGATCTTCAAAGGTTTTTATTTAAAATAAACTTCCAGGAAAATTTTATAAAATAAAAAAAGGAGGGAAGAAAAAGCATTAAAAAGAATTTATGATCATTTAAAAATGCTTTCCTTTAATTTTATGAAGGTTATCTAATTTGATAGATATCTAATTTTAGTAAAATGATTAATTAGCATGTTTAATTTAGATATATTTTTATGTGGTAATATAATTTCATATATATTGTATCTTCCAAAAGTATATAAAAATAATCATATTTTTGTTCCTCAAAAATGTATAATTTTTTTCTTTTGAAACTATTATTAATGTAAAGCCCGCTGTTGAGTATATACACCTTTACATTTTTTCTTCATTATATATTTATTTCTATACATAAATAAGAGTTCAAAATGCACCACTTTCTTACTTACCAGCTTAATGACACCACATAGTTACTACAATTCCAACTAAATAAGTTAATAAAACTTGCAATGACTTCAGCAATAGAAAAATATAAAACTAGTATTCACTCAAAAATATTGAATTAGTCTAAAAAAATTATAAATAAATTTCTGGCTTAGATAAATTTCTGTAACATGTTTACAATTTAAACTTAATGGTTACACTAGGCCATAGTCAATAAGATAATAGATTTCTCAATATATTGCAGGTTTTACATAATATATAGTAATAATTTATTTAGTTTATGATTTGCTTTAGTTCTTACATTTTTCCCTTAAACATACATTTTCCAATATTTTATTGAAAGAAACAATGAAGTTTTATTTTGAAAGATAACCTTCAATGATTATATATTAATTAAAAACTAAATGTTCAAGTTTTCCATACGAGAATACATAACATAGCCAAGCGGTTTAGTAATAACAGAAACTAAAGAATATTTATCGATATAACTTTTAAAAAATTAAAAATAGCTGACTAAGTATTTAATTGTTATTTATTACTTCAAAATTGACTTTAAGATAATATTATGTTAATTACAGTCATAAGGATATTGTAAATATTTATTACTGCATCTAATATTATATATTACGTAAAATACAAAATAATCTACAAGAAATTTAATTATATGCACCTTGCTGGCTCTAGAAGTTCTTTAGCCTCAACTCCCTCACCCTGTTTTAATTTGATGAGGGCCAATTCAGTCATAGTGAATGGCACTAAATACACATCCTCCTTAATTCTTTTTTCACTGTTGGAAAACATTTAATGAATTATACCATACAACAAGCATATTACATAGAATGATAGTTTGTATTGAATATCAGTATACCATGCAATGACTTCACGAAAGCAATCTTCTGCCTGGTTCAGCCGACCTAAATTTGTGTAGCATACACCTCTGAGTAAAAGAATGAGACAATAATCATCCAAAGGCATACTTTCAATATCTATAGGAGAAAAAATACAAAGCATAAAATATCTTTGAAAATTTATAACAATTATTTACATTTTCAAATTAACAAATTTAGAATTTCATTTAATTAGTAACTCAAACTGTTTTATTCATTATTTATTTGAGGAGAAGCAAAACAGTTAACAAATTATTAATTTCAGGAGCGAAATAAATTTCTAAATTTTCATTAAAATGGTAAGTAAAATAAGACAATTTATGTGCAAGTGATTAAGCAAATAAAAAATAATTTTAATATCCCAAAGTATGATTTCAGTTCACCTTTAAATAAATTTATAAGAATTTAAGAAAATTTCTTAAAAATTATCAAAGAATTAAAAAGTTTTCTTAAACAAGTTTTGAATTAATTGAAATTAATAATTTTTAAAATTATTTGAAATTAATATAACTATTTGAAAATTAGATAGTTTGATTTAGTTTTGTTTATTCAGCACCTGACAATCCTTTTCTTGCACAGAAAGTTTAGAGTAGGACTTATATACTTTGAAGAGAATTCTGAACCACTACAAACAGCTCTCAAATTATATTGAAAAAAAGAGCACTCTTTCGGCAGTCATAGTTACAAAGAAACAAATTTCTAAATTTAATGTCTTATGGGTATTCTCAGTGAATCACATAAGAACCATAAATTATTTGATGTATGAAATAACTTCCTGCAAGTTGCTTCACAAAAACATAAAGTTTTGTAAAAATATATTTTAAAATATTAAAGTTGTTTATAGAAAAATTTAAACTAAACACAATTTTATGCATTAATTTCTACCTCAACTGAGAATCAAACCCACAGGCTTTGAAGTAGCTACTTAACAGACAGCTCAGCTTATAAATCAGAATAGATGATAAGCCTTACTTAATGAAATACAAATATATAGTCCCCATAGATATATAAAAAATTATATAACTATGGACAATAATTGTGTGTATCTGAGGAAACATATCCTATTATACACTCCAGGCATAAAACCAGAATATAACTAAGAATGTAGAAGAATCCATAACACAACTTCTATTAATATAAAATAAAGTACAAGTCATTATAGTAAAGATGTGTATTATTTAATTTGAATTTAAAAGTATTAGCATTAAAAAACTGTGCATATTTTTAATGCAAATCAAAATATAAATAAAGTAAAATTAGTTCATAAAAAATTCAGAAAATTCTACTGAAAACATAAATTTAAACTGTGAATTTAAAGCATAATTTCTATAGTATTATAACTATAGAAATTATACTTTAATTATATTAAATATGAATAATTATGTTAAATATGAATAAATAAAATACTTTATAAAATTATTAAAGAAATGTTTCCCTTCTATTAAATTTAACATGATAGAACCTAGTATGCCTCATTAAATTTTATATTATTACTGGTTATATTATAATCTAGTATGTCTGGTTGCATTAGAAAATAAATTGTTAATGGTTAGAAATTTAATCTCATATTAGTTAATATATGCATCAAAAAAATATTAAAATAAATTTTTTTTTTAAATTTTACTATTTATGTATATTTTATAGAATGACCTTTTACTTTCAATATAAGTTATCAATTTTTTCTCTTCAAAGTGCTGAGCAATAATTGTTATTATAACCTGGAAATTAAAAGAATTTTAAGCTCACATAGATACCCAAACTACAGTGAATATTTAAAAAAGGTGCAAGAAAAATTATTTCATTTATAACTATTAAATGATTTAAACTGAAATTATTTGGTGTCCCATAAGAATTTTCATAACAATTTAAAGAAATGCTTTCATAACATGAAAATTGTATAAGTGAAAACAAATCTCAAGTAATATATGTATTAGCTTAGATAAAATATTCAAATCACTAAGCAATATTTAAATGATAAAGGAAAACATTAGATAAAAAAATAACTAAATTAAATGTAAGCAAAAAATCTTCCCATATTAAAATTATGACGATTGCATAAAATAACATAAAAAAAGCTTTCTTAGGTTATATATAGACATAAACTGATACATTGTAATGTGTCATATAAAGACAAAAAATATTTTATTTGAGTAAAAATAATCAAAACTAAAATATAACAGCTTTACCTTTGGCATCTGCAAGACTAGAATATATATTGTTAACTTTGCATAAAATATTTTCAGTGAGCTCACGAGATTTTGCTATCATTGGAAAACTGTTCCATATGTAGACTAATTCCTGGAAAAATGGAAGTCAGATTTCAAAAAATCAAAATTATTTAATTTATATATTTTATTAAATTATCGCACATGTGCACTTACATGTCAGAAATATGAATAATTTTTATTTAAATATATAATAATCTTTATTTGAATATTTATTAAAAGATGGTTATATTAAAAATCAGTGAAAAATCTTGAGAATAGTTATACATAAAAAAAGATTCATTAATTTTTAATTATGTAAAATGTTTTACAAAATTAAAACATTTTAATCAGATACCAAAATTACTACATATGTTTCATATTAGTTGTTTTTAATAAGTAAACTACACAATTGTAATGAGGAATTGCATGATAATTATGCAATATAATAAAAGTTTGTGTAAAATTATTTTGTGACTGAAATTAATGCTATTATAAATAATAAACAAGAAACTAATAATGCATTAATCACTCTCTCTGATTAAAAATTTCATTAAATACATTACAAAAATAATCTTTCTTCAGACTTTTTAATGGTAAAGAAAAGTATCAATGAAAAAAATTAAGATTAAAACATAATTTTAAAATATTTCTTTCCAGTTACATTAACACATTAATTAATAAGTTACTTAAGGAATGTAATTTTGGAATAAAAATCCAATTTATGCAATGTAAGAGACCTTTAATGTTACAGTAAACTTAAGCAGTTGATTAAAATGTCAAAAACAAGATTTGATAAAATTTTTACTTATCTTCTATATGCAATATACTTCATATATTTTAAATAGAAGTTAATTCAAATCAAAGCTCTATATTAAAATCTATTAAAATGATAATTTTCTTCATGTATAATGTCTCTACATAAGTTGTTTGTGAGTTAATTATTGTAAGTTAGTGAGTTGTAACATTTAGTTTCACAATTTTTAATGTTTTCTTAAGGAGTTAAAAAAATATAATTCATTTGTATAGAATTAATAGTTTATTAGTGTAACTTTGATGAGTGAATATACTCAAGTTCATTGAAAATTAGTAATTGACTTTTTTACAAACTTCTTTAAAAAAAGTTTCTTAGTCAAATAACGGTTTCATTGCTAATAAATTTAACATTAATATAAAAGTAATAAAAGGTAAAACACAATTATAATTTAGAATGAGCTATTTTTAATTAAAATTCTCCTATTTCTTTACACTGTATTTTTGCATATAGTAAGAAAAAAGAAGAAAATATATATGTACCAGAGCTGGTGCAATAAGACGACCCTTTTGCGTAGCATACTTGATAGACTTCCGTATGACATATTTCTCTAAAGGAATTGATTTTCCTGCCAAACGTTGTTTTAAACTTGGTACTTTTCTATAAATAAAGTGTTAGTATTAGGAAAAAGAAACATTCTCCACAATTAAAATTTTAAAGATTGCTTTTAAAATACTGTATATATTACTATATTTTTAAAATATATTACAATTTAAAAACATCTTTAGAAATAAAGTATTTGTCAAACAAAAAACATCTGTAATGATTTATCAGGAGCTAAAATATATTGTTTAAACTTAAAATATTAACAAATTTAAATTTAGAACTACTATTATACACAACTTCCAAAGTTCATGTTAATTATTACCTTTTAAAATATAAGAAAATTTTATATTCAAATAAATAGATATTAAATTTTTAAATGACTTTTTTACAATTTTCATAAAAATTGATTTTACCTGATGATTAGACAAATATCTTTCAACCGTATAAATTATTCACATGGATAATGACAGCGAATGACTGAGAGAATCAATATTCATTAAATGTATAATATATAATTCAATTTTTTTATTTTTATGATCACTTAGAAATTCAAATTTCTCATCAAGGTTGGATTTTAAAATACACTCCAAAATGCATTTTATACAAATGAAGACTGAAATTGAAATTCACAAATCCCATTACCGAAATTCCTGATAAAGGATTCCATTTCTATAATGGAACTTAAAACTGAAAAATTGCTAAAATAAATTTAAGTATTTTTAAAAAGAAAGTAACATATTAAAACTTAGAGAAGTTATTCATTTTTATAAAAAAATAGAATGCCCAATGATAATAATATATAAGAAAGATAATAAGAAGTAATACTTTCTTTTTTTATTTTGACTCAAAAGTTAAAATCAATATCAGAGGTAATTCTTTACTAATTTTCACTTTTTTGCATAAAAAGAATAATTCAAAGAGGGTTTATAGTTTACAGGTAAATTCCAGTCAATACAAAAATCAAACAGGTAAATTGTTGAACAAAAGATTAAAATACAAACCACTTAATAGTCAGCTCAGCAAAAAATATTCTTTGAAAATTTCATTATTATGACAATAAAAGTGAATCTATTCTTGATGAATAGTCATAGAAAATATTAAGAATTCAATAATGTAAAAAAATACAGTACTTTTATCCTTAAAGAATTCCTTTACAAAAGATATTGTCTGATCCTCCTTAGAAGAACTACTTTTAAAAACAAATCAATGGATATATGCATCTTTTACAATTAGTTCACAAAATGAATTTTGTCAATTCAAAAATAATTAATAGATTCCAATTTCACTCATTTTTACCACAATATATTTTGACAAATTCAAAACTTGAATAAAAATTTTATAAAGCAAGGTAGTTCTTTAAATGCTGCTGCATGACATCTTTCTCCATTTCATTTTGGTACGATATTTTTTATGTTCCAAATTAAAATGCAATTCATAAAATAAAAAAAGAATTCTTAACAATTAAATCCCGTCTCATTGAACAAAGTGCTGAAATAGCAGCATTTTAAAAAGAAAATAATATTTTGATACTAAAAGCATTCAATTTAATAATAAAATCACAATGCCTGATTTCTGGAGATTTTGCATATCATTAAAGAAAATGCAACAGCTATTATCTTCAAAATAAAAAAGAAGATAAAGATTAATGCAGAAAAATATATTTTACAAAAGAAAAGAAAAACGTACTCCATTAGATCAGAGATAGTGCCTTTTAATTCAGTATTTCCTTCTTCAACCATCATGTACAAAATAGAGGCATGAACATATGTGTAGATAGCAGGCGACCATTTACACTCTAACCTCAGTATATCAGAGCATTTGGCTGCTTCTTTCCAGTCACACTTGAAACTAAAAAAAGAACAATGCAGATGAAGAAACAGTTTATCGTGATAATGAAAGATGAAACAAAGAGTTAGGAAGTTATTTTAGATACCAGTGGCACCAAAGAAGCTCCCAATAGCATAGATAGTGAAATTGCTTCCATTCCTGTTGAACATTGATGGATAATTGATATGTTTCAATAGCCTACAAAAGAATAAAGTGAAGTAACATTTAAAAAAATAATTAAAATTCTTGATGCTAATTTTAAGAACTAAATTTTCTTTTTATCAATTAAAACATTTTTGTGTATGCTCCTCAGTTAAAATAATTTACTTTCCAAGTAAATTCTTTTAACATGTGACAGTTCTGTCAATTATACTATAATTACAAAAACAGTATGTCACACTTTTATGTCATAAGATATATGATTACTTAATGATATTAATGAGTCAATAAGGAAAGTAATTATAAAAACAAAAAGTATTTATTCTATATAACTTATCTGGAGTAAATTTAACTTAATCTTCATTGATTTTACTTGATATACTACAGATATTTTTAATTAACAGATTTTATACTACTAATAAGGAAAGAATATATACCGTATTTTTTGCCGTATAAGACGCACTTTTTCTCCCCAAAATCGGAGTGGAAAATTGCCAACGACTTATACGGCAAATACAAAAACCCACCATGGCACTCCGCTGCCCCTCCACCACTGCATACATACCTTACCGCAGGAATACTTGGCCACTCTGTTCCCTTCCACCTCTTGGTGCCATCTGAGACCAGAAAGGCCCGCTCTGCCTTGCACTGTATTTGGACAGTCTCTGCCTCATGCTGCGATTGGCTGAGCGAAGAGGCGCCAAAAATGGACTTTCTGTCTCAACAAAAATGATAATCTATGAGGCTAAACGCATTGCTGTGGAGAAAGGCATTCAGGATTTCACCGGATCACCATCGTGGTGCTATAGATTTATGAAGAGATCTGGCCTTTCTATGCACACCAAAACCAGAATTGCACAAAAAATGCCAAAGGAATACGAATGAAAGATTTTGTCTTTTTATAAGTTTGTTATTGATGCAAGGAAGAATAACTTTGAAATGAACCAGATTGGGAACATGGATGAAGTCCTGCTAACGTTTGATGTGCCATCTAACAGAATCGTAGATAACAAAGGAGCCAAAAGCATAACAGTAAAAACCTCAGGGCATGAGAAAACCCACTACTCGGTTGTGCTGTCCTGCTGTGCAGATAATACCAAACTGCCGCCAATGTTGATCTTTAAAAGGAAAACATTCCCAAAAGAAACAATTTCACGGGAAGTCATCGTGCACGTTCATGATAAAAAGCGGATGGACGAAAATGGCATGAGGCTGTGGATTGACAAAGTGTGGTCCAAACGTCCTGGCGGGCTTCTGAAGAAATCTTCCTTGTTGGTGCTTGATTAGTTCAGAGCGCACATTACAGAAACTACTAAAAAGAAATTTAAGGAAGTTAAGACCCAAATAGCTTTGATTCCTGGTGGTCTTACCAGCCAGCTGCAACCTCTGGACGTTTCTATTAACAAACCGTTCAAAGTTCTGATGCGAGAGGAGTGGAACACCTGGATGGCAGCTGGGAATCATGATCTGACTCTTACTGGGCGGATGAAGAGCCCCACTATCACACAAGTGTGTGAATGGGTTAAAAGGTCATGGGACTCCGTAAAGAAAGACATTGTTGTAAAATCATTCAAGAAGTGTGGCATTAGTAATGACTTGGATGGAACAGAAGACGTCTTATTTGACACCAGTGAAGAAGAAAGTGATGACAATGACTACGTGGATCTGTCCTTCGTCATTTCTGATAGCAGCAAAGAAGAGGAATTCTTGGGGTTAGAATAAAAACATGACAGTCTTATTTTTGTTACTTTCACTGTTTGCTGACTGTTTATGAGAGTAAAGATAGTTCTTAGCATGTTACATGGTTGACATAAAATTTTTCTTAAACTGCTGTTAACTTTATACAGTTGATATAAAATATTTTACTACAGAATTTGGTTCATAATATTTTTTTTCTAGATTTGCCTCCTTTAAAATTGGGTGCGTTTATATGCCAGTAAGTCTTATACGGCGAAAAATATGGTACATTTAAAAAAATTTAATGTATTTTTATTTCATAAAATTCCTCTCTTATCATTAGGAAAAGTGTATTCTACATATTCCCAAATGAAGAATTCAGACACAGTTTTTCGGTAGATATATCAAGATGTTTAAATATTAATTTCAGTGCCATTTATGAAGATTACAAAATTAATAAATTACGAACTAATAAGAATTGCGAAAAATAAGAACATTATTGTATACTGAGTAACTGTGTTTGCAATTAAAATTAAAAGTTAAATAAAACTAGTTTAAATTAAATGACAAAATGAACAAAAAAATACTACTGTGCCTAAATAATTTTCCATAAAAAAAAACGTGTAGATTGAATAGCAAGAAATGTTTGCAGCAATGAAAATCCAAAATATAAAATCAATAAAACTATTTGACATTCCAAGCCAAGTTTCTTTGCCAATGTTTTAAATTTTATAAGTATTAATAATTAAAAAATGAAATTAAAAATAAATAAACACTTACATCATCGATTTGTCCTTTTAACATCTTTATACGCCCAGATAAAAAGATGAATAATGCTGCCTATAAGAAATAGCATAATAAAAAAAAATTCTTTCATAAAAATAAACGCATAAAAGATTGTGTAAGAAATCATTTCTTAAATGAATTCCTAAAAAATTAGTTTTTAATAGCATATTTTCATGTTACAAACATAACTTTAGTTTTTGTAACCAGCTATTTTGGAATTTATAAATTTTATAACAGTTCTGTTTATAATTTTTGATAATTTTTTAAATTTAAATAATTTTTGACAGTTTAATAACAGCAGCAAAATTGAGCTATATCAAGTTTGCGCCATGAGCAACAATATTTGGTTAAAATTTATATTTTAGTTTAAAATCTCTCAGTATTTATAATTTATTCAATGTAAATAGAAATTATGATAATTCTAAAAATAAAGTTAAGTAGAAAGTAGAAAAATTTTATTCTAACAACTGTTATTTAATTTTAAATTCAGAAGATACTTTTATGGCTGGGTAGGTTTGAATACTTTCCCACTATTTAAGAAAAAATCTTACTATTCTTTTTAGTAAAAAATAATTTTCACAACAGTTTCTACTAGATTTCAAGTTTTTGTCTTTCTTACATCTTGTAAAAATTCATGTAATGAAATATGCTTAAAAAATCAAATAGAAAATAAAATTTATATTATCTACATGAATAGACAGGGTTGTACAAAACTTTTCGTAAAAATTTCAGTATGATTTAATATTATTATATACATAAATATTTTATCGGATCACTCAAAATGTGATTTAAATTATGTAGTAAATAATATAAACCTAATAATTTAAACAAATGTAAAATAATGTAACTATTAAAAACTAACTAAGAATTACTTACTTTAACCTCACAAAGTTATTGTCTACAATTTTATGTAAAACATTTGCTCTTATTGTAATATCTATCATTTTTACAATCATTTCATTTGTGATAAAAAAAATTTTAAAAGTCCTGGCCAACATAACTAAAAAAAAATTGTTAAATTTATTAACTTTCTGATGTTGTATTTAAGTTTCAGTGTGAGTTTATGTAACCATCACAGCAGCTGAAATTTTCTAATTTCTAAATTTATATACATATATTTATGATGCCATAAATATATATAAATAAATTCTTGATTTTAGAAACAATTTATTTTGATTCATTATGCTTTATCAAGAACTATTTTGAATGCAAGTATTGTCGATTGTAACACAAATGAAAATTCTTATTGCATTGTAAATTTTCTTATATTTTCCACAGTTGATATTAGCATATAGAGAAACAAATTTTTATAAATCATACTGTTTTGAAATACACAGAAATTTTTAATGAAAAAAAAAAACTTTTGCACATTAAAAATGATATTTTCCTTTAAAATAGATTACACACAAAAAACTTTTTTACTTCAGGATATCTGGATAACATTTCGTTAACAATTCTTTCTGAAGCTTCTATATCTCCATCTCCACAACCTATTTCAAAATTCAGGAAATAATATTCAATGAATCTCTAAAAACATTTCAAAGTAAACAGTGTTACTTATAAAGCAAATTATCTAATCATACTTTGTTAAAAAAAATAATAATCTTACCAAACATATATGTTACAAGAGTATGGAATGTCACCAGTATTAATGCACATAATGGAGACCGTAGGCTTTCTTTCATGGCATAACCATCATCCAACTCTTTCAAGCCTAATTGCTAAAAATATCATTTTTACATATAAATAAATATTTTATATAAAAATACATGTTTGAAAAATGTAAGTAAAATTAAATGTAACATATATTATTCACAGAAATAATTATACATAATAAAAATTTAATAGAAATTTTTAGTGAAATTTTAAGTGCTTAAAAAATAAGTTTTTTCACGTGTTAATGAAATAATTTGATGTAAATTTTCCAGAAAAGAATAAACTAATAGTATATAAATTATATTTATTTTAATCAAATTCTTATAATACTAATAAAAGAATAAAAATTCAAGAATATAATGTCAGGCACACAAAATATCCAAGTTAATGTATTGATGATAGGGTCTTCTTCAAGACAAAAAATAATGTCTGCTAATTATTTATAACTTTAAAAGGTATTCTTATTAACTATAAATTAAAACTTGAAGCGATAGAGCGCAGTCAATTTTAGAATCTTTACTGTGAATAAAATTTGAAACCACATTTTATCGAAAATGTAAAATTCTGTTATAGGGAAATTAAAATCATTAAAATTAAATTCCATGTGAATGAAAAATTAATTACTCAATATCGAAACCTAATAGCAGCATTATTTTTCATGGATTACTTAACTAAAGTATGAGCAAAATAAAGAATAAATAGGTTTCACGTGTAATAGCACTTATTTTTTCAAAAAAAAGACCATTTAAATCTAATATATCAAAAAAGGACAAAATATCTCATACAAAATTTAAAATTTATATTTTCAATATTTCCTCTTTTAGATACCATGTTTTTTTTTTTTTTTTTTTTTAATCAATATTTTAATTTATTACTAGGGAGCAAGAATGTTTCCCTAATAATTCTAAAACTACATATGTTGCTGTACTGATTTATAAATATAATCATTCCTTCAAAACAATTTCACAAAATATAATATTCATATTCCTAGATGTTTTCTATGTAGGCCAATGAAATACAGTGAATAATAAATTATGCAACAGTTAAATTACTCAAACTTCAAATTTTTATAAGCAATTTTATTTTTCTATTAAAAGATAAAACTGCATGCGATAAAAATGATAAAATACATTTTCTTCCTTTAAAAATTTTTTTGCAAAATATATTTAAATGTATAAACAAAACTTAAATACCATACAATAAATTTAAAATAATATGCTGATAAATAAAAAATTAAGTTATAAAACAAAGTATAAAACTGAAGATATAATGAAAGGAATTTTCAAAAATCAATATTTACTCACCCTATTTCCAGAAAATCCAATAAACTCCAATAATTTTAAGACTTTACTAGGAAGCTGAGATATCATCTAAAAATTAAAAAAATTTAATATAAATAAATATCACTATTGCTTAATATTCATGCATTTCTTCAAGATTTTAAATATAAATCCATTCGGCAAAAAAGCAAATTGCAAAATATTTTATCGCATAAATGGTAAAAACATCATTAAAATTAACAATGTACTTTTTAACATTTTATCATGAATGACCAAATATTAATAATTTTATATTATATGGTAGGTGTTCAAGCAACTGAAAATTGTAGTAAGATATTTGCACATCTGTTGTTACACCTTCCAGAAAGGCTTTTATACACAGAGCATCATATTTATACATGTTAGGGGAGAATGGACGGAATCCAAAAATTAAAGAATTCAACCCAACTTTTTGTATATAATGGATATAAAGAAGAAATATAACATCCATCTCCTACTGTTTAGCAGTGGCTGTGATTGTATTCAGGACATTTTACTTAAAAAATATGGTTCTATTGATAGATTGCTGAACTCAAATGTCAATAATTGATAAACAATCATAAAGATACATTTAAAAATTAACTTATAATTAAAAATATATTGATAGAATAAAGAAAAAAACACACATAGAGCAGCCAAGGAATTGTAAATCGCATACTATATCTGCAAGAAGGAAATTCACAACCAAATCATTATAAACAAAATTTTAAGAATGTTAGAAACTAATTCATATATTTACTTTCTATCATAAAAGTCTTTCCATGATTTAAAAATTGTAAAATCATACATAAAATAAAAAATAAATGATATTCAAAATTATACTTCAATTCTAAAAACCAATGGAAAATATTTGAAAATCAGATTTTTTACTTAATTATTTTTAACAATGCTGTAAGTCTCAGCTAAAGGTTATTCTTTATTTACAAACTTACAGCTGTACAAAATAGAAACTGGGTTGGACCTTAGTTTATATCTTTTAGTTTCAGTTGTTATTGCTTTTGACTACATTTTTTAAATCTATCCATTACAAGACTGTTTCTGCTTCTCATACATTAACTTTAACCATGGAGAAGAAGTTCAAAGGAAGGAACACACCCAAAACATTATAAGTGTTTTGTGATTACATAAAACATCATAGAACTATTCAGAAAAGCTCACTGGAAGCAAACAAAAACAAAACAAAAGAGAGAAAATGAAATCAGGTATAAATTGCTGGTGTTTTAAGGTCATATTTCTTGAACCAGAAATATGACCTTAAACTAATAATTCTACCAGCACTTAAATTTGAAATGGATTCAGAACTACTACAAATATCCACATCTTTTTTTTTTGGAAATTGAATTGTTACACATTGAAAGTCAGCTCTCAATTTCTTTGGACTGCATTTTGATCTACAGTCATTATTTGCACACATGAACTAATTTCAATGGGACTCAGTTAAAAATTTTTATAAACTATTATAAACATCTACGGCCAAAAAAAAATCATGCCTATAAATGTTGAACTAAAAGATAAAGCACTAAACAATCAGTTACTAGATCAGCTTTGTAGGATCAGAAGATAAAATTGCTTTAACAATACTTTTCTTAAAAATTCCTCTACAGCACTTAAAAATATTTTCTTAAATGAAGTTGGCAAATTCACAAAAGTTTACTAGAAATATACAAGTGAAATTGGATTCTGTAAGAATAAGTGGATTTAAAATAAAATTATGAAGAAAGGTTAAATATAAATTCTTATTAGATTAAAACTAGTTTTGGTTCCTATCCATATTAAAACAAAATATTTTTAATTTTTCATTAAAATCAATTAAAAATATTTAAAAATTTATGGATTTAAAAAGCAAACTTACTAAATTGAAGGCACCAACACCCATTCGGACTCCACTTTCAAAATGTTTCTTTCGCAGATCATTACTCCATTTTCTAGTTTCTAATATATGCATGCATTCTCTATAAACAATAAAGACAGCATTAGAAAATGATATTGAAAATAAAATACTCCAGGAAAAATTTAGCATTGTTAAATTCAATTTTGTTAGCAAAACTATTAAAATATTGATTTAAATTATTAAAAATTTTGATAAAGACATAAATAATATAAAAGATGCTTCTAAATTCAGAAATCGCAACATTTGTCAACCCTTACTGCACTTACTTATAAGAATGATAACATGTTCTTATCCTAAGGCTGCCACGAACAAAATTTACTAGACTCTGATCTTCAACAAAAGTTAATACAGCTGTCAAAAGCAAACATTCAGCATAACATAACTCAGCATGTACTTCCTCTGTAAACAAGAAAGCAAATTTATATTAAAGAAATTTTTTTAATTCAAAATTAAACAATTTTATGAATAAATTGAAACAGTATATTGATAAAATCAAAGTGAGAAAATTGAAAAAAAAGACATTCAAATATTATAAATTCCAAAATAAGATGCAAGGTATTTAGCACTTTAATTTGGTTTTCATATTAAGATACATATCTGGCATGTAATTTGGTTTTTGTTAATTTTGTACAATCAAAGAGCTAATTCGACCAGCACCTGAAGTTTAAAGTTGATTTTACACTAGAAACAATCACATTCAAAGCAGAAGTTTAACCCATGAATACATGATCTAAAAGTTACATACACTTCTCATATGATAGAAAATGTATAACACTTCTGAAATTTTTAAAGCCAGATTAACAAAATGTAAGAACAAATTGCTAAACATCAAATCTTTTATTTGGCTTAATTATTTAAAGAAAAGTCAAGAACATTCACTTTGGCACATGTTAGATTTAATAACATTTTTAAAAATTTGTTTATCATTAATAAATTGCTTTAAGGATAGAAACTTTCAACATTTTCTTCAAAATTAAAATATAAATGGATTGATTCAATTTCAAATCTTGTTTTCATAAAATAGGGATATTTCATTTCCTATACTTTAATTTAAAATAAATTACATTAACAGGTTAATTCAAATAGTTATTTGTTTTAAATTAAGAAAATGTAACATACTGTGCCCCTTGAAAACTTTTCCAACATACTTAAGAAATTTTTAGTTCTTAAAAAGATAAGAGTTACAAACACTTCAAGTTAAGAATGAGCATTTGTAGGATGAAATTTTTTACCTTCAGTGTATAAATTATAATCTGGCCGTCGCAACATTTTGGATACAGTGTGCTTTTTTCGTTTTCTTTGACATACATATACAGTTTGCTTCAAAGCTTCAGCAGCTTTTTCTATCTCTTTCTAAAAGTACAATAAAAGAAAATATCTTAATTCTGTTTTATTAAGTATAAATGAATCAAATTACATTAAAGTAAGTAGATTACCATGTGAATATCAATTTGAAAGTTTCAGAGAAATATATTCACCTTACATTACATAATTCATATTACAGATATATTACTCAAAAACAATAATTAAAAAAAAATTAATCTTACATTCTCCATAGTGAGTAATGCTTGCATGAAAAGCATGGTACCTTTGCCCAAAGCATGATAAGTACTCATATGTGACCTACAAATTTCAAAATAATAGAATAAGAATTTCTAACAAAAATGAGCAATAGCTTTTAGAGAATAATTCTAATTTTATTGAGTAAAAAAATATTTTAAGAAATAGGCTATACATTTTTATCATAAAAGCAAAACAAAATTTTAGTAGACATAAAATGCTAATGTCATTCACAAAATTTATGGATGCTTAAGTTTTTAAATAAAAATGACTTGCATTACAAGCAAAAATATTTTTAGCATCCAACAATAATAAAAACAATATACAAAAATATCTTTATCAGCTTTAATTCAAAGAGCATTAGCTTAATGCCATATGAAATTACTGCAGTATTAAAAAAAGTATATAAATTTTAATGGAGTTAAAAGAAAAACAAGATCTCTTATGTATCAAACAAATAAATGAACTGGTTTAGATTAAGTATACATTATTAAACAATTAAAAAAAATTGTTAGAATCTGGCAAACTTATTTTTATTTTATACAATAAATAGCCTAACATTTGCAGAAACTTGTAAAAACTATTACAATAGCCACAGTATTTGAGCCCATTGCAAGGACATTTTATAAATATTGGTCTATATTCACATTCTAAGAACACATCTTGACAGATAAGTATAAAAATGCACAAAAACAAACTTCATTTCTTGTCCTTCAAAGTTGGTTAAAATTGCACCTATAACATCTTCCACATTACAAAGAACATCATCTTATCACTAAATTATTGTCAATTCTAAAGACATTATATAGAATATTCGTTTATTAAACTAAAAATAAAATGACGAAACAAATGAAGTATTATAATGCATATTGCTAGCTTTGGTTGTTTTAATTTTAGATTTTAATGCCAGTAAATCTCAGGTTAATTCAACATGCACATTTTAAATAAAGATATATGCTATATAAAGCTAGAAATGTCAAATAATTACTTTTTCAACAATATGTTTTTTCTCTCCAATTTAGAATAGATTTTTTTTAAAACACATGGTCATACTTACCATGGCATAAGACTATCTAAAGCAGCAGCAAATTTATTTTGGAAAAACAGATCCAAAGCAAGCTTTGCTTCTTTTATTGATTCATCTAAACTGGGCAACCCATCACTGTAAATATAGAGGGGAAAATCTTATTAAAATAATGAAGCAAACAAATACAAATTAACAGAATTAATTTAGATTTGAAAAACAATTGAACTGTCAATAATGATATACAATATGTATAACAGTTTTAAAAAAACTGCATATTTAAAATATTTAATTCCACTTTAATTTTATTAATATTGGTTATACCTCCTCCAATTGGTTATACCAACCTCAATACAACTTCATTTATCTTTAAAAATAATTTTGAAGCATAAAAGAGGATTAACAGTTAAATATTAACAAAAAAAAAAAAAAACCCAGAATAATTTAAAAATACAAAATATCTTAAGTTAGCTGACCTTTTTTTTTTTTTTTTTTTTTTTTTTTTTTAAAATTTACATTAATTGTTTTGGGGTTTTTAAATTTCTATATTTAATATAATTTTACATTTTCCAACATCATCATTATTTGAAAAATAGAAATATTATACTAATAATAAATTTTATATTCAATCGAAATATAATACTACTTATCAATATTTAAGGATAATAATTGGATGCTTTATATTAAGATTTGTATTGAAAAAATATAACTTGGTTCTACTTTTTGTTTTACACTCTTTAAATGAGTAGGCTTATTCAATTAAGACCTATGTTTCATAGTGGATTTTTAACCTCTATTAACAATGCCGATAGAGGAAGGATCTAAATTGAAGCCAAAGCATTAATTATATAGGTACCAATTCAGTTAAATATAGCTTGAAAAGAAAGCGAAAACAGGTTCAAATAAGTGAAAAGCTGTGATCAGAAAAAAACATGTTTCTAATAATTTTTCCTAGAATTTTTATATCATATTTAATAGATGGCAATTTTTATTAAAATACTTATTAACAAGTTGAATGCACACAGATAACTTTCTAAGCATGTGTTTGTCACAATTTCAAGTTAAAAACCAGAAATAAGCAAAATTGTATTAAAACACAAATAATACATGCTTTCAATAACTAGTTATGATAAAAATACTGAATTTATAAAAATTCCTGAATTAGAAATATTATAATAAGTGATGTTTTAAATTCAAGGCAACTTAAAGCAAAATTTGAAATTAATTCTTTTCAAAATTAATCATGAAGATGTCTAAACTCATCAGCAATAATGAAAGTACATTAAAACTAAAATATTTGACAAATACAAATCAACAAATTGTGATGTTGAACAATAACAAAATATTAGCTATTTGAATTAAAACTTTAGATATATACATCTTAATTAAAATAAACAGATATATGAATAACAAAATTTTAATGACAAACAAAAATATATAAAAATTTTTGAAAGATGCACATCCACTTAGTATTTTTATTTTATAGATTTCCTAACGACAAAGCTCTGTTAACATTCCATGGCAAATTTAAAATATAACAGATTTATTATTGCGTATGGATCTATACATATTCATAATTAAATAGCAAATCATTAAATTTTAAGAATCAGATTAATGTAAGTTATTAAAAAATCAAGTTTAAAAGAAATTAATGATGAATTTAAAAAAAAAAAATAGAAAAGAGAATGAAAGAAGTCAAATAATACATACTTACTGTATAAAAGATTTAAAAAGAAATAACATTTTTCTTAGTTAAAATTATTTTTAATAAAATTTTCTTATTAAAAATTATTTTTCAATAATAAATTTAAAATTATTTTTAAAATAATTTAAAATATCAATCAAAATAATATAAATATCAATAAAAAAATTCAAAAATTGTCAATTGTAATAAAACACACTCAATCATTCATGATATTATAGACAAAGTGTACCAAAAAAATAAAAGAACTGAACAAAGAATTTTATTAGGAATTAAAATATAAAATGGGAAAATATCAAGTAAAAATATGAGTAACTTAGGTACTTAAGGTACATATGATGCCCTCATTGTTATTATTCTTCAAGAATTATTTTCATAATGATAATGATAAAAAAAATTGAATCATTTTTATGGATTGAGATTTTTTTTTTTTCAAACTCAAGAAGAATCTTGATTTTTTTTTCTTATTGTGTTCTTCCTTTTTTTAAAAATTGGAAATAATTTCTGACTATAAAATGTCACAGGAAAGAGGTTTTTTATTACTTATAAAATATTTTCTATTGTATCACCTTTGTCTGAATAAAGTAATAATTGCTTGCAGGAAAATATTCCATAAAAAATATATACTTGCAAAATTATTTTCTATTTAAGTAAATGAAAAACATGATTTTATATTGCTTTAATTATTTTTCATAGAAGTTAAAAATATTTTTACTAACTATTGATTTCATATTATATATCATTTACAAATTTAAATTTTAAAAACTGAGAAATTTCACTCATTATTGTAAGTTTATTTTTTAATTTACACACTAAAGTAATAGTCAATTATCTTTTAAATTTAAAATAATTTCACTGTTTCATTGCTTTCCTTTAAACAGAGAGTGATATATATTGTTTGCAGTACATTGATTTTAGATGCAACAATTTTGATTCGATTAGATTAGGATTTTATTTTCAACAACTTATCAAATTTTTCTTTTTTATGTAGGGAAATATTCATATGGAATTCTTGAGTTAATAATTCAATTCATTTCAAAATTTTTATATTTATATAAAATTTTAAATATATTTAGCAGCATATAAAAGCTTTCAAAATAAAAAATTTTATAAAGAAATTAATGATTTCTCAAACTAAGCCCTTGTGTTATTTTTTAGGCAAAGAATGAAAACCTATTCTTCTATTATGTAAAATATTTGTCTCCATGTGATTACTTTCAAGCTCTAAAAATGACATTCATTTTTAAAAAGTAACAATTTTATTCCTACAAATATTTTTACTTTATCATAATGATATTATAATAAATTCAACTTTTTAAAAAGCATAATTTGTAAGAAATTCCCAATTATATTTAAGAAACATCCACATTCCTCTTTTATCTATAAATAAGAAACAAGGCCAACAAACATATAAAATTTAAGACCTTTTCAAATAAATTTTACTTCCATCATTTATTAATTTTCATTTTTGAAATAAGAAAACTGAATCAAATTTTAATTGTTAATAATAAAGCTTAATTTTTAGTTAATAATTAAACCTTAATATTTTATTTTTGTAACATAAAAATTTTAACAAAAATAAAGATTTCCTAATACAAGAAAGTAAAACCAATCTATTTTTAAAAATGTCACACATGCACTGACTTTTAAACTAAAAAATATAATATATTTTTAAATAAAATAACTCTTCCTTAGTAATTGAAAAAAACATTTTTGGCTATCATTTTTATATTTAGTTTAAATTGTATATGAACATAGATATACACATATGGATATATTTCGAATCCTATATATTTTCTTATAATTTAACTCAGATTCAACTTAATAAATAAATTAATAAAAATGTGCAAAGATAAAAATTTATACAAGTTATATTCTGCAAGTATAAGCTAAATAAAAAATTAAATAAATTTTTTTAAAGAATGCATTAAATGAAGCATAATTCTTAATATGATGAAACATTTTAAATCCTCAACATAAAAAGTACTTACATATGCAATCCATCAAGAGCATCTTCAAATGCCTAAAAATTAAAAGCAAACATTATCTTGCATTTCTTTTAACTGTAATTAAATTGAAAATTATTGTCTTTCTTCACTTTAACTAATCAAATAGCTGATGATTTTGACAAAAAAATAAGAAATTCAATCTCTATTACTTAAATAAAACAAATAATTTAAGAAAAATATTTATTCACAATTAAGCAAATAAAACAAATTTTAATTAAAATTGTTGAACCTTGAAAGAAACCATTTTAGTCATAATTTATGTATTTGAAAAGTTGAAATAAGAAAAATATGAAATCAATATTTAAGATATAGAAAAACAATTTTTAACACTAGAAAATTGTTGAATTTTAATTTCAAACTATTGCACTATCTTAATAACAACTTCCAATACTAAAAGTGTAGAAGCAATCTATTTTGAAAAATTTCACACATTTAACCAACTTTCAAACTAAAGAAATACATTATTTAAATTATTTAAGTAAAGTCATAATTTTTTATCATTAATGTTTAACAAAATAAGATTTGCAACCATTTCTTTTTTTCAAATGTATCAAAGGTTAATTTACATATGATAGATATACACATGTGGATATATTACCAGTCTAATATATTTTTTTTATAATTTAACTTATCAAACAATTATTTAATATTGTTAATTCACTTCATAATTTGCAATATTTCTCCAAATTTCCCTATATTTTATAATATTTATTGTAAACATAATCAAAATATTATTAAAAATAATTTAAGATACACATATATATACAAGTATATATAATATGAAATATATATATCAGATTATTTTTTTCTAACAATTTAGAATGTATTGTTACCTATATAAATGAGATACAAAATGTATGAATAAATAGATTTGTATTGAGCTCCATCTGACAGCAAGAAAAAAAATCACTATTACATTTATTTAAAAAAAAAACTATGATAATTTATGTATTAATTCATACATTTCTGAAAAATAAAGACAATTTTAAGAAAAAGTATCATAACTTCGCTTTTAAATAATTCAAGGAAATTTTAGCTGTAAAAAAAACTTCCTTTTACAAGTAAAAATTTTATTTTTATGTTTGATAATTTTCCTCTCTCTGTGTATGATTTTCAAAATAACAATACTGAAATAATTCTCTTAAATCAAAAATAAATAATTTGAGGATCAAATAACTTTTGGAAAAGTTTTGAGAAAATATAAGAACTTTTAAATTAAATTCCGTGGAAAAAAGTAGCTCAAAAGCAATCACTATTTTAAATTATTAAAAAAAAAAAATTTCTTATTACATTGCTCATGTAATATTCCAATACTGTTATAAAAAATTTCCATGGCCATTAAATTCAATCGCATGATCAAATTTAATTTATATAAGTATGATCGAATATAAACATTGGCATTATCATAAATTTTAAAATGCAATAGTTAAAATAATTAATAATCGATAAATTACTACGAATTCCGTTACCAAAGTTACAAAGGAATTCAATGTGAAAAACAAGAAATAAAAATTCAGGTGTTTAAAGAAATAAAAAACACCTTCTTACTTCGTCTTCGCTATCACTTCCAGCCATACTATAGAAAAGCGGCGAAAAATTTACAGCATAACAATAAAATATGACATCAAGGATAAAACAAAACAGACTTGTTTTGCATCTTGCAGACAGAACAGCAGCAGAAGAAATCACTCAATTACAAATACAGTTATTTTCTCCACGATATTTAATATTTTGAGTAAGTTGTACAGGTTGCTATTATAGTATTGTCCACTAGAGAGCGCTGCAGTACAAGAGGAGGAAAATACTTTTATTGTTATCAAAATTCCAATGTTTTAGCTGATAAAAAATCTCGTAGTTTCTAACAAAATTATTTATTAAATTATAAAATTCATAAAAATTCAATTTAATTTTAGATACTGTGACGTTTTACTTTTTTTCGGAGTGATATGAAATTTGCAAATTAAATTACGAATTTCTTGGCAAGAGAATATAGACCGCTGATACAGGACCTAGACAAAACCACGATTATCCAATATAGGTCCTTGGTATTTTGTTACTTGGGATGGTTTATACATATAAAATATTGGTTCTCAATACGTTCTTTTATTATACTGTGAATACATCAAAGCAAGATGAAAGGTGATAACTAAAAAGTAATATATTGATAAAGCACAGAAAAACACTTAATGGATAAAAGCTACAATAAGGCTAACTTTTAACATTTCTCATGGAAGAATTTCTTAAATAAAGAGATACATGTTCATATATAACGAAAAAAGTATTTCCAAAACAACCTAACAAGTATGCATTAAAATAGCAAAATTAATTAATCTGTCTTAGATGATATATCATCACCAATTTATAAATGCTGGTATTTAATCTCGAATAGCTTCAATATTTCCGGAATTAATCATATCTAATGAATGGGGAGATGTTATTCTCTTTGCAACTTATCACTAAATTCTACAAATATGCTCTTATAATCAAAAACGTCAACATAACACAGATCGAATATTATCAACCAAATAAAAACTGTTATAAGGTACATCCACTACTTATTTGTCTTCCGGAATCATTTTTCAAGTTGAACTATAAATGAGTGTGTGGAACGGAATGAAATCATGAAGTTTATCATTGTTTATCTAAAAACATAGGCTATGTTTTATTTTAAATTTCAATTAAAGTATTCGTAATTATAATTAACACTCATCTGAATTCATTGTAAAGTTGCTTATGCCACGATACATTTCGTTTCGGAATTTTGTTTATTTCAATAAGAGAGGCTATCATGAACAACCACTACCAGTAGGAAAAAAAATTGTGTAAGGTATCGAAAACCCTTTCTTTCGACATTCTCACGTTGCAATAAAAAAGATAATTTTTTTTTCTTTTTTCTATTTTTGAAAAAATTATTCGTTTTACTTATTGCAGCGAAGTGTGTTTCGTTTACACAATGCGTTGAAATATATATGAACATAATTGAAAGGAGTTTCAATTTGAATATTTAATAACTATATTATTAAATAGTAAATATCGATAGAAAAAATAGAAAATTTTGATATTTTTCTAAATTTTAATTTTTTTACAAACACTCTGCATATTTTTCCCATAGAAAGTTATGGCCCACAATGCCAATATGTAATGATACAGATTTTAAAACGTTAATTTGAAGATAAACCTAAATTTGGATTCTCAATTAGTTAAATACTGCATATAGGCATATACTGTTTAAGCACAAAATGCTTCATAAATTAATCTTTCCCTTTATTGATATGAAAATACTTACATAATTGTTATTACAGGTGCGTTTCTCAAACTGCCCTCTTTTGCATTCTTTGTTACTTTCACTTCTGCCTAATTTTGATAGCTTCACTCTGCAAGGAAGAATCGATTATAATTGAAGTTAAAAATTTACTCGGAATTATTGTTAACACAACAGAAATATTATCTGCATAAATAAATTATATACACAATAAGCTAAAACGGCTAATTAGAAACTTTTAGGTCTAAATGAAATTATGAATTTTAACATGACCTTAGCATTATTACAATTTTAAAATATACTTAGAAGACATTGCATTTTTGGTATTTATATGGATGGTTTTTCAGCACAAAATATGTTAGCAAACTCATGTTCGAAAACAATTAATATACAGTTTAATTTTTAGATATGGGATCGATGAAATAGTTAGATTAAGTTATGATCATATATTTTCGAATACTTTTTTAGACCGATCAAAATCGCAGAGGATTGTGTCAAAGGGTAATTTTTAACCTTAATATCTGGTTGAAAATTACCTTGGCGTTTAAAAATTATCGTTCAATGAGAAGGTTGACACATTAACTAGTAAATTCCCATCATACAATACTAAAGTAAGACATTATGACCCAACAGAATTTTTAAGTTGCATAAGCTCTTAACTTTTTTTTTCTTTTTTACTTGGCTGGATTAAGTATCGAATCCTCTTTCCAGTCACGTGATCGGTATCGTCACCACCAGGTTACTGTTCTCTTGGTTTGGCAAAAATTGGCAAAATATAATACCTTTAACGGTTTGTAGCAATAAGAATTGATAAAATTGTACTAATAAGACATGCAAAATATTAATTCCGAAAATAAAATGGTAAGTAGAATTAAACAAATTTGTTGTTTAAAAATTAAATATCAAAAAAATTATAAAAAAGTTAAAAAAATAAAGAACTATAATCAATGAAAACAATTTTTTAAAGAGGGAATGATACCTAAGCATGTAGAAAAATTTAAACGTATGCACAGCAAAATATTTTTTTGAAACAGTCTTTTTTTACAGGAAAAAAGTGTGAATATTTTATTTAAAAAAATGAATGTTGCAAATTTTAAATTGAAATATGTTCTTACGATTGAATGTTTGATATCGTTTTCTCAGATATTTTTACCAAATTATCTAATGCTTATATGATGTGAAATATTAATGAGATGTTAATTTCCATGGCTAACTTAACTTATTAGCTATGCATCATTTTGACATATTGATTACAATATTTGTAATTAATTTAAACCCTAATTAATGCTGATTACTCACTGTAAAGTTGCTAATGCCGTAATGTGCATGGTTTCACACATCTGCATCAATAATTGAGGCATTTCGTTCTTTCCAACCTTTTAAAATTGTCCCTCATGCGGAACCACTGAGAATGAAAAAAATATTTAAGACATCTGATTCCCTTTTTTCTATATTCTCATTTTTTTAAAAGAAATATTGGTATTTGTTATTTTTTTACTATTCTTGAGATTTTATTTTATTTTTGCCGCGAAGGTGTTTTCGACTTTTTTGGATGCGCAATTAATTGCAAATGTATTGGAACAAGGATGGAAGACTTCCGATTTCAATATTTAACAATTAAAGTGAATTTCCAGTCCTTCTATCCCTTATTTGATTTGTTTATTGCTGTTTTTTGCGCGAAAACTCATATCATAGAACAAAACTGCATTCTAAGCAAACCTAAGTAAAAATATTGCTATTTTCTTAAATTATAATTTTTCTACGAAAGCTGGGTATATTTACAATAGATTAAGAAAAATCAATTGATTTGATCACCCAATTAGCAAAAATATTTAGTAAAATCTATGGAATTTGCAGTCTTACACTTCATGATATCTTATATTACTTTCTTTTACTGCTCTTCATTAATTGCGATAATATTCCACTAACATCAAAATACATTCTATATTTTAATATCTCTGGCTCAGCTAGATCAATTGCCCCATCCTCGACATCGAAAACATCAAGGAGATGGCCAGATGTGTTCTGCATACTCATGGTCATTTATAGTTCTCCCCATGGACACGACACCAACCAATCAACCAACTATATTTTTCAAATGCATGAAGAGTTAGCCCAACAGTTGCCATCATCTTATAAAATCCTTACAACATTTTCCTTATTCTTTGCTTCCCATCCAATTTAAATTAATTTACGAAATCAACAATCATGTTTATTTAATAAATAAAAATAAACACCAAAATATAGGGCAATACAAGTTTTTATCTAATTAATCAAGGACTTTGGTCATGTATGTCACTTTGCACACACACACATACAGTCATTTTTTATGTATTTTTAAAAGTAAATTCAACAGGTATCTACAGATTAAAGTAGATTATGAATCACTGCAAAACTTTTCGTGGTAGGAGTCAAATTTAAGAACTGTTGGACTGAATCAAGAAGGTTGGCCATTCAACTAACAATTCGCTAAAGAGGTTCATCAAAAAAAAGCCCAAGAGTTCCACAATCTAAGTTTGTTTTGTTTGTTCATCCGCATATTGTCACTTTTTGAACACGAGAGATGAATCAACATAAATTTGCAGTTTTAAGTAGATTCCGAATCACTATAAGTTTACATGATTGAAATGGTAATTGAATCGACGAAATGTTTTACAGAAGACCAGAGTGCCAATACTTTTAGATGTCTAATTGACTATCAGAACCGTGGGGAATATGTACAAGATTTTTCTCATTCTAAGCTTGTTTGGGCTTTTCATGTATCATTGATCACATCTTGTATGCAAAAGTTATCTGACCATGACTTTTAAGTTGATATCCAAACTGCTGCAAGCATTTACAACATAGTTGAAATCAATGGCATTAACTGTTTAATAGAAGGCCACAAAGCGCGAACCATTTAGATGTTTGCTAGGTTATAAATGAAATGGAAACAGTCTAGAAATATAATTTCAGACATACTTGACTGCTAATTTGGTATTAACTAATTTTGCAAAATTATTTACACACTAACGCTGCTTTTTTATTCTCAGAAACTTATTGATCCAAGATTTGCAGTTTAAATTGAGTTCTGAAGTATTATAAAAATTCATTACTGTATTGAAAAATTAAATCTACTTATTACTTAACTGAAGTCTACAAAGTTAATGGAATCAAGCTAACCATTCGTCGGTTAGCTTATTTCCGTTACGTTTAAAATTGACATTTTTCTTTAAAACATTGAATTAATATAATTAATCCTAATGTATGAAAAACAGTCAGAAAAGTTTAATTTATTTAAAGTTATAGTAAATTTTCATTTGTTAAACAAATGTACGATCATAAATAAAGACAAAGAAAATTATAAAATTCTCTTAACAGCTGTACTATTTTTATGTAAATAAATGTTCCAATAGATACAAAATCAGCATTCCAAAATAGAAAATACATTTAAATAAATTTTCTTAATCGAAAAAATTAGCACAAATAATTTTGCTCCATTTTTAGAACATCTAAACTGAAATTTTGTATAGTAAAATATAATTAAAACCAGTCTTCCTATTCTTCTTCTAGTTTTGAAGAGTTTTGTCAACAAAACTACTTAAAGTGTTCTTAACAACTGTTCAATTACAACATATTTCATTGAACCAGGAAAGAACACCTGCGTGGAATCTCATCACTAAGTTTTTTCTTCCTCCGTCCTAATTTCAGTAACCGTTGAAGCTTACAGTTTGAAGAAAAACTACTTTTTAACAGTAAAGCAATTTCCGAAACTAATTTTTTTTCTTTGACCCCAAAAGTCACTTCTGTGACAAACTCTTCAGCAATGATTTGTAACCAACCAGCTTGCAGCACAACTGACCTGTCTTAGATGCTATTGTGCCGTTGTCATTTTCTTTTATGCAAAATGTCAAGGTTTTCAAGAATATGATGGAAAAAAACATAAAAATTTAACAACTAAACAATAAAGATACAGATTTATTTTTGAGTTAAAATGAGCGAAGTTAAATGGAAGAGTTCTTTCCTAGTTGTCGATCTGATCTATGATTACGTGCGGCACGTTTCCGGGATATAAATCTGTTCACGCAGCTTTCAAAATTTACTTTGAGAAATTTTTTTGATTTTTTTAAAGAAATTTAGTGTCGGGTACCTATGCTAATTTAATTGGAAAGAAGTACCACAGATTTTTTTGGATAATAATTGTTATTTTTTGTTGAATACTATACATTTAAGACCATATTTCTTGTAGAAAAAAATTCCATTCAAATTTGTTGTTGTTACTTATGATATTTCAGCAAGCCAAGCCCGCTAAGCTTTTGGTTATGCGAATTTAAGTCA
The DNA here is from genome assembly GCA_030067965.1 of Latrodectus elegans. Lineage (NCBI taxonomy): Eukaryota > Metazoa > Arthropoda > Arachnida > Araneae > Theridiidae > Latrodectus > Latrodectus elegans. The sequence goes on from CM057816.1 coordinate 85,846,733, forward strand.
GTAGGTTTCATCTTTCGTTTAACCAGAGCACCACAAAGGTGAAATTATGACTTTGTTCTCAGCTACCCCGATAGATGGTACCACCAGAGGATCTACTCCCGCAATATTAATATTGATTTGGAGGAGAAAATTTTCTCCAGACCATTTCACCGCTAGTAACTGCTCAGCTGATGATCACTAGACTTTTGATTTCACAGATTTAACGAGCTCTTATACTCGATGGATCTTTGGAGGCATTGGGAATCGAAACCCCGCACTTATGGAACGAAGATCGATACCCTAACGATTAAGCTACCACAGCTCAAATTTTGCCTGTTATTATTAGGATCAATAAGTAGCTAAATATTTATTGGCTTAACTTCTACAAGTAATGCGCTCGTTAAACACAATGTAGTAATTTTTCTTCCTGTGCGGTTACTTTCGGACTGCATTAATCCAACTTGGTTCTATAGTTTAAACCAAACCACTACAACATCCCATCCCAAGGTGGGAGTCTAATCAGCTCGAAAGATCCTTTGTGTTTTCCTCAAGCGCCATTACAAGTGACGTTTATAGATACGCAATACAATTTAATATATAATTGTTTTCTTTATTTCTTTCATATGGTAAGCTTTATTAGTCTTAAGTAAGATGTCACTAGTATTTCATATTTTTTAATAAAACACCTACTATTAATGGCTAATATAAATTCTCACATAAGCATTCAAACATAAATATTTTTTTTTGATGTGGACATTACAAAAAAATTATTATGTCTGTGTCACTAGATAAATATAAAAAAGCTATGCTAACATTTTTTTTTATTTGTTGTATTTTAGATAAATTATTTTGGCACCGCTTAGCAGATTGCCTCTCGAACCAAAGCTTTTTGAAGTGAATGCACTATCATTGCATCCTTGCTTTCAGCGAAGATATTCCATAGACAGTGGGCCGTGTGTTCACTGAGGTAACAGGTAGCACGCAGAAAATAGAAAAGTAACATAGATTTTCCATTATTTAAGAATGGCTAAGACAGAACGCTTTCTACTCCTTGGAGCATGCTCCTGTAACTAAAACGCGTGAAGTGCTTATGAATATGCGCATTGATTAAAATTATTTATCGATTGTGTATGGTTTACCAGAAATTTGCAGTCATATTTTGTCCCAGTGGAATAATTTGATCAGGAGTTTCGTCCTAAAATTAAAGGTTACAAGGGGTCGCGTGATAAAAAGGAACAACGTCCTCTATTGGTTGTGTTAAGAATAGCTCCACCAGTTCTCTTCGATCTAACAAAAGGTTTTCTTTCATTAAAATGAAATGCTCCGGATAAGATCTCAGCCAAATTTGAATAGTAGAAGTTATTTCTGGCTGCATGCATATCGATGTGGTTGGAAATTTCCCTTATTTTATGACTTGTTATGCATAAATATGTAAATGAAAAAGTTCTTCTGGCTAGTAAAATACAAAAGGAATGTTACATAAAATATTTACTATAGTTTTTTTTTTTTTTTTTTTTGTTTTGTGTGTTATACTTTAAAACACATAAACACGTAAAATATATTGTAAATATGGATGACGTACAAGTGCGTACCAGAAAATGTAAATCTGCAAGTTTAAATAATACGAGAAGTTCCTTAAGGACTATTTTCGATATTAAATAATTTTTGAAATAATAAGCGAAATTTGAAAGAAAAAAAGAAATTTTTAGGAAGAAATATTATCAATAGCATTCATTCACAAGATAAAATTTTTATCGCTGTATTTATTACAAAGATTTTTATTATTATGTATGATATTTTGTTTTTAAATAGTACCATTTTTGTCTGCAGTGGTATAAATAGAGGAAATATAATTTCATTACCGGAAGATAGATGGCGTAGCGGAAGGTACCGGCTTTATTCTCGATTCAGAAAAATATTCTTTTTGTTCATTAACGGGGGGCTGCAGCAAATAAAAATGGTGATGATCACTAAATCCTCAAAGTAAAATTATACTTTGGCATCAAGAGGATGGCCCATTGTGGTGCGGATAATTACATTGGTCAGGCATCAAAAGAAAAAAATCATACAAGTTTTAATGACTCAAAATCTGCAGCATTAATCAAAAATAGCATTATTGCTTACTCTTAGATATAGAATATTAGGTAAATACTTGGTAAAACTCTTTCCAACATTGGATACAGCAAAAAGTTTTCAAGTACATAAGCTCTATCAACCCGAAAATCTTTGGCTGTGTCAGATGTCAAACCTATTATTTTCCTAAGATGCGAACTATATCTTTCGTATCTTAATTAGGTTAATGCGATGTGATCTGCTACTTTATTTTACCAAACAAAGCCAATAACGCTGACCTATAGTTAATTTGGACTATGGTCAGGCGACAGGATTACCTGAGATGGTATCATCTCCTCCACAAAACACGAATGAAATGATTCAGTCAAGCCTATTTCACTTTGTTTGCATATTTTTTTTCACATAAAAGCTAAATGATTTATGATATAGATTTTATTATGCATTCCAAATTAATGCAAATATTATCTTTTATGGAAATCAAGCATACGAGACATTGAATTGAAGATCGGAATGAAAACCATTCTAATATTAACACGTTCCAACTGATTAATTGAAGAAAACACCAAGAGATTTTTCTCAAACATGGCTATGTAGACTATTCATATGGTGCATATTTTTAATCAAACATTCGAATTATTCAATAAAGAAAAAGGTAAAACTTTAACCAATGGCTCATATTGATAAATCGAATGCTGTGTTGGATGGGATCATTGTTGTCGTTACCAGCATGCTTCCCCGTACCCTGAGTACGGCTCTACCAGTTAGATGGAAGCAGCCGGGGGGAGTCTTCGTGATTTTAAAGCGAGGACCAAGCAGAAGAACACCGGTACTTGGCTGTCACCCCCAGAGGTATCATTTCACTTGAAGGACATTGGACATTCATAATAATAATAATTGTCACAAAAAAGTTAGAGAATATTTTCTGCCATACTCATAAAATATAAAACAAATAATTTTAACTATATAACGTTCAATATAAAATAACTAGAATACACTTCAGAATGTCAGAAACGTGTTACATTTAATGCTTTGACATAAAAATACTGCTGTATGTTCTAGTATGCATATATGTGTGATCATGTATGTATGATCTAGTATGTATGTTCTAGTATGCTAAACGGCACTTTCCAATGAAATGCACTATGATGAGTTGTATAGATTTATTTATAGATAACTTAGGTTTGGATTGTTTACTCTTCAAAGAACATTTTTGCATGCGAGTGCTGATGAGACTGAAAACTGTTTTACAATGTATTCCGAACTATTCCAATTATGCAGGCTCAGGTGGTGCTATACGCAACGCTCTGTAGTAAGTCACGGACAGTACCTTAATTTAACGGGTAAGAAATATTTGCCCATCACCAATTACTACGTAATTCTGAACCACGGTCAGGTGATGAGGTCACATCTGAACTGACACCCTGCTCTCCACATCCACGCCACACCAGCAAATGGACTTTGGATTTCATAGATCAACGTGGATACGTCCCCAACCCACATATATCTTCAAATCAAGTGAGGGAGAATGTGATCACCCTCCCACTCACTGCCCACTGCAAATAAAATTTCAAATCGGCGTGCATCTATTATGCCACTGGAGCTCTCCAAACGCAAGTAGAAATCGAAGCCACTAACTGTTGATCAGAAAGTTACAGCGCTTGAGTTATATTTGTAATATATCTGGTCACTATTCAGTGAATCGTATAAGACACAAGCCAATAGTACAAATAATATTTGCAAACGAATACTAACGACTTTTGGAAAAATTGTTTAAAAAAGGCGTAATATGCTTGAATAAAAAAAATCGAATTGCAGTTTAACAATCTTTTGTTTTAAATTATAGAATTTTTGAGCAAATAGTTGATTTATCCATAATGAATGTTAGTACGCAATTCGTAAAATGCAGCTCACCTCGGTTTCAGTATATTGTTAAATTATTTAATTTCCAGGTTTTTTCCTTTTAGTATGCAGTTAATATAATCATAATAATAAGAAAAAGTTATGTCACCTGAAGAATTTGTTTTGTTGGTCACCGATCAATGACACGATGGTTAATTAAATTGGGACTTACATGTTAAAAATGATTACAAACAATTGCAATCATTTATACCAGAACTGAGAATCGAACGCACATACCGTTGAATCGAAAGTCAGAACGTTGACCTTGATATATATACAATGAAATAAATCGTTTTTAAGTGATAATTATAACCCCAAGCTAGAAAATAAATATGCGAACGAACAGCAATGTTTTTGCGAAAGATTGATAAAGATCTGGGAAATAAGCATGCCTGAAAAAACAAATAGTATCAAATACCGTGCGGTAAAACTATCTATGGATTAAACAGAAGTTATATTTTCAGAATGAATAATCGATTTATTCAAGTTTTATTAAATAAGTAATGAAATGTAATTTAATACTGAGTTGGTGCAAATGGTAAATTATGAGATTTTCAGGTTTTTACCTTTTGAGTTGCAGCCAGCCAATAGTTAGGAAAAGTTATTGCCTTAAGTATGACATTCATGTGAAAGCTATGAATATTAAACAAACTAAGTTATTAAGCTGTATGTTTAAATTACTTAGATACAACGGAAAACAAACTATTTTATTGAATTTGAATGTGGTACAAGCCATTTTTTTAAAGGGACACTATTTTATTGTTGTAAAATTATCAACGCACTATTTTCACGGACGTAGTTGGATCTAAATTAGAGGTTCAGTGAAAACACTAAATGATAAGTAATGCTTACTGTTAGCGACAATAATATACATCCAGTGTTCAACATTTGTGTGTTATTTTAACCCAGACCGTCACTGTTACTGAATTCCCCTCAAAAGGTACAATTGACTGATGATATGACAATATCAGTGAGAATTTTCTTTCTTAACGAAACTCTTACAATTATTAGTTTTTTTTGTTTTTTTATCAATATAACGATCATGTTGACATGTGATTCGTTTATCATTCAATGATCATTTGCCGTACACCTATCCGTAACCAATGATTTAATGTGGATTCTGAAACATTGCAGACAATCATACAAGATGAAAAGATGAAAAGAAAACTGAAAAAAAAAAACTGTTGAAACTATGAACTGTTGAAAATAAAAATAGATTTCAATAAATAAATAAATAAAAACAAATAATTAACCTTTTTTTTTTTAAACATTTTTCTCTGTTTCATTTTGATTTGCACTAATTCAGATTTATTCCAACGTTTTGTGTTACACATTAATTTAATTTTGATTTTCTTGCTTCATACATATAAACGTGATTTAAGCTTTTGTAAAAAATATATTACTGTGACGGGCTATTTTATCACTTAATCAAGAAAATAAGTATTTCAGTAAATTTGGTATATATTTATTATGTTTCCCCAACACACACACATAATTTTTTAATGTGGACATAAAGATCTTCATATAAAATTTTACTATGAAACTGCAAACGAATCCACACAAAATAATATAAAGAAGATAACAAGTAAAAATGAAAATAATAAATAAAAATGATTAAATAAAAATAAAAAATAATTAATAAATATACTAAACAGGAAAAATAAAAAAAAAATTTCAGATGAATTATCTTTGCGAAGAGGAATTTAATGAAAACAATTTTTTTGATAAATTATCAATCAATGATACGAGAATTTATTATCGTTTGCTAAACATCAATTACAACCATTTTATGCAGAAAAATCATTTGCATGAAATTTTAGTTTTAAATTAAACTTCGCAAGACTTTAATTCTACAAATTCCATATTAATTAGGAAACAATTAGTTATTTATTCAAACTAAATTTTATAAAAACTGTTTTTAAAATTTTTCGAAGCAAAAATAAATAAATAAATACATAAATAATAATAATTTACTAATATGAAAAATTATACAAACAAAATGAAACTTTTAATTGATCATTCTAATGTAAGAAAATTTATATCCATACAAAATAATGTGCGAAAATAATTCAATGTCACATTTTCAGACAATATTTAACATTTATTATTCATTTATTCTATTTTAATAAGTCAACTTTTTCTATGCTTGTAAGAATTATTATGCCATTAGATATATCAAATGTTTATTACACACAATTGATAAGAGTTTCATTTGTTAATTATATATCATTCATAAAAATAAATTTTTTATGCTACATTTTGTTTGAATGCACAAACTAATAAACAATTTCTAAAGATTAAATTCTGAATCATTGAATTATTTAAGGATTTATATATTATAATTTTATGATTTATACTTTATATAGCTTAATCACATTAACTAGGTTTGTGATCAATTTTAGAAGCACTTAACAAATTTAGAATGCATTTTTATCACATTTTTTACATAATATTAACTTTGAACAACACTTATTTTTGATTAGTAAGAATTATTTAAGAAATTATAATATATCTTATTTAAATGATTTAAAACTATGTATTTAAATGTATATCATCATGTTTTTATTTAAATGAGAAATAATCATGTTTTACTTACTTCTTCTTTAACTTTTGGAATCTTGTTTGTTTGATTTCTTTAACCTCCACAGACATAGTAACACTGAAGTTTTTAAAGTGGAATTTATTTAAATAATTCTTAAATAGATATAGATTTTCAAATTCTGTCAGCAAAAAAAGCACAAAACAAATGAAATATTAAGTAATAGTCATTATCTTTAAATATAACTTAAAATAAAAAATACTGTAGCCGGAGAAAATATTTGGTCCCAGTGGTCCTTTCTGAAAACTGAGAACTAAGTTTGTTAAATGAAGCGATAATAGTTCTAAGTGCTCGCAACGCTGAATCGTTCAGGTGAATACTGACGCATGCGCAGTAACATTTGAAGTCCGCTACTGGTGCGTGAAGTCGGTGAATTAAAGCCTGGATAATTTTTTTTCTTTTTTATTTTAGTAAGTAGTGTGTAAAAAATAAAATTTTGGAGGAAAAAAAAATAAACGTTCTTAAACTCTGATCAATGATACACAGACTTTTCTTTTCGTAAGGCTTTACGATTAAAAAGGATTAGAACATATTTAATTATGGATTAGGTCATTTAAAATTCAAAATTCTAATTTCTATGACTCTCTTCATGATTTTCAAAAGTATACTCCATTTTCATGTTGTATTTTCAACAAAATTTTCTGAATATTTTAAATGAATTATTTACAATTTTCCTGAATTTATTTTCATTTTTCTGTTTTAGAAATTCGCTTGAAGGCAGTATTTAATTTATAACAATTTTTTTTTTTAAAAACATTTTAGCATTTTTTTTAATCCGTTTTATTAAATACATTTATAAAAAGTCTGACGCAATCTGATGTTTAACATTTCATAAAAAATATTGATGATATGGACAACCATTTTGCATCTATCCATAGATATGTTTGCCTTATAAAATTTTGGTATTCCGAATGGTTTATTTCATGTTCCGGTAAATATTAAATTTGATTTTATAGATGTTTATAGATGATCAAAAAATTTTAAAATAATCAACGGTGAAAGATTATTTAGAATATATTGTCAATTATTTCTGTACTATATGAAAAGGGAAAAACTATAGAAGAGTGTGATTGTCTATTAATAAGTATTATTGTCAAAATATCGTCTTGTTTTGCCAACTGTGGCCATGTGCAAAGTTGCGTTTGCCAAAGAGTATGTGCAATTAAATTGGGGAATATTGAAAACAAGAAGAGACTACAAAAGATATAATTTATAAGTGAAGAAAATGGTTTAGGCTGTATGATCACTTCAAGGATAATCACAAAGCCCCAATCTGATTAAAATTATCGAGTATGTCTTCTACTTACCTGTGTCTTAGCACCAGTTGAAAGTATTTTCTTTAAAGAACACTGCAAGAATTGATGATAAAGGTTTAAAGAAGGAATTTGCGATTATCGGATTAGCTTGTAAAGATTTTTACAAGATTAACGACAAAAAAAGATTTTCTAAAAACGTCCGAGCAAAAATGATGAATAATGCATGTAAATATTGTTGAAATTTCGATTCCTCATTCAAAGTGTTTATTATTACTTAAATAATTAGTAAATATTAACGTGTCGGAAATAAAATATTTAAATTTATGTGCTTGTCATTTATTATTACTATCTTTCTTAGGTTCCTAATCAATAGCCATTTATTCTTAACACATAAACTGCATTCTAAAATGGTCAAAATTTCCGCCAAGGATGTGTAACCCTAAAAACCCGCGACTCAGGGGGGTGGGTAAGTGTTTCGTTGTCCCCTTTGAGCATTTCAGGAATCTGGCAAGCCTATGCATAGAATAATTCATACATTTTATTTCAAGAAGTGATCATTTTCATACATGATTTTCTCTTGACGTTTGAATTTTTCTTTTACAAAAGTTGTTTGGTGTAATAATTGTAGGTATTTTCTTGTTCAATTAGCATCGTCTGCGGGTGTTATTAATTACTCACTTCTCTCTCGCTTTCTCTCTTTTTTTGATACGGTTTTTTAATATTTTTATTGACCAGATATTGAGAAGAATATCAAATGAAGTAACATCGCTCACAGTTTTTTGAATGATTTTTAATAAAAAGACAAATAGAAACAAGAAGATACTGTTAAATTCCTTGGCCACTCATATCACCTGGCCTATCACCATTAAATTCTATTTTAAAGATTTATAAAATATACATCATTTTTAGGAAGAAAATGCCTGATTTTGATGATCTAAAGACTATGATTGCAGCTACAGTGGTTGTTGGGATGTTTTTCTACACTTGTGTCTACCTCATTACCTATCCTTCATGCGAGGAAGGGCGCATGTGCGAAATTACGCTGTCAAGAACCATGACTCATTCTTAATTTACCTATAAATTAATATTACTAATTTAAATCTATTGTCACAATTTGATGAATTATTGAATTCATTAAATTGTGACAATTCTCTGCATTCTGATTTCAAATAAGATATTCACAAAACTCATCTTAGTATATAAGTGAATTACACATTCGATGACATTTTATCTGTTAATGAAAATGTTACCATGATAAAAAAAAAATGTCTTATTAAAGTTAAAATAAAAAGTATATTCTAAAATGACACTTAATTTAACATATTAATACTAAACCCAAGAGAAATTTCTCCACGTTAAACATTTGTAGCATTTTTAGAAAAAATCTTTTTTATTAGATTTTCTTAAAAGAAAAACTATTTTGATACCCAATGCTACTTTTCATGAGTAATTTAAATTTTACAATATCTAATTCATTCCTAATAGAATTACTTTATTTTGTGTGTGTGTGGTGATTTATTCAATAATATTTAAGATGGTGGATTATTTTAGATTGTTTTAACAAACATGATTTAAATGGATATTAAATTGTTTTCTTTTTAATTTTTAGTGTCTTTTTATTACGTAGAATGGTATATCGAAAGAAATGTAATTTTGTTTTACTTGGTGTTTCTTGAAAATAAAAAAAATCAGACCAGTGATCTGTAATAGTTAATTAAAAAAAAAATAATATAAATTTTAGGTGGTCTAACAGAATTACCTTATTTTGGTGTTTTATTCAATTATCATACGATATTTTTCAGGTTAATTTAGATGGTTTCAATTAAGCAGATCTTTAGAATTTTTGCAATGATTTTTTTTATATAGAAGGCGAAATAAATTCTTTTGTAAGATTCATTTTATAAATAAAAATGCAAATTCATATTGATACACAATATGAAACTCACGTGGAACTTAAAAATATCGAACTAGATTATAAAAGAATGGTTTTATTTCAGAGAATTTTTAATATCTTGTTTATGATTTCACACACACATACACACAATTAACATGCTTTAGCTAGTGTGTGTCTCGTAGTAATCTCTTTCCTGTTTCTTTTTAATATAAATTATAGTTTTTTTTATATATTGGCTTGACTTTAAAAATGAAATAAACAAATCAGTAATACAAGCAATGTTTGCTATCACAAGAGATTTTAATTTTAGAACTCATTTTCAACAGAATTGATTTAAATTGATGATTTATTAAATTATGTAATGATATCGCCTGAATTATTTCAATAAAGGTAGTTCAGATGGTTTATTCATGAATTTTTCTATTCCTTTTTATTTAGAATGAAATGGCTCTTCTTGAATTCATTTCATTTCATAAGGGAAAAGCCTAATCTCAGTAACGTGCAATATTTGATCACGTGAATTTTAAATATTACGTTATCTCACTCCTTGTAAAAGAATCAATGGTAACTTATATAACGGTGGTTATTGTAGATAATTAGTTGATATTTATATATTTTCTTGTTTATTTTTATTATGTTGAAAGAAATAAAGAGATGGTTCGCTCCATCTGTATTAATGAAAAATACAAAATTAAATCTGTATATAACGACAACATTCAAATTTTTTCATAGTAAATACGAAAATATTTATTTTGAGATTAACAGATTTAAATTTAATGAAATCAAAATATTTTCTATGAATGCACATAGAAAAACAAAATATATTATTTACTTTTAATCATTCTAAGAGATTTTAAATTAGTGATTAACTGTATAGTAAGAAATCGTCATGTATAATTTGCAAACTTCAGAAATTACCAATATTTTTCAAACTTTGATTCATTAAAAAAAAAAATAGTGTGCAGAAAAAATTGTATAAATTACATTATCTAATAAAAGGAATCAAATTGTTATTATAAAAGTTACGTTGCGAAAATGACTTGAAATTTGTGCTGCATGAAGGTTTAATAGCAAACATTAACAGTAAATGTATAAGAAATATGCGTTTACTGCTCAAGCTAGGATAAAGCATAGCTGTGCAGGCGAATCTGACCTTAATATTAGCGGGTTGCGAATAATGGCCCATCACCAAGCGCCTCTTAATTTGGAACCATGATGAGGTGACGAGGTAACCCATGAGATGGTACCAACCTCTCCACATACCCGTCATACCAGCGGAAAGACTTTAGATTTCACACATTAATTTGAACGCAAGCGAGTAAGAGGGAATGTGGTCAACCCCCAATCACAGACAGCAGCAAGTAATGCAACACTTTGTTGATCACAACGGGATGACGTGGAAGCTACTGAGCCATTGGGAATCTGTATGACAAATAATGTAGAAGCTTGGATATATGGATTTATAAATACATACACACAAACACACATATAAACTTATTTAGACGTTAAAAACTTGCAATAAAATAACACTAAGCTGTTGAAATTGAAGCCTGAACGTCTATCAATTGATTTTCAACCCAGAGATAAAAAAAAGAGATCAGATCAAAGAAGAAAAGCCATTTTAACAATGAAGAACCGATAATTGTGTAGTGGATATATTCTACATCCAGATGAAGCAACCAAATTCCATAACCAAACTAAGGTTAACGAACATAATACGGTACAAGACTATGCCCGTTATCCTAACTATTCGTTAACCAATCATCGATTTACCATAGATGTTTTTGTGAAATCGATTAATTCGTTCTGGAAACCATAAAAAAACGGATGTATAATTTTTTAGTAAGTTTATAAAAAAAAATAATGCGTATAGACTTGCACATCAATTAGACCTTTTCATTTTTTGTTTGTGGGACATTAAAGAACACGTAAAATGTCAATTTTCTCTTTTTTAATACTTTCCGGACGTGATTAATAATATTGTTGTTGTATAGATTCCTAACCTTACAGATATCAGCTTGGTTTGGGTGCCATTCTAAGACCATTGCTCTGACATCCTCCCACTTCTTCAACGAATGAAAAAGAGGAGGGATGTACTCAAAATGAAATCAGCTTCGGTTTTGAATGAAATCGAAACCAAGACTGTTGGTCTATTTTGGAAATAAATATTCTGTTTGAAAAACATTTTTTTCAGTATATCACTTTGAAGTTTAATAGGCAAGCAACATAATTCAAGAAAGATGAAAATAATAAACAAATTTTGTTCCGTTGTGTTAGGCAACTCTGCACATCACCCTCCGAGAGTCGTGAAGTTAGAGTTAGTTGTAGTTCGTTATCCGAATACAAAACTCTTTCTGAAAAATGTTCGATGTCTCATTTGTTCACAGCCCCAACAGTTCATTAACCAATCACCCACTGTATGGTGAAATAGTGTTCATATTAAACTAATTTAAATTCTAGGCTCGCTCATTCGCCAATCAACAGTCGAGTTTGGAGATTCGAAATCATAGATTGATGGCATAATGTTGCTGTTGGGAATCCTCCTTAAGCTGTATATTTTGATCAAATTAGTACTCGTGGTCAGAAAATACTGTTGAGTGAAAACATGAAGTAGCAAACAAAACTCTGGGAAATTCCTTTACATGTGATATCATACATATCAAGAAATATATTTAAATTTTTAATAATCCTCCTATTATTTAAAATCGAAACATTATGGTTATAGATACGATACATTATTCATGATTTATAAATATTTATGTATTTTCAATTAAATTTTGAATATTTATATTATTAGAAAGCTATTCAATATTTTTTAATTTAAAGTATATAATTTAAATTTTTTTAAATTTAACACAAATAAATATCAATTTTTGTTTTCTTCTATAGCATTTTTGAAATCTACACAATATAATATTTTATATTACATTTTGTTAAATTTAGGCTTATCGGTTAGTGATGAAGAAAAGAAATTGGCGCCAAATATGATATTCGAATATAATGCGAGATATGCTTAGCATGAAAGAAAAAAATGCACAGTTCGAAAGTGATTTACTTCTTTAGCACAAACATCAATGCAAGAAGTGTTTTATTTTTAAAATGTGTGTAACAACGTTTTAAAAATAGTTTTAAAAAATGAGATTTATTTGAATATTCTTCTCTAGTTATGTTGTGTTGAATTACCGTTGTTAGATATAGATTGGGCTCGTTCGTAAATTTATTCCTCTTGGTGATAAGATGGAATCAAATATTCAAATTTCATTTTTATATGACCTTTTTATTTTGAAATATAAAATAAATAAATTTCTTTATTAATTGTTTTTGTTTAGTACAATAAGTAAACAACATTTCTCTGAATCAAAACATTCGTTGTTGATAATATCGGTATGCAAATTATGCCAGAAACTAATTAAAACTCACGCAAAAGAAAAAGAAAAACGAAGTACTTACATTGCATAATGCAGATTCCCGCTAGTGAAATTAAACTTCCGGATGTCTCGCTTCAAATGTTTAGATCAGATAAGAATCTCTGATTTGAAAAACTTTATAGAGTTTTCAGATTTATTAGAGCCACACCTCCTTGCATGAAAGCTGATGTTTAGTGGATGATTGTTCCGTCATTCAACATCATTTCGCTTATCAAAGTGAAGAAAAATGTGCCAGCTGCAGTAAATGCTTTCAAGAACACTTATTGTGTTATTAATTGCATCCATATGAAAAAGAAAAGAATTTGACAAATATTATACAATCAATTAAAATATCGCTTGTGTAAAGAAACATAGGAATAAAAATATACAGTGCTGAAGTTTAAATTGACAAAAATCTTTATAAATCAGTTATTTGAATTCATGTACAGTGGGTGATCGATTAACGAACATAATCTGTAACAAAATTGTATTCGCTATCCCAACTGTTCTTTAACCAATCGTCGTTTTCCCACTTTTTGTACTTTTTGTAAAATCGATTAATTCATTCTGGAGGCCCTAAAATGAAATTAAAAAATAATGTATATTTTATTATTAATTTTATAACAAAAATAATACATACATATAATCTTCATAAATAATCAATCCTTTTTAATTTTTTTCATACGGTGATAAGGAACATGTTCAATCTCGATTGCTTTTCTTCCTTTTTTAAGAATTTCCGAAAATAATTAATATGTCGTTGTAAAGTGATTAATAACATTATGTTGTTGCCGTCTGGAATTCGTTATTTAAGACTTATTAGACAGTGAATAAACAAGGGAGGGGGAGGCGCTCAACAGGAAATCAGATTCGGTTTTGATTGAAATCAAAACTGAAAACAATGGTCAAATTTGGGTATAAATATGTTATTAATATGAAAAAATTATTTTAATACAGAACTTTGAAATTCAATAGACAAGCAACGTAATCCAAGAGAGATGAAAAATGATTATCCCTTGGGTATTGCAACCCTGCACGTATGCTCCAAAAGCCGAAATGAGTTCGTTAAAATTCGTTTTACACCGCTGGACAATTGCTAAGGACGGATAACACTATCATCCATAGCAACCACAAAATGAAAGGAATCGAAATGTGGAATATTAGAATAAGTGTGGGATATAGTAAGAAGAAATATGCGTATGCAAATTTTTTTCCACGTCTGTTCATCACGTGATAGCGTTTATAAGAGCTTTAAAGCTTTTGACGCGTGTGGACAGTTGTTGTTTCAAGTCAAAGTCTTACAGGAAAGCTTTAATAGACGAACTTGAAATTTTTATGTCTTCCCGACATCACTTAGATGACTTTTTGCGTGGCCGAATTATTGGAAAGATCGAAGAAGGGCGAAAAATACAGATGTTGCCAGGGGGTTTGACATTGCTCACAGCGTTGTTTCACGGCTGTGGAAGTCATTTAAAATTACTGGAATGTGTAGTAGGCGGCACGGGGGAGGTCGTGTTAGAAGTACGACGCCTGCATAAGAAAGATATATCATCCTATCAGCAAAAAAAAAAAAAAAAAAAAAAAAAGGCACACCACAGCTTAGCAGGTGGAAAATCAGTTTCTTGCTGCCTCAGGAAAGCAGATCTCCCGAAAAACTGTTGCCAGACGTTTGAGGGAAGGAAGATTATACGCCCGCAAACCTGTTGTGTGTGTGTCATTGACCAGACAGCCCCTTACTGCTCGTTTGCAATTGGACTCAACAGGTCTGGGCATGCGTACTATTCTCAGATAAGAATAGGTTCAGTATGTCATCGAATTGTAGATGGCAACTGATCTGGCACGAGAGTGGTACTGCTTTTCGACCAAAAAATATCCAGTAAAGGGACCGATATCCGACAGGACTGTTCAGTCCAATTGCGCTGCTCACGGCACCATTGCAAACGGACAGTACGGGGCTGTCTGGTCAATAGGACACACACAACAGGTCTGCGGGTGTATAGTCATCCTTCTCTCAAACACCTGGCAACATTTTTTCGGGAGATCTGCTTTCCTGAGGCAGCAAGAAACTGATTTTCCACTTGCTGAGCTGTGGTGTGCCTGTTCCTTTTTGCTGATAGGACGATATATCTGTCTTATACAGGCGTCGTACTTCTAACACGACTTCCCCCGTGACGCCTACTACACATTCCAGTAATTTTAAATGACTTCCATAGCCGTGAAACAACGCTGTGATCGATGTCGAACCTCCTAGCAACATTTGTTATTTTCCGCCCTTCTTCGATCTTTCCAATAATTCGACCACGCAAAAAATCATTTAAGTGATGTCGGGAAGACATGCCAAAAATTTCAAGTTCGTCCATTAAATCTTTCCTGTAAAACTTTGACTTGAAACAACTGTACACACCCGTCAAAACCTTTAAAGCTCTTATGAACGCTATCACGTGATGAACAGACGTGGAAAAAAATTTTGCATACGTATACTACTTCTTACTATATCTCACACTTATTCTAATTTTCCACATTTTGCTTTCTTTCATTTTGTGGTTGCTATAGATGATAGTGTTAGCCGTCCTTAGTAATTGTTCAGCAGTGTTGTTCATTATCCCAGTATGTTTTCGTTGTCTGATTTGTTCGCGATTTGTACAAATTGTTCGTTAACCGATCACTTTCTGTAAATAAATTTTACCTAAATGTATACGAAACAATTTATTAATTTAAATATTCACGGAGGTTAAGTTTTAACACTGTTGTTGCTAATCCTCAAAAGATCTTACTCACGCTAGATCAGCCTCACAAAGTTATTCACCTCCAAAAAATTATTATAATAAGGGTATTGGATGTTAGGACCCCCTAGAAAGTATAATGTAACCCGGAATATGATACTGTTAAGCTGAATGGTCACAGCATTTTTACAGGTGAGTAGGATTTCTCTCCAAAGAAAAGATACTTTAAAGTTGGCCACTAATTACCCAACCCAGAGCAATCTGAAAACTACGATCACATTCGATTTCCAGTAGATTACCTTTAGACGTTCCCATGTTCCATTGGGGTGTAGGTGGGACACAGCATGTTAAATTAAGTAACACCATGCTAAATACAGTTTAGATTTTTCATTTGTAACTTGTTCTTGGTATGTAAGAGAAGAGCCAGTAACTGTTTCATTCTCACTTCCCTCTTTGGCTATTTAGTCAATTACCACTAAAATTTACATGTGATGAGATCCACTGGCGGTAAACATCAGGGTTTAGAAAGATCTTCATTTTGAGAATAATAGATGGTATAAATGTTTTGTAAAATTTTCCAAAAATAATATGAAAGTTAGTGAGAGTTTACAGAATAATGTTAAAAATTTGTCTATATCTTAACTAAACAAGCAAATTTGCCATTCTATAGCTAATAACAATAAATTCATAAATCCTATAAAGAGAGAATAATTTTACTGAGTATATTCCACAATAAATATACCAAAATACCAAGAATGTTCTAAATTCGTTATTTGAATAATGAAAGATTTTCCTGAATGTTCCCATATTGTTTGAATATTGAAAATTTCACAATATCATTCTCATTTATATAAGTAAATTCATTACCCTACAAATTTTAATGAATGGTAAATTCACAAATTCTGTGAACGGTGATGAATTTATTAGTTGTTCTGAATGTTTCGGAGAATATTCCAAATGTGACTATATTTCGTAAGTTAATGTAATAAGTATGTGAAATTCTGTGAATCACTGTAAATGATAAATTATTGATATTTTTTAAATGGTGAGAAAGATTTAATAATTTTCTTAAATGGCTCAAAGCTTCAAAAATGATCTAAATTTGATTTCATCCTCTTTAAACTTGTAAGTGTTTAAATAAGTATAAAACTAGTGAGCAATTTACTCGCCAATTCTTTAGATGGTGTCAATTTTCTACAAGGTGAAGTACCATAGCAGTGATACTTATCATTTAAGGAATCATTAAATGTCAAGTTGACACAGATGCTGTATAATCAAGGATGTCAAATTCTGAATTTTTTTGGCAATGAATAAATGTTACAAAAATGATGTATTGTGACGTAAGCGATGATGTAAATACTCGGTTTTCCAAAATAGAATTTTTCGCATAAATTTTATAAGGCTCCATATCTATGACGTAATAAAAATCAGGTTGTCAGATTCATAAAAAAATCCGCCAAAAAATTCAAATTCAGAATTTGGTATCCTGGATTATAATGCCATCAAATCAACACAATAGGAAAATGATTACAGAATATATGTGATAAATTTCATTTTTAAAATTAATCCTCTATGATTTCATATTCCTTATACCATCCTACATTTGTCTTTAAGAAATATATAAAATATCACAAAAGTGTTATATCCGTTATTAGTGTACAATCAAGAAAGAAAACATGAAAAATTATAACCGTCCAAATTATAATACTTATAAAATTGATAATACATGCTTTTAGTAGGTCGGAATAGCCACACCAAAAGCTATTCTCAAGTGCAAAAAAGTTAATGCTGAGTGACATAAATCTAACTTCATAAAATGTAACCTATTGTAAATGTTAAAAATAAAAAACAGCTGTTTTGGTAATAAATTATGTACGACGTGTTATCAAATCTTGTTACTATAGCGAACAAAATGGAAAGTCGATTTTAAATGAAGAAGTCACATTTTGTTAACACAAAAATCATGCTAATTTCTCACTAAAAATGATTTGGTTGCAATTAGTTAGTCTTAATGGAAAGGTGGATTTTACTGATTATAACTCATCAGAATAAACATGAAGATGAAAGCAGCGACACTCGAATACATAAAAATCCTGTGCTATTACATAGACTCAGAGAAGCAAGTTGTATTCTTGCATGAAAATCGGCATCATTTGTTAGGTAAAAACAACCATAAAATATCTCTTCTTATTTTTACAATAAGATAAAATGGCATCCAATTCAAAAAATTTTTGGAGAAGGGAGTATCGCATTTTGTTGTTAATTACGAACCATCAACGATGACTCAACTGAAAAGTTTTACAAGTAAAAAAGTCTGCACTGTATGTTACTATCACATAAAGCTGGCTATATGTACTATTTATCTCAAGAAATTTATGTAGTAAACTGTTTCAAGATATAAAAGTAATGTTATAATCTTTAACCATATTATAATATATGTTGTTTAAATTTTTAATCCCTTTTGATTATTAATCGAGTTGCTTTTCTATCAGAGCTTGACATACAAGGGCATAGGGGCAATTATTTAGGAACCCCATATCAAACAGCCTCTCCTCCCAAATCCAATCGAAAGTTTATGCATTTCCTTTTTTCTAAATATATTTGCGTGGGATACTATTTAGCAATGATTAAATCAAACGAGTAAAGTTGTCCAGTATTCTATGGCACAATTATATTTAGTATTACCCTTATTTGAATATTTAATAGATTTTGTGCTGTCTACTGGAAATAAATTTGAGAAATATGAAGCTAAAGCGCTAACAATTTTGTCAGAAATTTGTTTGTTGCCTCGAAGTAGGTTGTTGGATGGTGACATTTCACCTGAAATAAATCTTGAATCATGAGATCAATACATTATTAAAAACTGTGACTACATGTTATGTGATACATTAATAGTAAACTTATAATCAATCGTAAAATTCCATATGAAAAATTACGATATAAATTTTCATGTTTGTTAAACGCAAAATCAAACTTTAAAAAAACTGAAGGAGAGGAATTCGTAAGGCATTATCCTTAGATATCATGAAAATGTTAAAAAAAATTGATTTATTATCTTCATTTTCTTATGATAAGACAGCACTCTAAATTTTTTCATTACCAATTTCAAATTTTATTGGGGAAAAATCTTTTTTGTTGCTGAAGAGATTAAAATCTCCCAAAAGATCATATAGTCTCTTTAAGGAAAATTGTCTCAACATTCTATGTTATTTTTGAATTCTGATATTGCAAACAATGTTTATTATGGTGGTGATGTAATTAATAATTTTTCAAAAAGTAAAATTTGAAAAAAAAAAAAACACTGAAAAAGAAATAAGAAGAAATCTATCTATATAATAATTAAGTATAAATTTATGAATGTATATATAAATATTAAGTAGGTATTACAGAAGTTAAAAATTCTTCTTTTTGACATGCTTAAGAAACAGAAGACCCTATAATTGAAATACAAAGTCATTTTTCAAATAAAGATATTTATAATACTACTACAGCAATATAACTGTTTGCTATATAAGTGATTTGTCTAAATTTGCTCAAGTGGCAAACTGTTTTGATGTCATGATATTATTATAAATTTCAATAATATAATACCATTGAAAGATTTACTCCTTTCTAATAACAACTAAAAATCAAAACTAAGCACTGAGAACAACTTCAATAACTAAAGGTGCAAAAACTCGATTAATTTTCCATATATTTTACTAAATGTTTATACAATATTTACATAAAAAGAATAGGCTGAAAGCCTCTAAAAATCTAAATTCAATAGAATAAAACATCATAGGATATTAATCCCTTCAAGCAAACCTATACGCACGTATTACAATCGAACAAATTCTAAAAACGAAAACATTCTTTTTTCAACAATCACAAAATAAACATAAAATCTAACACGCGCTTATAGCGCCATCTGTTGACAATAAAAGTTAACTAATATTTCGTTACACCATTAAAAGTTACATATTTTTAAATTCTATTTGTTCATAAACTGAATCCCATAATTCGTAACCAAACTAACAAATGAATAGTTAGCGCTCATCCATGCATTTTAAGAGATAATGGGTTCGAATCCCACTGCAGATGAAGAGTTTGCAATCTCGAAATTCATTTTAAGCTGCCATGTGCAGTACGAATCCTCCTTTTTAGGCACAAAGTGGACACAAAAGCGAAAGAAAAAACGAAACGTTTAACTGCACAAAATCGTTATGAATACAATTTACTGAAGAATATTTTAAATAATAGAATCAATATTACTTGATTTATTGTAAATAATAGAATCAACATTACTTAATTAAAAATGTCTTCCTGGGTACTAAACGGATTTAAATTAAACTTTCTTTTGATTTTTAGACTACAAGTGGGTGACTATTGGAGCGCCATGTTAATGAGATAAATAATTGCATAATTTTATAAGCTTAGTTGCCCTTTATGACTTTGTACTTAAAATATTTTACAACAAATACACAGAAAATTATAGTTTTAGAGAAACATACAGTTAATTAAACGATGCAAGCAGCAATTAGAAAACGATTTTTTGCATTGACCAAACGACACTGATTCTGAGAATTTCTCGAGTAAGGACTAAATTATACGTTTAGCAAGCGTGTTAGTGATTCAGTGATCCGATACTGTAATGGTTTCGAGCATTCAACTGCTCCAAAAGAGATATCTTGCACAAAATTACAATGAGATTAAACCTTCTAATTGTTACTTTATTAACTCACATCTGAAAAAATGCGTCTCGTAAAATTGTGTAACAAACTATAATTACCCAAAAAGTTTCAAGCGGTGTCATTGAGGCATGCTTTCATTAAGATCGAGAGGAAAAACAAAAATGTTTATCACAAAACAAACCCCATATTTATCATTTAAACATGTGAAATTTAATACATTTTGGATTTCCGAACATATGTATATATATATATATGTATGTCTACATATTCTTATAGAATGCAATTGCTTTTATTCAAACTGTATTTAATAGGGTGTCTGGGAAATTAATTGCAGTAATTCAGTAACAATTAAACAATCAAAATTATTTTTTAAAAGTATTTGATTATTTAGAACTTTTTACTATGTTAAAGCTTATTATTAATTATTTAATAAGAATTATTAATTAATTATATAAAAGCTTATTATTAATTATTTAATAAGAATTATTAATTAATTATATAAAAGCTAATTTATATAATGCTGAAATAATGAGAAAACATTTTCTTTTAAATGATATTAGAAATATTATATACAACTAAACTTTGTGGCACGGCAGCCGATATAAGCCAAGGCCTACACTACCCACCCCTGTTTTCTTGCCGAGAGGCCCTGGAGTGCGAAGCGTATGTCACGATTAGGTGGTCAGCCTAATGTAAAACTCCCAGTGTTTAGCTCCCAAGCATGCTTGGTAATGAGTTTATTGACCCACTGAAGTTATACAAAGCTGAGTCCACCTTGAACAGCCCGAGGATCGAACCTGTGGCTTGGGAGTGTGAAACGCTACCACCTTACCACTGGGCTTCTAAATATCATTCACATATGTGTAAAATTTACTTATTTATATATGTGTTCTTACATGTATGTATGAAACATTTTCTAATACTTTGTTTTATGATGGGATTAAATTTCCAATAACTTTGTATTGCATTATTTCTTAAATGTTTCTGTATTTATAAAAGTTTTTAAGAGTAAAATATATAATCGCATACTTCATTTTTTTTTTTTGCTGATATACTAAATTTAAAGGACATATTGATCATAAGCACACGTATTAAATGAGGAGAGAATTTTATGATAAAATAAAGCTTGGAAAAAGTCACACCAGATAAATTAACACATTCTAGAAAAGTTATATTTCATTTTACTGTGCATATAATTATTACACTGATGAAAGTATAAAATAGCTACATAAAACTCAATTAAAATATTTTAAATGAAAATTCATCATTTGATATTTTTATTATTATTGCATATTGTACGGAAAAAATAACAATGGAAAACAAAACAGGATTGAATTCATTTAGGATTGCAGCTGATTTTCCTTGTTTTTACAAAATTTGCGATGCATTACATGCTTCACTGCAACTGTTAACATGCTTGAATAGATTAAGGTTGAAATTATTTCGCATTTTTAGTCAAAAGGGCTCAAAAACGTTTTAACCTCATTTGTAGGGCATTTTTTCAAAAAATTCTTTAATAACTATCATTTATTCAATGGTAGGAATATTTTCACTGAACTCTCTCACTTCCGCTTTCTCAGGGAAATTTCTTTTAGTCAAAATAATTTTAATGAAGAATTAGATTATTATTTGCAATATACATTAATTATTAAAATAGGTATTGATTAATTAATTAAGTTGTAATGTAGTATATTTTTATGCTAAGGCCCTATAGTTAAACATATATGTTCATAAATGATAATTTGCTTTGAGTTGCATTCCTCAGTTTTCTATGACACGAAAATAATTTGACCCAGTCAATAAATTATCATTTATTCCGTGATTTCACTGAGTTTATGTTTCTGCTTTTCCGGGAAAACTTTATTTGCTCTAATTAATTTGAATGAAGAATGTAATTAATATAGGTAATACATATAAATAAATTAATTAGATTACAATTTAATATATTTTATACCAAGGGGATTTATTTACCTATGTAATATATACCAAAATATTTATAATTGAGGTTTGATTTTGTTACTCTTTAGTCCCTTTTTACAAAAGGCAAATGCAGTGTGATTGAGATTATTCATTAATGAATACCATTCATTCGACGATAATAATATTTCCATTGAAACAAAGTTTCTGCTTACCCAAGGAAATTGTTTTTGCTCGAAATAATTGTACAAGCATCTATAATGATTTTTATAATTTGCTATTCTTTTGAAAAGGGGTAAATGTATGGGTTTTGTAAAAAGAGTGTTTACACAAGATTCATATTAAACAGTGGAATGAGCATAAAAAATTCAGTTTTCAAACTGTATAAAAGCCGTTAATTCCAACTGTTCTTTTTACTCCATAGCATGAACTAGCTTTTGGGATTGCTGCTATTTTCAACCTGCAGGACCAGCAGGCTGGTTGATTTGAGCATCGTTCTCTTTATCGGAAGGTAGAGAATTTGATCTGGTTCAATTAATAATCCTTCGAGTTCAATGAAAGCGGCAAGAAAACATTAAATAGGTCTTGATTGAAATGGCTTCCAAGTGAAATGATATCTTTGGGATGGTAAATCAAGTATTTAGAGTCTTCTGCTTGGTCCCTGTTTCAAAATTATGATGATTCCAACAGGCTTCTTTTATCTAATTGGTAGAGGCCAAACTCAGGAGTATATGGAAACAGAGAAGTATGCTGAACTACATAAAGCTCAGTGGAAGTGGCCTTATGCTCCTCAACGAATCTCAGTTTAGAATATTATGTATATTTGTATGCAAAAGAACACTGGACTATGACAAGAAATGATTATTTGAAACTATAGAATCCTAGTAAAGAGTGTGTAATTTCTCCTACAAGAAGAAAAATTAGCTAACTTTTAGCATGAGTATTCTTATCGATTCTTCTTTCAAAGGGTTTTTGTAATAGAGTTTTATAAATATATAATCTTTATATTCATAACACACAAAATGAATATTTTACTTCATCAGGTTATAATATTCTTTTTATTTCTATAATTTTCATGTGAAGTATTTTATAAACACAAATTTTTACAGTAACGTTAAAATAAACACTAACCCAAAACTTTTTTGGATTTAATCGATTCATTTGATGAATTCGAAATCCTGGTAACAAGAATATCAAACTTCAATTCTATAACATTCGTTTTATTTATAAGTTACTGTCACACACACGCAGTTAATTGTGGAAATTATTTCTAGACTATTGTTAAACTCCAAAAACTGAAAATACACTCTCATTAAAATAATATACTATTATTAAAAGCTAAACAACTATGTATTTCATTAATTTAATTTTTAAATCATTTTTGTTTTTTGAGCCTAATTTTTTGATTATAAATAAAAAAATAAAAATACATGTTTTTTTTATTTTCGTTAAGTTTTAAGAAATTATTTTATTTACATGTTTATAGAAACGTGTAAATAAACTATGAAAATTATTAAAAAGTATATTTGAAACAGATATAATTTTGTATGTATAATTTGATTAAAAAAATAGAATTGAAAATTATCTGCAGAAAAATAGTTGAAAAGTGTTTTTATTTAAATGCAAAACTAATGTCAGAAAAATAATTTATTTGTATTCAAATATTTTAACCTTGTGTACGAAAAACCTATTAATCTATTTCTACGAGTAGTATACAAAGAGTATTCAACGAAAACTTTCCCGAAGATGGAGGAACAAACACAATTTAAAAAAAAAAATCTACACATGTTTTAGCCTCATTATTATGGAATCCATCAATGCCAACTATACATAATTCTATTCTTTGAATTTAATTTTTTATTGAAAAGTTTTCCGCATACTATGGATGTTTTAAAAAGGATAATTTCCATATAAAAAGAAAAGAATTCTTCAAATAATTACAAATAGTTTATTTTTAGTGAGTTAAAATTTTCTTTCAAATTTGGCATACATATCTTTCAAGATCTACGGATGAATGCAATATGATTGATTTTCGTTTTTACGCACTTTTTAACACTCACGATTTTACGAACTAGTGCCTGACCCCTAACATAGTCCCAAAAAGCAAGGTAATTTCCATTCCCTGTTTACAAATAAAAATGTTGAAATTTATCTTTTTTTGCTAGCTCATTTTCACGCCTCTTTTTTTTTCGGGATTATTTTTTTATCACTTGATTTTCATTTTTTCCCCATCTTATGATTGAAAAACTTGCATCGATATTTTTATGGAAAATCATAAATTTTTTGATAACCAACTACACTGCTGCTATTAAAATCCTCTAAATTATTTCAACTAATCTAACTCTTATCTTAAAAACTATCCATTAGAGTATAATCAGTGTTGTTGTTTCACCAGCATGCTTCCCTGTATCTAGTCCTGAGTTGGGCTCTACCAAGTATAATCTGTGTGGTAGCCTGATTATACTTGGTAGAGCCCAACTCAGGACGTTCCAAGAACTGTGTACAACCCAGGGCATCAGCCTCCTTTCCGGAAGTACTGGGTACGATTAGCAGTGCCACCAAACACCCACCGAGTACATTCAATATAGGTGCTGGTTAAATCCATGGAATCGAAAATTCCTGTGGTTGGTCGCTGAGCAGTTACCATGGGTGTAATGGTTTGGAGAAAACTCCCCCCTCTGGTGGTGCCATCTATAGGTAGAGTCTTAGAACAAAATTTTACATTCACCTTCGTGATGCTCTAATTAGACGAACGACTCACTCTTCTGACTTAATTTTGCATAGTCATCGGCTAGCGAGCTTAGTTTTTCAAAGTGCCATAAGTAACAACAATAACATAATCACAGTAATTTCAAGTGCAACTACCATAAGATACTTTACCATGGAGTGATTCCGGCTTGGTATTGTTATTTTGACATGCAGACTTTATTTAAGAAACCAATGTAGACAGTTAAGAATATTAACTTGACAACATGAGTTTAGATGACTTGAACTTAGTCAAAGAAACCCACTGCTGATCAAAATTTCAGTTCAAGATTTTTTATATTTGTATTCAGATGTACTTTCTGCTTAAAAAGTATCGGATAAATGAATAATTAAGAAAATATAATGAAAGAAAATTTTTTTAAAAATTATAGTTTTAGAACAGAAAATATGGTGATAACTTTATATCAATAAAGGGAAAGCAAGAGTTTAAACATGTTTCTTATAAGTGCAAACAAAATATTTTTTTCTAATTGTATTTTATTTACAGTGCGATAACAGTTTAGTAAAAGAAGATAATTTTAAGATTCAACGATCTTATTTTTCTATTTTAAGGAATTTTGATCCTAAGAATTGCTTTACTGAATCCCACGAACTGTAAGTAAAAACAATCATTTACTGTACTGCGCTTTATTAAAACTAGAAATGGAAGATCATCAAATGTCCGCATGAACGATCCTAATCCCCCAAAAAATTTTAGATTGACATTTTATTTAATTTACATAAAAGAATCATGTTTTTTTTTTTCAAATGAGGATGTAAATTAATTTTTCGACTCCTTTAAATTTCGTTATTTTTAATACGAATTCTTCAGCTGATTTATTCTCAGAAAATAATCATTTGGATCACTATATTGCACACTATATTTTACATATTTTCAGTATAATACTGTTTATCGGGATAAATTTTATTTTTATTTTACATAAATTATAAAAAGAATTTAATTATTTAAAAATTTGAGTTGTTGAAATAATTGCTATAATCAACATTTTAGTTTATTTAAAAATTAATAGTTTATGAAATACTTGATAATATTGCAGTTTCTTATTGTATGTATGAATAAATACATATATTTATGTTTATTAGAACTTAAATGTGTTCTTATTTATAAGTAAAAAATGACTATGTTACTGATAAATAACATTAATAACATTGACTTTAACCTGTTGTTAATATTTGATTAACATTAACAAACCAAACTAAACTATGTATCATTGAAATTGTCGGTTCACTAAATTTAGATTATCGGACATAAATTATATTTAACTTATTCTTATTTACATAGTTATGCTGCAATATTAATTATTTTTAATAGAAGGCTGCTAATTAAATAGTAGCATTTCTCTAACTGGGGATAATGTTGTCTTTTGTATTTGACCTTTTCCAATCATGTTTACTTAGTGATTTCCTTGATTTAACATAATGTTAATGCACCTCTAACTCTCAAATGGAATTTAACTAAGAGAAGTCTTTCTCATAGAGATATTATTTCCATCCATACACATTCATTATATTACTAATTACTTTTTTATAAAGTCGATTGTTTTGTAAATATATGATTAGTAGAGTTAAAATATTATTCTAGTCACAAGAGGAAATTCAAACATTCTGTTTTACTATAAAGTGGTTGTTTCTTTCGTTCCAGTAGAGATCATGATTACAACCTTTTATTAAAATTATCATTGGCTTAAAAAAATTCCATGATTCTAAATAAAGTTTCATCTGCGTTATATTGTATCAAGATGGGGTCGTAAATCCGATTTGTCTACGTATTTGATGCTTGTCTTCAAATATCATTCTTCGAACTGCAGCAAACAAAGCGAAGTTCCCCACCAAATGTCTGAGTGCCATTTGTCATGAGATAAAAATCCCTTCACACTGTTTTCACTAGTAATAATAAATTATTTTTAATTATAATTTTTCCGTTTGAAAAAGTTTTCAAAATTATGAAAATTACCTGCTTTTAAAATTTTTAAATCTTTTACACTTTATGTTTAGTTTAAATGAACAGTGACGATTTACATTTTTTTCTTTATTGTTGCTATTTACTCATTATTTTTATCTTCATTCGAGGCTCATTGTCAGGTTTTTTCAATTCATCCTGGAAGAAATTAATTTCTTTTTTGCATGTAGTTATCCTTATATTTCTCATGATCTAGCCCCCTACTTTACCAAATCCACGAGATCATGTACCTTCAAAAGATGATAAACAAGAAGAGGATAGATCAATGTGATCGAAAGAGACCTTCATGACTAAAAAGGAAAGATGAAACAATTTCTTTAGAGTAAGGATCCAGAGTTACAAAAGGCAATGTCTTTACTTTTTTTTTTTTTATATTATTAGGTTTTAAATTATCAGTTCTCTCTGACTATTAAAACTCTCTGACAACTTATAGAAAGTCTTTTTAATTTTAGCTTTCCTGTAAATTTCAAAATAAATATAATCACATTGTTATTTTCTTTAAAGTAACACTTTTTATTTCAATTTATGTCTTCCTTTTCCGAATGATAACTTTGTAAAAAAAACTTGTACTTGATGTTTGAAAATATTTGCTGATTTTTACACTGAAATTGTGGTTTATAATAAAATTTTAGATTAAAGAAAGATAGTTATTTTTAAGATTGAAGGATAGTCATTTTCGCTAAACTCATCGAATAAGTTAAAATAAATTTTTCAAGTACTAAAAAGACTGATATATTTTAGCTTTTTTCTTCGGGGCTTATGATTGATTAATTTTTACTTTATTAAAAATATATTTGTTATATACTACATTTTTTTCAATCCTGTCTCAAAATAATTTTTCTGATAATCAGCAATTTTGACGTTGATAAGGCATCAAACATCTAAACTTAACTACTGAGAGTAGCGATTTATTTATATTTACTTTAAAGATTCCTGTGCTTTCGGGGTCAGTCTCCGGCTTAAATAAAAATAATGTGTTTCGAGGGAGCTGATAGTTTTTTTGAATTTTTTCGTGGGAATTTTTTACTTTACTCTATAGTTGTTGTTCCTTTACTAATAATAATTTCTCCCAAGACCCCTGTCTTAGCAGCTCATGAATTTGCTGTCTATAGAATGCAACACTTCGATTTTCATGGAACTCCCCATGGTTTGTAATTATTTCTGATTATATCTAATAAAACATTTTTAATATCCTATAATGATTTTTTTGCGCTTTCCATCTAAATAAATGTCTAGAAAATTATGGGAAAATAAATAGAAACTAAAAAAGGGTACTTAAATAGCTTATCATTAGAAAACCATTACATTATCTATTGAATCATGCTTAAATTAAGGAAATTTCTAGTTATAGATGTTTGGAATTTTTTTAATTCTTGATGTTTGTTGAGATTATTTTTTTTAGTTTACATTATTGTGATTTAGTATGTACTAAGTTGTTATTTTTACTTGCTTATCAGTTGAAAAATAAATTGTTATCGCTTATTTTTTTGATTCATGACTTGCAGTGCAGTTTTACATTCAAAGAATTGCAGATGAAATGAAGGTGGAATATCTTTTTTGCACTGTTATTTTGTAATGAAATGTTAGAAAATAAGAAAAAAAAATTGGGATGATTTTCTTCTTATTACTTTTCGAATAGTATTTGTTTATCAGTTTGATAACAGTTATAAGTTAGTGATGAATGAATGTGTGAAGAGTATTTTCCTCTCTTATTAATGTTATCCTAATTAGAACATTCTGAAAATTTATGCCTATAACTAATCTAATTATCATAGTTATTAAAATAAGTGCAGATACTGTATATTATTTTGGCACACTTTTGACTTTGATGAATTTTTTGATAGATTTTACATTTTTTGTTAACTTGAATTTATGTCAAAGATTGAGGATCAGTTTCACTTTTCTTATTTAGAAAAATACTAGTTTATAACACTTAAATGTCACTCATTTTTTTACTTGCTTAAAAATTCAAAAATACACCAAAGTAATTACACAGCATATGTGAATTAAAATATAAGTGCTTGCGCATACAATTTTTCTATGGAATAGACAATATTGCTTTATATTTTTAATGTAATAAATATTACATTAAAAATATAAAGCTTATATGTCTTTTGCTATAAAAAATACTTTAAATAAAGCAAAGAATAGTTAAAAGGTCTTCATAATATATGCAGTAATGAATTACTTTATAAAAATATATAATCCATTTAATTATCATTTTAAACTAAAATTATTTTAAATTTTGTTAAAATTTGTTAAATTGTACATATAAATTATAGAAAACCTAAAAATATTGTTAAGTTATTAATATTTATCTGTTTATTTATTTTAATATTTTTTTATTATTTTGTTAATTATAAGTGTTTATAATCTTATCGCAATTTCACTGATTTATTGCTTTTAAAAGAAAGGGATTCTAAACAGTTTATTAAAAGATTAAATTATTTAGGATTTATTTTGGATAAAATTAATAAAAATGTATAGAGGTATTGTGCATTTTAAAATTTATTAACATGTGCATCATTATTTAAAACTATATTTTATCTATGCTTCAAAACAAATTAATACATTTAAATTGATAACAATAAGTAATTTCCATACACTTTAACTATATCTTCTGAAATATTTTAAGATTAAAATGTTAATAATGCATTCTTAATCTTGTATTATTTTGAAATGGTAAAAATTACATAAGATGATTATAATGTTTGAATTATTGTTTTCAGGTTGTAGAAACTCTCTTATTAATATGGAAGCCAGAACTTTATATACTACTCCATATACTCGTCGCTGTGTTGTAGCTAGATTATCTGAATTAACATTTCCTCATTATCAAGAAATTCTTCAACAAAATGCTGGAGGTTTATTAATTATTATTCCTAAAAATCTGAGTTCTCTTTCATCAGAAGAGCAACAGGTAATTAGTTTATTTATTGTTTGAATGTTTTCTATTGTAATTTAACTTTTGTAATTGTAGTTATTAAAATTAATATAAGTTAGAATAGTTTTTTTTAATGATGTCTCTTATTTATTACTTATATCTTTGTTTAATCATTTGATCCACATAATGAATTCATGTATTTTAAATGCAATAAATTCAACTTTATATTAATGAATTTATATATTTTGAAATCACTAATGCTGAACTTAATTTATCATGCTTTATGTTGATGTAAAAGATATTTTGATAAATTTTGTTTTTAGTTGAGGTGATTAATTAATCATACTTTTTTGCTATTCTCTATGTAACAATACTAATACTAGACTCAATTTGGCATTCATTTAATTGACTCTGTTTTTTGTGCTAATATAAGTGATGAATTAAATGATTCTGATTTTCTATGAATCAAATTGAAACACATTTGTGCTATATTAACTTTTTATAAATTTTGTTGTTGATTATATTACATTGAAACATTTTAAACATTATTACAAGCTAAAGCATTTTTGTAAAATTTTAAAATTATGCTATAAACAAGTATATAAATCATGAATCAAAGGATTTTTTTCATTAATTTATAGGCATTAAATACAACGCTACATACTTATAAATTAAATTGTGAAGTAGTACTTATGTTTAAAAAAGAAGTAAAGATCTATTTAAAAGCAGTTCTTAAGACTACTTTCATGCATTTAATAATTGATGTAATTAAATGACAAGTTATGATAATTTTTATAAACAGTACAGCAGTTAAATAGTTTGTAACAAATTATTCCAACTTGTTACCTAATAAGTATTTTCGATGAAGAACAATTAGAGATTTTTGATTTAATATAAGAAAATATTGAATTCATAATTTCAAAATGATGGTAAAATGTAAATATTTTCTGTCTGTCAGTAAGGTTTTTATTGACATTTTAGCATATAATGGTATTGGAGAAACATATGCTGGAAGAAGATGTCAACTTACCAGTTTATTTTACTTATGAAACTGAAGAAATATTGGATATTTATTATAGTATGGAACAAACATCTCCATCTCAAACAAAAGTACCACGATCTGCTGCAGAAGGTATAGATATTTAATTTATTTTGTACTCAAAAAATTATAGATTCACATATTTTTTCAATTTTCACTTTTGTTAATCCTTTTCTCATCGCACTTCCATCAAGCTATGTAAGGTCCAAAGGGCATACAATATTTATAGTTTATTCATCAATTAATGGTCCATCAATTTCACTTCTGAAACTCTTGTCATATTAATAGTTGATGAAATACCACCATCATAATATATAAGATTCAGAATTAAAAAAGTACATATATTCTTTGAAAATTGTTATTAAAATATATTTAGATGTGAAAAGTTCTTTATTCCTTATTCAAATAGATTCCATTTTGTTGGCAAAACCTTATTATCAGTCTTGTCAGGAATTGAATGGGTGAAAAACTCTAAAATAATTTGATTATTTAAATGACATATGGTGATATTTGTTGTTTGATTATTGGTTACTATCATTGCCATTTTTTATTTATGAATTAAACACCATTTTGAAAATTCTATTTCCCACATTTAAAAATGATTCTTTTTTATTTACAAATTTGTGCTCATTTAAATGAACATTTGTACTTATTTCTAAGGACCTTGTCCTTACTTAAATTTTATATTTATATTTAAGTAAACACATTAATTTAGATTTTATGAGTAAATATCTGTTTATTATCTTATTAAATATATATGTAGCCTTAATTTATTTATCCTTATTGTATACTAATAATATTTCTAGCTTTTTATCCAGTTATTCTTTTAAATTGATCTTTCTTTAATCCAATAGAAATTCCAACTTCTATTACTTCAAGTGGCTATCAACTTGTAGTTTCTGGTCCTGCTCCCAAAGAGCAGACAGATACACAAATTATTAGCATTCAGGTAATGTTGTTTTCCTTTCCAACTGTTAACATTTTTATTGTTGAAGTAAATTGTTTATAACTGTTAAAAAGTATCAAAACTTTGTTAACTCTTGAGGTATTCAACTGTTTGAAGTTTAAAAGTTACAATTTCAAATAATTCTGCATTTAAAGAATTAAATCTAATCTATTTTAGATAATTTTGTACTTAATAGTTAAATTAATCCAATAAGCTTTTTTTTTTTAAATGATTATATCGTATTATTAAGTTAGGTATAATTCTTTAAGTATACAATTGCTTAAAACTTAAAGTGTTGTATTCCTTTGACTTCATAAATACATCATTTAAGCTTGTTTGATATTCTTAAGAAGTTTGTTTAATGATTTAAATATTTGTAATCATGTAAAACAAATTTAACAATAGCTTTGTCATTATAATTATCTGTTGGAGATTTTAACTGCTTTTGTTTGAATTTTTACTCATTCAATATATATATTTTAGATTTTATTTAAATCATTATTTATAAAGGTTTGCTTCAATTCAATGAATTCAATTAAATGAATTTTGTCATAAAATATTTTGACTATAAATTAAAGCTATTAAAAATATTGGAATTTTTTTCTAAATTAAATTAAAGAACTAATGTAAAGATGATTAAAAATTTGATTATTTATTTCTTCTCTGATATGTTACCTTTTTTGTCTTTATATTAAAAGAATATAATTCTTTAATAATATTATGCTATTCTTATTTTTATTTTCAATAAAAAGAAAATTTTATTGATTTTGTCTAGTGTTTGCTTATATTTTTTTATAGACTAAATGCACAATTTAATTGATATTGTTGAAATAATAAAAATTTCCTATGTCTTTAGGGGAAGTTATGTGGCTTTGGTATCGAAGAACAACTTCCAACTGTAGCAATTGTTGCTCATTATGATGCATATGGAATTGCGCCGGTAATATCCTATTTTTGATATCTACATCTTTCAATATGTGTTTAATTTAATGATGGTAATAAAGATATTTAAGTTTCTTAACTCATTATAATTGTATTGAATTTTGGTTTGTGTAGTTCTATCAACACAGTTATTTATGGTCAGCATTTAATTACTACCTTGATTAAACTATTTTTTTCTTACCAGATGTAATTGAATCTAGTTAACAAAAAGCTTTGTGTAATTAGGCTCTTTATTTCTTGTGTATTAATGCAGAGAGTCTTGTGCTTTAAGTAATTTCTTTATATTCAGCATTGTATGTTGCCACATTTTAAAATTATGAACTCGAAATTTTAACACTATTCTGGTTTGATTTCTATAAATACTTTACAATAAAATTTTCAGACAAAGAAAAGAAAAAGTTTATTTTTTCAAATATTTTATGAATAGCTTAGTTTCAAAACCAAATAAAATGCTATTGACATATTTTTCTCGAAGATCAAAATTTTATTAACATTATAATTTGTTGATGTGTTTTGTTTTTCACAAATTGTTATTAAGGTTTTCAATTATTCTAAGTTGTAAAAAAATTAGATTTTTTCCACATTTTAAATAAGTGGTTATTTTTCCTTAAAGGAGAAAATGAATATCTATTGCAATACAAGATCATTCATGTATACATATATTTATTTCATGTTCACATTATTATTTTATTATGATGTAATTAATTAGGAAAAATTTATGCTATCAAAATGTTCATAATTTTTAATTCTCACATTACTAGTTTTGAATAAGTATAACCATTTCTTTCTATTCATTTTTACAAATCGATCAACTTAATACCTTTCTGAAAAAATCAGTGTGGTTTAATTATCAGATGTTCTTATTAAGTAAATTTTTATCTGTTCAATAATTTAAAGCTAATTCATTTCTGAAAAAAATCAGTGGTTTAATTATCAGATGTTCTTATTAAGTAAAATTTTTATCTGTTCAATAATTTAATGCTAATTCATTTGTGTTAAAAAATATCAAACCATTTTTGTGTATAAAAGATTAAAATAATTATTCATTTGTAAGAAATTTTTTTTATTGAACAATAAAAATTTTATTTTTTTAAAATAAATTTTTTAGGCATTGTCGTTTGGCACAGATTCTAATGGGAGTGGAGTAGCAGCTTTGCTAGAACTTGCTAGGCTTCTATCCAGACTGTATACCAATTCTCGTACTCATCCAAGGTATGTATTTACAGTTTTTAGGCTATTGTTTTTGTTTCCTTCCAAATGTTTTTTTTAATTGTTAACATTGATTCTTTAATCTTTAATTGATTTGATGTACAATGGATCTAATTTCTCTGTTAATTTTATATGTTGAATTCATCATTTTTATGGAATTAATGCTGTTTTAATATTGTTTTAAGTTAATCAAATGCTGCATAATTTTGTTAATGGATCGATACAATTTTAAAATGTTTTACTAATTTTTGCAAGCATTGCATACTAATGTTTCTCCTCATTGTTATTAGCTCTTGTTAGCTTTGATCGTTCATAAATGCTTATTTCAAGCGCTCCTGTCACATCATATTATGATTTGTCATTTTTCATTTTAGAACAGAGCAATCTGTAATCAAATGGCTTATAATTACAATTTCACATCAGAATTCCTCATGCCATCTTTGTGATATAAAGATTACACTCTATTGATCAATATATATGTTGATTGCTTTGACAAAACCTATTTGGAATTCATTAACTAGTTATCTTCTATCTAAAGAAATTGTCTGTGTAACAGTATGTTTTATCTGGCCAAGTTGTTAATTATGTGTGATCTATTTTGGATTGGTTGATTTTGAACATGATCCATTTTTTAAAATATTCCATATAATTGAATTGAATATCCTAATTTTTTAAGTGAATCAAGTTTTTCTCTTACAGTTTGTTACATTGTTGTATTTGTCTGAATTCAAGTCTCACAATTATTAACTCTTCTGCAAATTCTGATGTCACAAAATTATGACATTTTCAAATACTATTTGCTAAAAGCACAAAAAGTGAAACAAGACTTGACTAAAGTAAATCACCTGAAGTAAATGATTCTAGATTTGATTTTCATAAAGCTGTGTATAGCTTGTACAAAAGCAGTTTTATCGTGGTACAAATTTTTATTTTGACATTTATTCATGATATGCTTTGGGACTTTTTAAATATGAAAGTAAGATACTGCAGTGTCATTAAAGTTTAATTGCTTAAAACCATTTTAAAGTTACAACAATGTTATCTGAATGGGAACTCTTATTATTTCTTGATTTCTACATTCATATTTTTCTGAAGCATGAAAAAATTAACTGCCCCATGTGTGTGAAGCCAAACTGTCATTCAAATGATAAGTGTTATGTGTATTGATGAGGAATGCACATTTAAATTTGTCCTGGTTAAATTGCCAAGCTGCCAGCTGGATGGTTAATGTTCCGCCCTTCTGTTCAATAGTAATTAGATTTGATTTTCACCAAAATATATTTACTGTGGTACAGATGTTGTACTGTGGTACAGTTGTAGATATTAGATGAATTAGTCTTCATAAGCAAAAGGTCACTGGAAAACAGGAAATAATTACAAATACATAAGAATATTGTCTGCAACAGTAATTACAAAATAAACAACTTTTTCTATTATTTTCTTTACTGACTCTTGTTTTAAATTTAATGCATCAATATGAATTTCTATATTTTAAATATTACTTTCATATAAAATGGTTCCATCAGTGTAAAGGCTGCACTTATATTATGTGACTTTAAAAAATTCAAAATTGTACAGTATGTAAACTGCAAGTGGCATCTCTGAGATCACTGGCATATTATCTTCCTGTTTATCTTATGATATATAAAACATCTCAAGAAAAAAAAAAAAAAAAAAAAAAAAAAAGAAAGAAACGTGTAAAATAAAAACAAATCAAAAATAAATTTTAATAGTAGGCTTTTGTTCATAAATGTTATTTTTTATGCATTTAAAGAAGTAATGTGTGTACATGATATGCTTACTATGTAATAAAATATAAACAATGAACTAAATTGAAATCAATAATAAAGGAAATTTTGTTTTTACCTGCAAAAATTATTACATCAAATTTCACATGATGTGAAGCATTCAAAATTTGAATGAAATTATATGAATTAAAAAATTTAGCAAGTTTTCATCTAAAATAAAATTTAAATAGTCAAAAGTATGTCACATACTTACTTGTTTTGTTTTATATTTTTATAATAAAGAAACCTGCACCATAAAACTTAATCAAACAACCATCCTGATGTTTTTGATGATATTTTTGCTTTTCATCCACTTCCTACCCATTTTACAATCTGTAGAAGAATATATTTTAATTCATGTAAGTATTGCAGATGGAAGAAATTCTACAGTTCTAAAAATTTAACTAATTTTATTAATTTAGGAATTATAAATTAATTTAATAATTTAGGAATTATAAATTCTTTAATATTGCAATCTTCTCCCCCCCCCAAAAAAATTATACTAACTATTCAGTTTTGAATGATTTTTAAAATTACTTTATTACTAATGTTTTCTTACATTTCTATAGGTTTAATCTTTTATTTCTCCTTTCTGGAGGGGGAAAGTTCAATTACCAGGGAACAAAAAAATGGATAGAAGATAATATTGATAGTTCAGGTAGTTAAAAATGTATAATGTGAAACATAACTTCTGATTAATCTTTATATGCTTATTCTCTAATTTTCCTTAAAAACTGTCTTATAGATGTCAGTTTATTGCCTGAAGCATTGTACACATTGTGCCTAGATTCTATTGGTGATGAAAATAATTTATATTTACATGTATCTAAACCTCCAAAGGAGGGTAGTCCTGGAGATATATTTTATAAGGTATCTTAAAAATTAGTTTTAAACTTTTGAATGAAATATATTTGGTTAAGTTTTATTTAAGTTTCAATAAAGACAGTAAAATTAAAGAGTTTTATATATGGAAAGTATTTAATCCAGTATAATAAAACATTCCTGTTATAGATTGGTCCCTGTAGTTTTACAAATATTAGATATTTCTTCTATACTCTCATGACTTATTTTTCAATATCATTATGAAGTAAGCTTTTTAAAAATAACATATACTTGTTGCTCTTTCTCTTATACAATCCGCTATTTGTCAAATACTTAATCCATCAGAATAAATACTAAAGGGATTTCAAGTATTGAAAATTTCGTTGGAAAGTGAGCAAACAAGCTTGTGATTTATATTTTTGCTTATTTAAGAATTAACTAAATTTATTTAATTTTATTGTCTTTGTTTCATAAATGCTTTTAAGAATGAGAAATTGCATGTACATTATTTGTAATAAAACTAATTTGGTATCGTTAAAAATGCGATCAATAAGTGAAAGATTGCAAGTGCTATTTTTATTGTTTTTTAATATTGTAGATTTTAATACTAATAGTGTTTTCTACATAACTCTTATTTCTTCATTAAAATGAATATAAAACTTGCTTTTGGTTTGTTATCTCAAATTTTGTTTAAGTTTTTGAATTAAAGTATTTATTATATATTAATTGATTAGAATTAAATATCATTACATCTTAAAATTAAAGTTGTTGTGTTTCCTTAAGTTTTGTGATTTTTTAAAAATGTTTCTCTAATTTTTTATGTTAGCACTAATATGTGCTTTATTTGCTTCATTATTGCAAATTATGAACAGTTATTTTATTTTAAAAAATAAATTCATATAAATGGTAAACATGATCCCATTAGAAGTTATATGAATTTGCAAAAAAAAAAAAAAAAAAAAAAAAAAAATCCACTAATTTTATTTACTGGTTTGCTAATCAACTTAGTGAATAATGCTGTTGAAAATTAATTTTTTGTTTTAATTCTAATTGAATGTGTTTTCAAAATTGTGCACTAAGTTTTCTTGCCAGTTTTAATTTTTAAAATCTGTAATTTTATAATATTTTTACACACATAGGAATTACAATCTGCTGCTGCAAAAGAAGAAAATATTAATGTCTCTATGGTCCATAAAAGAATAAATCTGGCTGATGAGCTGCTTTCTTGGGAACATGAAAGATTCAGTATTAGGCGCCTCCCTGCTTTTACTTTGTCTCATCTTCAATCTCCTCGTTCACTCAAGAAAACTACAATTTTAGATACTAGGTAATAATTATATCGCTATTAAGATATATAAATTTAAATATTCCAAATACAATTCCTTTTTATAATCCAAATACAGTTCCTTTTTATATCTTTTGAAATAAACAAACCTGTTATTTTACATTCATATGCAGTGATGTAGACTAATCTGTTTGTTTCTTATTAATTCAAACCAAGGAAAATTAGAACTAGTTTTTGTGTCACATAATATCAGGCAAAGGCAGATGTGAACCATTTAATCATCTACCATGTGTTGATTTGCTTGAGGATTATTATTGATAGTTGGTTATACTCAAAGCATCAAAGAAAGGGAATTCTAAAAAAAATCCATGTATCCATTTTGATATACATGCATGCTGAAGTGCAGTATCTGTCTTTTTTCAAATAGGTAAGATCAAATGTGTAACATTACTCTGCAAAGAGTGCAATCTTGCCACTAAGCTACTGTGAGTTCTTGAAATTTATTTACTATTTTACAGATAATTTATTACAAATTATAATTACAGGTTATTTATTTACAGGTTATTAATTTAAATATGTTGTGTGTGTGCACGTGCACCTAATCTCTAAACATTTGTCATCATTTCACTTTTTAAGTTTTGTGAAAATATCTTAGTTTTGTTATTACTTTTTTATAATTAATTTTTGTTATTTTATAAATTAATTTACTAGAAATGATCATTCTATAAAGATAGTGCTTTATTAGAAAAAGATTGCACTCATTTGTGTAAAAAGTTACTTAACAATTATTTCTGCATTCAGTAACACTATTGTTGTTTAATGTGAGATTATTTACTATTTATAGCAAGTATTTTAATATTTAAAAATATTTTACTCTTATGCTTTTTATTAGATGCACAATTTAGTAAAACCAATTAAGTGATTATTTAAAGCAAAACCAGAGTGATTCTATTTTAAAATAGAAATGCTCCTAATAATACATAAATACATATATTTCATATTGAAATTTTGTAATGGTATTTATTATGCATGAATAAACTATGTATTTAGAAAGAAAATCTTTTGAAAATCTAAAAATGATTAAACTAAGATAATTCAGAATTTTCATTTAGAAATTTAAGATAATTGATTAAACTAAGGTAATTCAGAATTTTCATTTAAAAATTTAAGATAATCATCTATAAAATTGCCTTTTTTAAAATTTAAACATTTATAACTATAATGAGATTGCAAAGTTTTTTGCTAAACATTTGTCTAACATTTATAAAATTTTTTTTATTCTTCAGGTAGAGAAATTTTATTAAGTATTTTAGAGAGAGAAAACTTATTCATACTCACAGTTTACCTATTTATTTAAAATAACATAATTTACTCTAGATTTTCTTGCACAGAATATCCTATTTTTCATCTTTCTTTATTCATGAAATATTTGTTGATTATTTAAATTTTTATTTATGAAATATGCAACTTGATGTAAGTATATTAAATATAATGAAATAAATATAAACTCTTGTTGGAAATATATAAAATAGAATTTATTAAAAAATAAACCAGTAACAATTGAAAATTGTTTGAAGGTACATCTACTAAGAATCAATGTAACAATTTTATTCTTCACTGGAGCATCTGTTCTGACTATTAAAATTTTTTTGATAAGAATTAAAAATAAAATTTGTTTTATTTGAAATTGCTCCTGAAATAAGAATTTTCAGTTCCTAATAATGGGATGATAAAATAATTGGTATTTTGGGAAAGAAGCTTTTTATTTTTTTTGTTTTTTGTAAAAAGTAAATAGTAAGAAATTTATTTGTCAAATTTAAGTGAACCTATCATATATTGATTTTTATAATTAGTATTAAAAATATTAATTTCTTTATATAGTTTTTAAATTATTCTTTTAAGTTTATTTGTTAACTTTCTTATGGAATTTTCTCTTCATTATTAGTTTGATGAGTTTCTTTACTTTTATGTTGTGTGTAACATGCTCAATTGCTGACCTCTGCTGGGAGGCCAGGGGCCTTTTAAATACATAGACTATAGTTACAGCTGTTTCATTTTTCTTCTTATTTGTATTTTTGCTATAATTGTCTTTTTATCTGTGCCATTAGAAATAATTATAATAATAAAAAAATGTTGTGTGTAATATATTCTATTATCATCTGTAAGGGTTAATTATAGATTTTTATTTAGGGAAAATGTTAATGTTGATAAATTAGCCAGAAATGTGAAAATAATAGCTGAAGCTCTAGCTAGACATATGTATAATATGAGCGGAGAAACTCTGAACACAGGAATATTTTCCGAAGGTTTGGTGAGTATTTTTTAATTACTTTTTGTTTATGATATTAATATTGACTTTAATTAATTTCTTATGTGTTTATTACTACTTGCATGATATCTTTATAATTAGGTGTTCAGAATGAACTTACTGAAAAAAGCAAAATTTATTTGAAAAATATCTAACTTGTTTAAAATATGAAATTGTCTCTTGTCTTAATGTATACTTGATGACAGATTTTAATTAAATTTAATTATAATTTTATAAAGTATTTCTGTGGAATGTTATTAAACAATGGAGAGAAGGATGTTTTATCTTTATTGTTGATAAAATAGTTACTTTTAATTAGACTTATGATCAAGATATGCCTTTTTCAAAGTGTTTAATTTTAGTATAATATTTCTTTTAAGGTAAAATGAATTTTATTAAAATTCATATTTTTTGTGTGTTTTGTTTTTAATTTATTATTATATTAATTATTGAAATAAAATTTGTGTGTGCATTAATAGCATTTTAAAAGAAAGATATTTCTAGTTTTAATATAAAATTTTTTTAAGTTTTTGTTTTCCTTAAGAGCTTATAAATGATACATTTTAAAATACTTAAATTTCAATACACATATTTGATAATTTACACATTATTGTGTTACCTGTGTATTGCATTGTTTCTGAAATGTTTTTCATGAACTAAATTATTTTAATAATTCCAGTGCATTGATGCTTTTGTACATTACAAACATGCATTTAGTATTAATTTTGCTCTTTCTTAAAGTAGCAACTTATAAGCATGTTGAGCTGTTAAAATGTTTTGTTAAATATTTAAATCTTTATTTGAAAAATTAATGACTATTATTAGATTGCAGAATTTAGTTTGATAATTTATGAATCAAATGAATAAATAGAAGT
Organism: Latrodectus elegans; assembly: GCA_030067965.1. NCBI lineage: Eukaryota > Metazoa > Arthropoda > Arachnida > Araneae > Theridiidae > Latrodectus > Latrodectus elegans. The sequence continues at coordinate 85,887,976 of CM057816.1, forward strand.
ACTTGTTGTTTATTTAAAGTTAATTTTTTAGGTTATCCAAAAAGATTATTTAAAAGCATGGATTGATCAATTATCTTCTCAACCAAGAAGTGCCCAGTTATTAGTTTCTGGGTATACAAAGCAACCTTTAATATCTTCTCTAGAGCAAGCAATGTCTCGCTACTTAAAAGATGTCAAACATTCAGTTTTTAAACCAGATAAAAGGTAATTTTTAATGATTTTAAAAACAGTTACAAGTATAAATAAAGTTTAAAGATAAAAAAAAAACTTGATTTAGATAATTTTGAAATAAAATACATTCTGTAAAAGCTAGGTATCCCATAAGGCAAAAAGCTGTCTCATTCCATGTAATCATAAGTCTTTCACTCAAGTAAACCATTGTTCACTATTTTTTTTTATTTGCCTCATTTTGTTGTAAAGTAATTTTATTTATTATTCATTATGTTTCTATGGAATCTCAATTTCATTGGAAATGGTATCAGGATAAGCAGTCACTTAGAGAAATAATGATATGCAACAGTAACAAGTTATTTGATTGACATTTCTGAGAACATCATTAAGAATCATTTAAAAGAATTCTACTAAAATCTTAACTTTTTACTTCACTTTAGTCACTGAAAATTTATATTATTATTATTAATTTATATTTATATAATTATTAATTTATATTATATTACAATTATTTTATAAATTATTCATTAAAATTAATGAATAATTCATTAAAATATTCATATAAATTATTCATTAAAATTAATGAATAATTTATAAAATAATTGTGAAAAATATTAAAGAAGTATTTTCTGATTAAAATTAATAAAATATAAGAAATAAAAGAAGAGAACTTTGCAACTAAACAAAATTATAAAATTGATTTGTATGATGAACTCAAATTTTTTTAAAGTATTTGTATATTTCTCAGTTTATAGCATTATTCTTCCTAAATTTTTTAACAACATGGGTACATTTGAGGACTGTTTGCATTATACACTTTGTCTTCCCTTTGTAATGGATGACAAGTATACTTAATCTTTCAAACTTTGTAAATTTTTTGTGAATTTAGATTCAATTTACAACATTAATAATAATTAGTATGTACATGAAACTGCTTAAATATATGTATTTTCACATAAAATCTACTGCTTTTATATTGTTCAGCACATCAACAAATTGGTTTTGAACATGAGAATTTATTCTGATGAAATTTTACTTAAGGGATGAATCTTTTAACTTTAGTAATTTGTTAAATGCTTATTTAAAAGTGCTGTTTCATCTGTAATTAGATTTTTATATTCAGAAGAATGAGATTTAGGAATATTTTATTTCATGACTTACACTGTATGATAGTTTTGTTGCAGTTAACAACTTTAATAATGTGTCTGAAAGTTTCTCTTAAGCACATGTATTAATTTATAATATAAAATTTTTGATTTGACTTTTCAATATTCATTAGATAATTAATGTCTTTCAGCAATTATTTTTCATGCATCACGAGTACTTATGTTTATAACACTAGTAAATCTTAAGATTTGTGTGATTTACATTTTATGATTTGATAAATAATTATACAGCTGAAATGGGTATATGTGATCATATGTAACCAATTCTAATTATTGCTGAAATTAATTTTAGCTTAGAATTACACTAAATGAAATTTTCTTAATAAATTACCAATTAAAATACATACAGTAAGTAATCTTTTTAATTTTTAAGTAATAAATGAAAAGAGAGATAAAAATGTTCAATGAAAAAAATCTTATATATTTTGATATAAAATTTGTAAGAAAGATTGTAATGTAATATGTGACATGTAGAGTATATATACAGTATTCATATGTAACCTTTGTACATAAATATTAAGGATCAGTTTTTGATTAACAATTCAACTATAGTAAATGCTATTATTAAAATTTAGTATTAATAAGTTTTAATATAAAAATAAAAATTAGTTGATTATTTTAATATGTATAAAGCATTTTATTTTACATACATTAAATTAATCAACAGATTTTTATACATGAAGAATAATTGTTCTGCATCATTTTAAAATTATTTGTTTTTGATTTAGTAAGTTAAATTACCAATGAACAAATATATAATATTTAACAAAGCATTTAATGATTATAAGATATATAAATTTTAATAATGTGTAATATTTTCAAAACATAATTCATGTCTAAAGTGTTTAAAAATATTCCCTCAATGATTTATAAGTAGCTGAAATATTGTTAAAATGTTTTAGTTTATTGTACATTGATGATTGATGAACATGTTCATTGATCATCAATCTGAGATTCATCTCACAGGACAAGCATTTTATTTTATTAAAATATGTTCCAACTCTTCAAAAGAATTACAATGTAAATAGATGTAAGAACATTTAATAATATATTGCATGTGTTTTACTTCATACATATGGATAAATGTTTATTTTGTGTAGACTCAAATGTTCTGTTTTTACTTCAACAATGTTTTGTTTTCTTTTAATTGTCACTCATTATCAATTAAATGGTCATTGTTGTCAGTAAATGGCATAACAAGTATGTCATTAGATGATATCCTTGTCAAGCTACCTGATAACCAAAGTGAATTGTTTAGGTGCAATTATTAGTATTCTTTACAATAGTAAGATTTAAATATTTGTTTTTTTCTGTACAATAATAAACACATGTGAAAATGTATATTTGTTATATAACATATAATTTCTTTTTTTCCCATTATTAATAAATATGTAATATTTTATAGGATAGGAAGAAATTTCATATGTAGCTCATTAAAAAATATTGTCGAAAAATATGTGCAAAGTATTAGCAACTGGATAATATTACTGTTTTAATATTTTTCTTAATTTCTAAATATATATTTACATGAGTATCCAGTAAATTTATATAAATGTATCTATTTATGTTATGAAGATATAACTTCAATAACATAAATATATACATTTATATAAATGTCATTTGCTATAGTCTTATATTTTATTTATTATAGAGAACCAGAGTTGGTGTTTTATGAGCCTGTGTATGCAATGATGAATGCATATCGGTATGTTTCATTGTTTACTTCACAATATTTTATTTTTTAGATAGGTATTGTAAAAACTAGTATCTGAACCACATTCAGTTACAAATACAGTGATATCCTATGTTTGATATAAAGAGAGTAATCACAGTAAATAAAGCTTCTTTTAGATTAAAGCATTTATTAAGAACTTCTTTTGTGTCTTTCTGCCTAAACTAAGATATTTCTCTGTAAGACTCTTTATCCATATTATTCTGACTATGCTCCAAAGACATTCTGTTGATTTGGAATTACTTAAAATTATATTTTTCAATCAAACTGTCATTTGGTTAGCTCTATTTATTTTATGCTTATTTAAAGTATGGATGTTTGCTGTGATTTAGAATCCATTTTAAACAATAGGTCTGGCTTGAATTTAATTTTATGTACAAAAAAAGACTAACTAATAAACCAAAGATGATTTCCAGCTTTCTACTAGTTCCTAACTTAAAATTTTTAACTGTATATAAAAAAATGTATGTTAACATAGTATCATTTTTTATTGGTTTAATTCTTTTAAATTGCCATAGAATAAATAAAGAGATATGAAAAACTTAAAGATTAATATTTTCTTCATTATATAAGTGAACTAAGAATATAGCTGTGGGTTCCTATCAGGAGTAATGACTGATAATTGTTAAATAATTTAATTATATTTTGAAAGAACAAGATAAAGCTATGTACAAATAAATATTAAATCTAACATTTTAGATATAATTTGAAATTAGTCCAAAATCACAAGATCAAATTAAAATTCTTCATCTTCCATCTCCTTGTCGTTTTCTTCTTCCCTTTCCTCTGCATGTCCGGTAGCAGACTCGATGGGAATGGCCCTCTGGTGGTGCTTTTAATCCCACAGATATGACAGATTTTTTTGAATTTGTATTATATATATTGATGTAGAAGAAAAAATTAAGTTAATAAATCTGTTAATTTCAAAATTAAGATTAAATTTTGTAGACTTGTTATTAATATAAAAACTTCAAAAGGTTATTTTAAGTAAATTTCTTAAAATAAAATTATTATAGTACTTAAACTTTTTATTTATACACAGAATTACTTCTGAAAATATATATATATATATAATTATTTCCCTGATTTACTGCATACTGTACTGTGAAAGCACATTAAAATAGCATACTAAATATTCCGAAACGCAAATTTTTCTTTTAAATTTTTAACTCTGAGCAGTGCATTGGTTAATACACTTATTTTAAAGCAATATTTTTTAGAAGTCTTTTAAAGTATTCCATAATATTTTAAAAAAACGAATAACATTTTTTGTATTTTAAATTGTAATACTGAATTAATATGATACTAACATAAGTAATAGAAATATTGAAATAGTGTGTGGTATATTTTTTTCATAAAATTTCCTTATTGTTTCTTTGACTCTTTGTAATGTTTTAAATTATATTTACATTTGCAGTGTTTTTATTAGATTAGGGATTTAAAAATTTTATTGCTACAGTAAAATATAATTACATTAACATATTGAATTGTATCTAGTTTGTTTTAATAATGTATTTTTGATTGCTTTCTTTTAAAAGTGAATTTTTTTTGCAAAAATAACAGTGTTTTAATATTTTTTCATAGTGTTTAATATACAATATATACTTTTAGTGTTCTAGAATTAGTAAAAAAATTAATGACTAATTATATGAAAATGATTATTTACAAAATGTGCTAAAATATGTTTTATTGTGTAGGGTTAAGCCTGCTATTTTTGATCTATTCCTTGCATTAGTTATTGGCAGTTACTTAGGTGTTGTATATCTTTTAATTACAGTAAGTATAAATTGAACTATTTTTTTCTAGCTGAGCTGAGAGAAGCATAAAAAATATGCCATGAGTTTAATTATATTGTTTATATTTGTCAATAGATATATATGAGATGATTTTACTTTAGTATTGTCTAATCATATTTAGTTATTTGAATTTGTTGCCATTAAAGTTATAAAATAATTTTAAAAACTACATTTATATAAATCAATTAATTTTATTTAAAATGTATTTAATAGGGGGCATATTCAAGTAGGAAAGTATTAAATATTTAATTTACTTTGAAAAATATTACTCACAACCAAAAAATTTTTCAAAATTTGCAAAGGAGTCCTCTAAAAACATCAATAGGCTAAATTTTCAAAAGAAGTAATTATTCATATTATTGGGGCCAGAAAAAAAATTTAGTATTAATAGAATTTCTTTGCGTTAAACTGATATGATTTTCTTAGAAAATGTTTACTCATAATTTCTCAGAATCCACCATCTTTCTTTATTTTTATGTTTACCTTCATATGTCTTATTTTTAGTGTCAACAGTAATTAAAAGTCTGCAAGCTTTTTAAAATTCATATTAGTAAGTTTTTTATAATGTGAACAATATGAAATATTTAAGTTAATAACACAGCTTGACATATAAAGAATAATTTCAATCATAAGTCAGGTATAAGTATGGCAGTGTCATATGCGTAAATGCCTCATGTGTATTAATAACTTTGCTTTGAGAAAGACCTTTTTATCTGTTTGTTTAGTATTAAAAGTGCATCTTTGTTTAGTATTAAAAATTTTTTTTGGTAACTTTAAGTTTCTATATGAAATTATCTTTACTAGTAAACCAGTAATATAAGAATGTACATTTGGATACTAATTGATAAGATTGCACTCGTCAAATTTGAAAATCTAATGTTCAGTCTAAACCACTGTTAAGGTATGGAAAATGTATAGATGTAGTTTCGATATGAATGGCCTTGTAGTTTTTTAAAATTTTTGCTCTCGTAGCACAAGAATTTAGCCGATTATCTATGATAAATCATCTTGGAAATCAAATGACTCAATACTAATTTTTCACTATGTATTTTGATTGTTAGTGTGCTAGTTGATGTCAGAGCATGTAAATTTGATTGATTTGAAATAGATATATGCTAAGATTTGTATTCACATTTGGTTTATAAAAGAATTGATTAAAAATAAATAAAAATGTTATCTTAAGTCTACACATTAATTAAAAAAACCTTTTTACAATTTATAAATGCAATATTCATAATAATTATATTTGTGCTAATATGAATTAAAATTTTTGAAATCTTTGCATTAGTTATGAATTCTATTTTATCAATTCCTAAAAATCGGACATCTTTCGTCTATGCATAATAAAACAATACAAGTTTAAATTTTGTCACTTTGCGGAAATTTGTAAATGGAACTTTTTTTATTGTCACGTTATTATGCTTGGATGTGTATTTATGATTATAAAGATATTTAAACTTTTTAATTTAATTTTTGAGGAACCTGTAAAACTATTAGTGAATTTTTATCATGAAGAGCTTACTTTTTCAAAAATAATATATTGATATCATCATATATATTTCAATTTATAGTTATATAATGTGTTCACAATTAAATATTTTATCTAAGTAATTTGCAGTAAAGAAATTGTTTAGGAATAAAAAAATTCTTTGAATAAGTTCATCATTTTAACAGTTCAAATTCTTGAAGTATTACCTCACAATATTCATATAACTTTTTATAAACCTAATTTTATTATGCTGCTTGAAATTTGTAACAAAATAGTCCATAAAAATAGCATAGATATGCTAATTTGATTCTTGAAAATCTGTATTAACCCTATTTTACATGACAATCTTGTTTCATTTAAAAAATCATATTGCATAACATTCATTGTAAAACTTAATATAAAACCTATGAACATATTAAATAGATATTAAAAGCATACTATTAAAAAATCATACTTCTTTTTTTCAGAATTTCTACAGGTTGGAAAGGTTTATCAAATCTTATTCTGTATCTGCAGTAAAAGGAGTTAAAGTAAATTAGAACAAAATTTGTGAAAATATTTTATTGCATGAAGAATTTATTCAATTTCATTGCCATCTGTCCAAGGAAATATGAAGTTCTATAATTTTATTGAACTTTGAAAATGTGTTTTCCTCCATCTCATACAGATTTCAAAATACTTGTTTTAATACATATTTTGTTAATTTTATGTATTATTGTAGTGTTTTGTTACTTTTCTTTATAATTAATGTTAATAATCTGCCAAAGAGTTTTTACTTAGTGAATTATAACTATTTTTATTAGATATACTCTAAAATCGAATAGTGATAGGTTTTTGAAATATTTTACAAAATTTACCGTTTTTGTAATGTTAAAAACATATGTCTTGAAGATTTTGTAATTTCAAAGTATAAGTTCATTGCTTCATAAATTATAATTAAATTGTTTATTTAGCAAAATATTATATTATGATTGTGATATGTTGAATATTTGTAGTTTTCTTGTGGGGAAAAAATTATGACAAACATTTTTTGTATTTTCTATTTATGAGGTACTAACTCAGTACAAATTTATTGTTATACTATTTTGGAGTTGGTACAACAAAATCATTTAAGTGAAATTTTTTTTGATATAACTTTTTTTATCAGCATTTTCTGAGCTATTTAAAAAAATGCTGAAAGTTTACATTTTTAAAATATTGCAAAAGAATTTTATTAGTTTTAATGTATAGAAATTTATAACTAATAAAACAAGAAAGGTAACTCCTAATAATAAGAACTTTAATTGCTCTATGTGTAAAGTTAGACTTATTTTCTTATAAGAAGAATGCATTATTTAAGAATTCATAATATGGTATATCAGATTAAAATCAAAATGGATGCCCTTATTTCATAGAAACATGTTGCAACTGATTGTTGCTATCTTTATTTAATACATCTTACTAGAAGTAAACTAGGATGATTAAGAAGTGTGTGGAGCAGGTTAAAAAATAAATAAATAAATAAATTCAGACTTAAAATGGATTTTAAACAGATAAATATTTCTCTAATAATTTCCTTAAATATACTAAAAATGGCTAATTCTTTTCCCAGATGCAAACATATACACCATTTATCATATGGAATTAATTTTTTTACGAGCAGACAGGAGATATTTTAATTTTAATTTAGCATGCAAAGATTCTTTTTCAATAAAATATGTGATAAGTATTTCGAGAAGAACTTTGCAGAGATAAATCTCGTGACTTCGGAGAATTCATAAATTTTTGAAAATTTTATAATGATTAGAAAATCTGTCCAATATGTTCAAAATTTAATCTGATATCGTGCCTAAGTTCATGTTTAAAAAAAAAAAAAAAAAAAAGGATAGTAAAATTTATTTCTTGAAAGAGAAGCAATGAAATTTTCAGTTATATTTAAGTAATTTGTAATTTTATTGTGTGTTATTAAATTGAGTTTCATATTCAAATTGCGAAAATGATGGTCAAGGTTTCTGCAAACGTAAGGATCTTTTATGAAAAAATTACTTATTTTATAGATCATATTGTTTGTATCTCCATTTATTCTTCATCAATGAGGGAAATTTGTGTGAATTTCATTACATTATCCCATCATTAACTTCCTTTGATGCCTACAATGTCCTTGATATTTTCATTTACTAAGTACTTTCAATTTTGAAACAGAATTTTTGCATGGTAATCTTGCTGGTGTTGCCAACTTTTTGAGATTTTTGTTGCAATGCATTGTGTAATCTTACTTTATTTCGATGAGATATTTAAAATCTACTTGCGTTTGTTGAGATTGTCAAAAAATATTTATGACTTTGTGCTTCTCTAGCTTATAAATTTGATTCCCATCTAAGGTATTGATGCATGTGGTGTTTCAGAACATATTTTAATGTGTAAGTCTGAATGACTTAAATGTTGCTTACAAAAAATGAAAATATAGCAACAACCAAACCAGTTTGCAATGTTTTTATTTTATATGGGGTATTCATTTTGACTGGCGCTCTTTTGTTTTACAGTTATTGATTTTGATGCATTTCTTTGAAAGGACTAATTGGGTTACTAGACAAAATTACTTACCAAACTCTTGCAATCCTTAATAGTTAATGCTATTGAGTACAGGATTATATTTTTCCTGATTGTCCCATCAAAAGTATAGTGTATTTCATCCTAGTTTGATTTCTTTTATATTATGTTTGTATATCCCTATCTTTTCTATAATTGTACTTGGTATGTTAATTATTAATATGTGAGTGTAATACTGATTTATTTATTCTTATAATCTCAATCATGTTTAAAAATATTTCACTATTAAAGAGATCAAAAGAAATTATAAATTTATATTGTTACAATTATAAATTTATTCCTTAATTTTTTAATGAATCAACACATAAAATTGGTGATGTTGTTGAGATTTTATGTTCGAGTGTTAATGAATGTACATTTGATGAAAACAAACTTAAAATGCTGAATTTTTTAGTTATTAAAATATTTCTTACAGTTAGTATTGTAGTTTGTAAAGTAGTAGACATGAATGAACCTAATAAACTCCTTGCACTTTTCTATACTCATTAATAGATATATAATCTATATTTTCAATGAAGATAATTGTTTAGCTTTATGGAAAATTATTCAATGATTGTCAAAATATAAGCTGTATTTAAAAATGTTAACTACTGTAAAATAGCAACTATTGTGTGGTGTATGCATATAGAGAAAAGCTTAATGAACTGTAATTCTTTAAATCTATTATAAAATTCAGAAAAATGCAAAGTCAGCAATTAGTGTTATGAAAAATTGTTCAACTGTTGTCAGAATTGTTTTAAAATATTGTTATGTGTATATCCATTGTATGTTATACTTATTTTTGCATTTGATTAGCTTATGTAGTGACAGACACCTGATATTAACAGAATTATTGGATCATTACTGTAAAAATAATCATTATAACAATATCAGTCTTGTAATAATGATTATTTCCTCATCAAACAGTGCCTTTTCTTTGGCAAGCATTTCCAATTCATTGGATATAACATTGATTCATCACTAAAGTTATCATTACATGTACTGTGTACAAAAGAAAAATCAGGTGTTAATAAATTCATGTCAATATCGATGTGTTGATAACTATGCAAATAGTCGGTTTTTATTTTTACAATAATCTATTTTTTAATTGTTTGAATTTCATAGATTAAGGTTTTTCTTCGATAATAACTATGCAATGTAACAAAGCCAGCTGAAATGTGTATGTTTAATTAAGTATGGGACACTTAATATCACTATATATAAGTGGACCAAAATTCTTTGAGAAACTTTTATACTTCGATATTCTCTGCAATAATATTTTTATATCTCAGAAATCATTGCTTGTCATGTTTGTATACTTTGTGGACAATTATGAACTGTTATTTCTCTTGTTATCATTGAAAAGTCTGACATAGCGTTATACATTTTAGAGATTGCTAAAAATATTTAAATTGTTGTTTATATGTAAAAAAAAAAAAATATGTATTTAAATTTTTCATTATTTGATAAATTCTTTTTCAATCTTCTATTGAGACAGATCTTATTGTATGCTAATAAAATATTTAATTATTTCAGTTTTAATTTATTTTCAAATATGTTCTGTTCTGTTGAATTTGTGGGTTTGTAATAAGTGCTCGTTAGTGAGTTGATGAACATTTTATTAACCAGCAATTTAAAAGTACTCCAAGGCTTTGGATGTTTTACAATGCAAAAATTATACTTATCATAAGATTTGAATGAATGCGAAGAAACAATTAACAATTACCAGCCTTCATTTACTACAGTAAACACAGCTGTGTCACAAAGTTATCTTTTGTACACTACTGTCAAGATAAATTGAGCTAGAAGTTGGAAATGCTATTGTTGCATATTCCTGGTGCTTAGAAATGCTAAATCAGGTCTGCGAAATTTGTCACTCTGAGGAAATCTGAATAACCCCAGGCAATCGAGAATGTGGTCAGAAGTGGCTCTAATGGTCAGCACACTTTAAATAGGTTGAAAAAAAATATTTCTTTAAAAAAAGGACATGGATCTCAAGGGTCAGCTGATAAGTAAGGTGATGGCTGTCTGGTCATACCTACAACATGAGTGTATTGCATCCCCAGGGCACTTTCCCTAGTACTATAAATATTAATGATGCTATGCAAAAAGTAACTGATACACTTCTAGATGATGCAAAAACCACTATTCCCAAGCACCCCACAATTCCACGCAAATATCATAAACCATGGTGGAACCATAAGTATCAAGTGTCATGCAAGAAACAAAAAAATGTTATGGACCGTTTTTTGCTGGTATCCTACCATGAACCTCGTAGCATAAAAAAAAGCTGAAGCTTTTTTCATCGAATACGGCGAAATAGTTAAAAAGACTCATGGATAAGATATGTCTCCTCCATCACATCATCAACTTCCAGCAAAGAGTTATGGAAGAAAGTTAAAGCTTCCAGTGGTTTAAATCAGGACTTCTCTATCCCAATATTACACACAGGATCTGACATTATCTTCTCAATATAATACCAATCTTTTTAGGTGAAACTTTTGCAAGGGTATCTAGTCCAGCCTCTTATGATCCTAAAGTTCTCAGAACCAAAGAGCAAGCTGAAAAGAAATCTATCAAGTTTCATGATAAAGCCATACATCCATATAATTGCAATTTCTCTATGCTGGTACTGCCTATAGTACTATCCCAAACTAAAAATACTAGTCCTGGACCAGATGGTATCGTATAAGATGCTTTGTCATCTTAATCATAAATATTTAATAAACATTCTTGTTCTATTCAAAAGAATATGGAATGAGCATGTCTACCTTAGTCTCTGGAACTAAGCAATTGTTATTCCAATACTGAAATCTGGAAAAGATCTAACTAATCCTCAAAACTATCGTCCAATTGCTCTCACAAGTTCCCTTGCTAAAACTGTTGATCGTATGGTCAACGCTAGTCTTATTTATATACTTGAAGACAGTACATATCACTTTATCAAAGTGGATTCCGGAAAGGTCGATCTACTCTTGCCAATATTGCATACCTAGAAACATAAATTACAAATGCCTTTTTACGGAAAAATTTCATTTGGTGTCTATATTTTTTGACATAGAAGAGGCCTATATGATAAGACATGGCGTTATGGAATTCTTCATACTTTGTATAATTTTTATTTCAGAGGAAATTTACCCATTTTTATCCCGAATTTTTTAACATCCGTATAAGATCTGTTTAATGTATTCCATTTATCCAATTTGAGGGGGTTCCTCTAGGAAGTGACTTGAGTGTTACTGCATCAGCAACATTCTTCATGATTAAATGTGATTATAATTAAAGTCCCGATTTTAAAAATCAATAATTTTAAAACTACTGGTTTTAAATGACTTGATATTTTAGCAGAACAATCGTAAAACAATGGAATTTTATTTAACGAAAGAAAAAGTTCTAAAATGTGCCGATAGATGGCGCTGTCAGCGTTTACATTGTATAGATATATGCAAATTACTAATACGTGAAATGCGCACATGAGACTTAGCTGCCATAAAAATGCAGAGCACCAGCTCTTTGCCTAAATACTTCATCATGACTCTGACTATGAATGATCGCGCTCTGCTCTTGAAGTTTTTTTATAAGAACGATGACTGTGCATTTACAGCTATTAGGAAGTTTCGGACATTAAAATCCATTAAATGGGGTCCAATAACCGCAAAAGGTCTGCGAAAAATGATTGCTAAATTCGAAGAGACCGGTTCATTTGACGTTAAACGAGGTAGAGGAAGAAAACCAGTTTCGGCTGGGCAGTGGAAGATGTGGCTACAGCATTACAAGAACAGACTAACAGTGATGTTGGAATCAGCAGTGCACGGGGAATTGGCCGAATGCTGGGTATGCCGAACAGCACGGTGCATAAAATCCTACGGAAGATCTTGCTCTGTTATCCGTATAAGATAACTCGTGCAGGAGTTGCTAACGGCTGACCTGGAAGCACGTTACTCTTTTGCACTGCAATTTTTTGCCCGGATGGAAGTGGACAACGGATGGCCATGGAACATTCTGTGGTCTGACGAAGCCCACTTTCATTTGCAAGGTTCTGTAAATACGCAAAATTGCAGGATATGGGCGACCGAGAATCCGTCCCAGCTACAGCCATTACCTCTTCAGTCTGAAAATGTTACTGTGTGGTGCGGAATAACGGCAGCGTTTATCGTTGGTCCGTTTTTCTTTGAGGAGATCACATCTGCGGGTCCCGTTACCTGCACCGTTACTGGCAAGCGGTATGAAACACTTTTGCGTAACCATGTCCTTCCGGCACTTTAGCAGCGTCAGTGTGTGGATCGCACAATATTCATGCAAGATGGCGCTCCTCGGCACATTGCTACTCCTGTGAAGCAGCTACTGAGTGCTAATTTCGGAGATGACAGGATCATAAGCCGTCATTTTCCAACAACGTGGCCGTCACGTTCCCCCAACTTAAACCCGTGTGATTTCTGGCTTTGAAGGTACCTGAAGAATGTTGTTTACAGCGGGAGTTTTCAGAATCTAGCCGACTTGAAGGCAAGCATCACACACCACATCCATTGTATCAGTACAGATACCCTCCGATCTGTTGTGGAGCATGCCGTTTTGTGCTTCCAATTAGTAGTGGAAGAAGGCGGAGGGCATATCGAACAACTTATGCTTTAATCATCAGCAATGTGTTGATTCCATGAAGCTCTTTTTCTTGTCATAATCGCTGTATTCTTGTCTTTTCGCTAATAAATCTTTAGTAAATTCCTGAACTCTAATTTTTTTCTTTTGGCTAACAACATTTCTGTGTTTAACGAATAATTTTTGGACTTTCCTCCTGATATTACCCGGACAGCGCTATCTATTGGCACGTTTTGGAACTATTTTTTTTTGCCAAATAAAATTCCATTGCTTTACGATTGTTCTGCTAAAATATCAAGTCATTCTGACCAGTAGTTTTAAAATTATCGATTTTTAAAATCGGGACTTTAATTATAATCACCCGGTATATCAACAATCGACCCATGGAACATTATATGTTGACGATCTCCCAAATTTCTTGCCAAGGTTCCAATATGCGACTGATTGAACAGCAATTACAAACTGCTGCCATCTGATCTTTTTGTTTGGTGTAATGAAAATGGGCTTATATTGTACCATTCTAAAAGTAAATGTATCCATTTTTGCAGAAAAACGATTTCTTCCCCAGCCAGAAATTAAGATATCAGTCAGAACTATTCCTGTAGTTAATCAGATATCATTTCATGTGCTTATATTTGATAAAAAGTTAACCTTTCTTCCACATATCTTAGATTTTCGCAAAAAGTGCAAAAAATCACGAAATATTCTGAAAGTACTCTAATACCTCTTAGGGTGCAGATCGTAAAGCATTACTCCGAGCGTATCAGTCAGTTATTCTATCTCGAATTGACTTTGGCAGCATAATTCATGGATCAGCCAGATCATTAATTTTGCGCAAATTAGTCCCTGTTCATCACTCAGCTTTACGAATTTGTTCTGGAGCATTCCGGACTTCTCTCCAGAGCCTTTATGTAATTTGCAACCAGTTACCTCTTGATCATACCAGTTACCTCTTGAGACGCGCGTAAGCAACTCTACATTATTATTTTAAAATACTATCAGCATCACAACACCATTTCCTATCGATGATTATTTGTCCCTCTTCAAGAAGGGTATATAATGAACCGCCACGTAACATACGAGGGTTACTCTGAAATTTTTGAGATACGCGCAGACGAGAATTTACAAAATAAAAATAACGGTTTAATTTTAAAATACAAGTATTTTAACACAGAAGATGATTTTTTACTAACTTACTTCAACTTGTTTAGCGTAAAATAAATTTTAAACAGAAGAGAAAAGGGAGTTGACGCGCGAACATTTTCGTGCTATGATCTTCTACGATTTTAAAGCAGGATTAAATCTAGAAGAATGTGTTAAATGGTTTTAATTAGCATTTGGTGATGAATCTCCAGCTCGTGTTATTGTATTTAGATGATTTTGAGAATTTAGAAGACATCGCAATTTTCTTCAGGATGAAGAACACACAGGAAGGCCGCCGTTGGCAGTAATTCCGGATAATGTGTCTGCCATACGAAAAATGTTAATGGATGATAATCGCTGTACCTATCAAATGGCACAGAAGAAATTTAACATTGGATCCACAGTCATACACAAAATCAATCATGAAGAATTACAAATGAAAAAAATTGTTCGCCATTTGGTTCCCCATAATCTAACTGAGCACCAAAAAGAGGAGCGTGTCAGAATCAGTAAAGAAACTCTTAAATTGTTAAATGATAGTGGCCATCGCATCATTTCTAAAATTGTAACAGGTGATGAAACGTACATACTGTTTTTTGACGTTACAACACGTCAACAAAGCAAAGTATGGGTCTTTGAAGATGATCCAACGCCGACAATGGTGAAAAAACAACGCGCACTGATAAAAGTGATGTATGTCGTTTTCTTCAGAAGTACGGGATTGGTCAAAGCCATCAAGTTGGAAGGACAGAAGACAGTAATAGCAAACTGGTATACCACTAAATGTCTTCTATAAATTCTACAAGAAGTAAATGTTAGGGGACCAATGCTTCATAATGACACTGCACCTTCACATACAGCCGGATTAACAGTTGAGTTTCTTAAACTAAAACAAATTAAAGTGATCGAACATCCGGCGTACTACCTTATCTAGCTATGTGCAACTTTTGGTTATTCTTTAATCTAAAAAAGAACTTACGTGGACGTCGTTTTCATTCCGAAGAAGAGATTGATGTGGCTATAAATGCGTTTTTTCATCTATTCCAAGAAATGAATGGCTTGAGGCATTTAATCTGTGGAAAATTCGTCTACAAAAGTGCATTGATGCTGAAGGAGACTACTTTGAACACACCTAAAATTTTGTAAGTATAACTTTAAAAACCTAGTTGTATGTCAAAAATTTCAGGGTGATCCTAGTATTACCATTTTATGAGCGTACAAATTCACTCCTGTTTTCATCTGAGTTCCCTGATTTACGTATTCAAATCACAGATGCTCTAAAATTTCCTCCCCTTGGAATATCCCTATTGTCAATATAATCAAATCTTTTTCTCGTTACAGTAAATCAGATACACCTGCCCTAATTTTGCAACAGATATTTCACTCAATCATTCTCATTATTTTTCCTACATCTCTGTATATACTGATGGCTTAAAATAAGTGGTCATGTTTGTTGTGGTATTGTTGGAAATATATGCAGTTTGCGTCTATAAACTGCATGCATCATAATGTGTGTATGTAGCTGAAGCTGTTGTATTAAACGTGATCTAGAATAATGCAATCCAGCTCTCGTCGAAAATACTGTTGGAATATGCAGATAGCATGAGTGTGGTCATGAAATTGGACCATTTTAATGATAAATGTCATCTAATTACTGTGGAAATATTGGATATTTTATAAATATATTGAATAAAGGATTTGACATCTTGTTTTGTTGGGTTCCAAGTAATGTTTGCATTGCAGGGAATGAACTTGCGCATAAGGCTGCTAAAAATTCCTCTGACATTTTACATAAAGCATTAACATTTTTTGACATTAATTTGTTTACAAATTATCATTTTATTTCCTCCCACTGGCAAAAATACATGGAATTTGCAGACGAATAATAAATTGTATACTATATCCTCTCATTCTTCCATTCCCAGGCGAAGAGTTAATGTAAAACTCATACGCCTTCGTATTAGACATACTTGATTTACACATAAGCACTTATTCCTGTCTCGGATTACTCCGGTTTGTGACGTGTGTAATATACCATTTACAGTACATCACATTTTAATTGTCTGTTTTAGTTTCAAAGATTTACGCATATTGTTTTTTAATACCACAAATCTAATTTTATCAGACTTTATTATTTTTAAACCTCATGTAAATTTTTTTTTTTTTGCATTTTTACGTGCAATTGGTTTCTTGAATTCTATTTAAGATTTTTATCCATCTTAATCTTTTACATATTCTTTTTTTGAACTTTTATTACATTTCCTCGTATACATCTGTCTAGTCTTCTAACACAGAATTTTTACCTATAGTTTTAAATATTGTACCGTGCAGAAATATCCAATATTGGACATTGCATCAGTAAACCTCACAGAATCAAATCATTTCCCTAGTACCATTGATTAACAGGTGGGATGGTCCTGACTTTATGGAAACTAGTGCTGTAAATGGTTATCAGTGAAACCTTATTGTAACTCTGCACTGCATGGAAGACAACATAATAGCTAAAGGTCATTGTAAAGTATTTTCGCACCCATATCACAAATTGTCTTCCAGAAGGACATTTTTTATGAATAGTGAGTCGTATTCACTTGTTGCAAGGAAGAAAACACGAAAAATTGGCAGGCAATCCAAGAAGACTCGAATGCAGAAGTTCATCATCCATCTCCTGTTTAACAATTGCCGGGGATTATACCCGGTACCTTATGCTCCGAAGAGCCATCGTATTACTTGCCCACAATGAGTCCAATCCTGTCGTAACTTAATAGTGCTGAGCAGTGATCAATTGATATTACAACTATCTATATATTTAAATAAAATATTTTGCGATATTTTAAATGTGTGTTGCCAATGATATATTAATTTCTTGCATCATAGTTACTATATGATCATATTTAGTCACTGAGAAAAAAGTACTTAAATAATTTTCTGATTAAGAAAATATCGATAAATAAGAATGAGAACTTTTTTATTGTAGGTTTGAGTGTATTTTGTGATAATTCGCCCATTTACTGCTATTTATTTTTGTTTTCTTTCTAATTTTTGGTGGCTCTGACACGCTGCCTGTATTGGTTTGATAACTTGATAGCAAATTTTATGGTTTTCTACTCAACAAATCAGTTGTTCGATTCTCTTCTCGGACGTGGATGTTCGTGATTTAGATTCCACTTAAATTTAATTCCGATCAAATTAACACTTGTGTGCAGAAAACTCACCAAAGGGAAAACACAGAATAACCATTTTGAGTTACTCTTTCTGTATTTCCTTAATACGTAAAGCCTAGTTGGCAGAGGAATGGATTGAACTATGTCTATCAGCTCTATGACCGACTCTTATGTCGAGTTGGTTATATGGTTTTAAAATTTTCTTTTAACTAACGCCTCTTGTTCTATTATTTGTAGCTTACATTGACTAGAATATTTAATCAAGCTTAGCTTAATCTGTATGTAAGTAGAAAATGTTTTGATAATTATTCTTGACAGCTATTGCTATACCTGAAGGGAAGCATATGTAGCTCATATCATATAAAATTTTGTGGGACCGAGCATTGTCTTATTGACAAGTGGCTCCTGGGAGACTTGCCACGAGTAGCAACACATGTGGTTGAAGGATTTCATGGAGGTACCGCAGGGCTATCATTGTGCCATGAATCAATACTACAGTATACCATAAGCAATCACCCCAAAACATCACACAAGATGTGGAATCGGTGTGTCGCTGTAAATTGAAGGCAGGATTGAAGCTTCTACAATTGTCTAGATTAATCGCTGAAGACACCGTCGATTAGTCTATTGAGGTCTTCCTGAGCCTGGTCGCTTTGTATATGTAGTCTCTTTTCTCCAATTGCCTCAACACCTCACAGTAAAATAACAATGGCCTACTTGATGAACTAACCATCCAGTTTCCATCATCCCAACAATTCTTCTCCTCTCAAACTCTGACAGCTGCTTATATTATCTTGGAAGGCGGCGTAACGACATGTCCATTCCAGATTTCTTTTGCAAAAGATTAAGTTTAGTCAAACAAGCTCTGCTGACCTGTTTCAAGTTCCAAGAACTGTGTGCAACGGCCTCAAGTGGCATTGATCAATCACGTTGCATTTCTAATAATTTGCATATTTGTCTGACAAGTACCTTCATGTCAAGTCTCTTTACGATCCCAGCATTGTTTCTAAGTGCGCAAATTTTTGTGGCAACGAATGTATTAAATCAATACAATGTTGAACATAAAATTAAAACTTATTTTAGTTTCTGAAATGACTAATCAACTTGTTAATGTGCTTGATCATTGTCATATTTTTGTAACCAAAAGTTTATGATTCTATGTTCAAATTGCTGTTTGAAAAATCTCGATTTTTCTGTCAGTTTTACTTAAGTTTTGTAGTTAAGTTGTAAAGTTAAGTTTTAGGAAGTTGATGTATATATTTACATATCAAAACTTTAAATATCTTGGTTAAGAAGTTAGGTTGTTTGATTTCTCGTTTAATTATATTTGCTTTTTTTATTTATGTTTATACTTCGCTCAAAATATTTTACATCACTGAATAAGATCTTGCGTATCTATCAGCTAAAAGTAATTGGAATGAGGTAAAAAACTTCTTGCAATAGATTTCAATAATTAACATTTTTAGTTAGGATTTCATTTACTTTGTGTGTGTTAATAACTAAATCAATATGAATAATATAATCTATGCTGGATTCGACAGCTAAGTCACCTCTGCTTGCATTTTGTATTAAGCTTCGATACTGAAATAACATAGTTCCGTCTATTAGGATCTTCTACTTCGTTTTTGATATTAAAAAAGCCCTTATAGAACTGATATGTAATTCTTTGGTACCAAGAGGGCCTGAAGTAGTCTATCGAGTAAGGGAAAGGGTACATATCACGTTCATATACAATATTAGGCACCATTTTGTCTCTTGTGGCAGCACTTTCTACATCTAGGGTCTAGGTGAAAGACCCATTGTATGAAGTTGCTTTCTTAATGCCATCTATAAGCAGTTTTGCTACTATAGACTTCGGTACTTTTCCATTATACCCACGCTTTTGATACATATCATAACGGGAAATAAAAAAAATCATAAATTATTGCCATAAATAATCCATTTGTATCATGTACTGCTTAAAAATATTTACCTTTTTCAGAAATCCCTAAAAAGTAATGCAACCATTTAATTTGCATTTTATAAACTAAACGATTATCACTTATTAATAAGACTTAAACGCCAATGTTTATTTCTATTGGAAACTGTTTTACAATCGCATCGGTGACTGATTAGTTAAGCATAATGTAATAGTACATTTTTGCCAATGAGAGACAAAATTAAATTTTGCTGTATTTAAAGTTGTTGTTTTTCACCCTTGGTGAATTGTGACCGTAATGCTTGTTTTAATCGACAAAATTATCACCAAGTAATCTTTTGCATCAACTGATTTTAGCTTTGTTCAGCATTTAGCTTGTTTACTATTGTTTATCACATTTTAGTCAATTTTTGCATTAAAAAAATTTGATTTAGAATATATTAAATTTAAAATAAAATTTTGAGCCAATAAAATCATCGTATCTACGTTATATTTTTTTCTTTTCAAAAAAAAAAAAAAAAAAAAAACTTTAAGATTAAAAGCTATTTTTGCCTCTGGTACTGAAGAAGTCATTTCTACTTCTTCAGATGATTTACCATGGTTGAAAAGACAGATCTGGCTCGGTGGTTTTACCTACATGACAGCGGTGATTTTTAAATTTCATGAAATAAAGTCCACCCAACATTGTCTGAGCATATTCTAACTGTTCGCCAAGTATGCTAGAGAGGCCTTGCTTGACCAGTGCCATTTCTTAGGTTGCACAGCACCTAAGTTACGGTTGGAAGTTTGCATCTTCTTAAAAAGCTGTCCATTTAAATAATGGATGTTTAGTTATAAGCCCCAGGAAGAACAACATAATATATTAAATAATTTATATTTAAATAAATGTTGTTGCAAAAATATTTCTTTATTTTCTTACAATTCGCCCACATAAGAGATATGCATTTAGTGACATGAATTTTAATAAAGCTGTCACTAAAGGTATCAATAGTTTTTGAGAAATTAGAATATTTTTGATAAATTATTTACGGAAGCTTTATTTTCTAAAAAAAGTGCAATTTTTTTATACGGAATAAACATGTCACCAAGGGATAAATATGCATTCTTTATAATCAATTTGAGTTTTTACAAAATAAAACGATGTAACAAAAGGTTTGAATGGCAACAAAACCGTTCATCATTCATATGAATAGACTAATTGTCTTCTTCCGGTAAAATCACCACATTTTTCAGCAAGTTTTTATTTTTTTCTGTTTGATACTGAACATTGGATGATTTTAATCCTATTTATCATTAAGAGTGAAGGAATAAAAATTGATTATTTGCTTCAAAGTTTTTTATGCACCAATTTTGTTTCGATGGCACTTCCAATTCTCCTAGAATTTTATCATTTTTACTTAATTTTTTTTTTATCTTATGAGTATTATGAAAAAATGAGATATAACTATCCAGTAAAAATATCCCTTCGAAACTAAAAATGATGAGATAGTTTGTTAAATTTTTATTTTAATGAAAATATTCCTTTATACTGCAGGATTAATTATTTGCATTTCTTCCCCAATGACAGTTGTTAGAACATTAAAAAGTAATTTGATGAATCAAACGTGTCTAATAATAATAAAAATGAGCTTAAAAATGAGAAGGAAAAATTTGTCGATTTTCCCAAAATAAATACATTTTGTAACGATTTATCATCACTTTGAAATTAAGCCTCTTTATTTAATGTACGAGAAATTAATATATCAAATGATTTTTTCTAAAATTTAACATAAAAAATGTATTTATATATAATCTGTCATTGATATTATTTATCATCAGCTTTTGATTTCCCGAATCTCTATCTCTCTCTGTATATATATATATATATATATATATATATATATATATATATATATCTATATATATATGTATATATGTATATGTATATATGTATATGTATATATATATATATATATATATATATATATATGTATATGTATATATATGTATATGTATATATATGTATATGTATATATATGTATATGTATATATATGTATATGCATATATATATGTATACGTATATATATATATGTATATATATATATGTATATATATATATATATATATATGTATGTATGTATGTATGTATGCATATATGTATGTATAATTTATTATATTAATATTATGTTAAAAGATTTCTTAATAATTATTATGATTACTATAACATCTTGCTTCGTTTAATTTAGACATTTTGTAAATTTTGGATTTCAGTGCAACATGTTTAATCATTTTTATAGTATAACAAAGCACAATTTTTAAATGTATTGAGTTTAATGTGCTAATTTAGCAAGTGACACTATTTTTTTGTTTGATAAATCTTAAAAAAATTTGTAAGGATGTATAAAATTATTTTTATGTCTTAAGAGAAAGGTATTTGCTTAAGAAATTAACTTAAATTACTAAATGGAATTGCGCATGTTTTTTTATTATTTTATAACCCATTTGTGCTTACTAGATAGCAATCTGTATATTGGAAAAGTTAGATTATTCACTCTCCATTTGTCCTAATTCTATTTCAAGTTACGTTGTTTTCTTGGAGAAAAAGTTTTTATGAAAAAGTGAATTAATGTATTTTAGGTAAAACGGTATATCCTTCCATTTGTTTTTATTAAGTATTTAGTAATCAGTGATATTCGCTTTTATTTGTTTCTTTAGGATTGCTTATGCATAAGAATGAATACAATAACTTTGAAATAATTGAAAAATATAGTTTTCTTTAATTAAAAAAGTTTGAAGTAAAACCTCTGGTTATTCTATAGTTACTAGAATCAAACTTGTAATCTACCTTATATTTATATGAGAGAACTAGGCTATGATAACTTCTTATGATATCATTTAATCAACTATGGAATAAATTTGCCTGGAAAATCCATATTTATTTTACATCCTATAAATAAGATGCATACATCGAATGTTCGATCTAATCAGTTGATTAATAAGATTCGAATATCCAAGCTGGTGTGGCACATATTAAAATTTAAATTAAAAATTTTCAGTTCATAGAATTTCCAGAAATAGGATATTTTTATTGAAATAATATCGACTTAATTTTAAAACAAATAAACTTAATTTAAAACAAATGTGAATTTTGTTGTTTTTAATAAAACTATATGTTAAGTCAAATAGCGACAAATTTGTGGTAATCTGTGTTTTAACATTCGATGAGAATATTGTCTTTCATAAATTAATTTATTTAATAAATAAAGTATTTTCAGTTTAATATCATACATTTTTATCAATTATTCGAAATACTTAATTATTTTTTTAAGTTAAAAATACTTTGATTTTTTCAAATTAATTAACTATATTTATAAACAATAACGGATTAATAATTAACAATCATGAGTTGTCAAAACTCTGCTTCTCGAGAATTATTCCTTCCTTAGGTGAAATCATTTTCAAGAAAATGAATTGCCATCGTGTAATTACAAAGTAAAAAAAAAAAATAGTCAGTACGACTTTTATATCTTTTGGAAAAACAGACAAAAAATTCAGCAATAAAAAGTTTATTTTTTTTTTATCATGAAGTATTTAAAATAATTAAAAAACAAAAGTTTATAACTACTTGGAGTTCCAAACATTCTTTCTCTGAAAACATCTGCCAAAAAATTTATGACTTCTCATTCGCTGAGAAATTAAAATTTAATTTCTTAAAGGTTTCTCATTAGTAGAATCTTTCATTTTAAACTTCTGTGTGATTACACTCCGTTCAAGTATTGCACAAGTTCCGATAAGATTGTAAAAGAAAAAATAATTACACCTAGAAAAAATGTTCTAAGAAGACAAAGAATATGAGATTGCTTAAAAAAAAAAAAAAAAAAAAAAAAAAAAAAAAGAAAATTTTTTCGGATTTTATTACTATGGAATCAATGTAATCTAGTTCTTTTATTATTCAGTAATTTTTTTGCTATCTACTTATATTTCAATGTTTTTCCATTTATAAATTCTTTAAGAGCTTAAGTCTTTATAAGGTACACATTTTTTAAATATTCATTTTACGTCTTTAAATACTTTCGTGGTTGAAAAAAGAGCAAAAATTTTTTATTTGCTATTTAGGTTATTTATATAATAAATATAAATTTTAGCTACTTAAGAACATTAAGAGTAATATTTTTATATTATTAATTTTAATTATTTATCAAGAATATGAAAATATATCTGGCGAATATTTAACATGTAATGCCAAATCATTAAGGAAAGTTTGAAATTTTGTATTGTCTGACATTTAAGAGAGACTCAACAATGGATTTTAAAATTATTTGTTAGCAAAAGCAACAAATAATTTTTGTACATTTAATATGTACATTTAATGAACAGATTAAAATGTGTAACTGTACATTTTAATCTGTGTTTCTTTATGTATTCATTTATGTCTCGGTTTTCCTTATTTTTATTTAACTTTATATAAAATAATCTTATATTTCATTAATATTTTCTTAGTTACTTATTAGCAATGTGTAAAAATATTTTCAATATTAACTCTTATATTATTAAGCGCTGTGGAAATTATGTATCATAGAATTTAAAAAAGTTAATAGTGATTTAAAGTAATATGGGTTGTCATATAATCCATCAAGTGAATTTCTGAACTTTTTTTGGTGACGAAGGAATGTTGCGAAGATGGCGTAATGATAATGTAATACATTTTTTCTTGAAGAAAGCTTACGCATCTAAATGATAAATTTAAGTTTGCTGAATAAATGATAGTAAATATATGTATTTGAATTATTAGGATTTTAAATATGAAAATATTAGAATATTAATCTCAAAAATGTAAAAATGAATTTTAAGAAAAATAAGAACATTGATTCTAATAAAAGCAAAAACATTCGCAAAAAGTAAATAAATAAAAATTTAAAACACACTTTAAATTTTATCTAATCATTAAAAAAGAAAATGTAACATTATTTCTGCAAATGTAAATGCAAATTGTAAAATACACTATAAATGCCAGAGCTTGCAAAATTAGCAATAATTAATCGTAAAAACATCAAAAAGTAATGAAAAATTTGCTACAGATCAAAAAGAATTTAAAATAATGTAAAAGAGCAATACTACCATTAATTTAAATATTCAAAAAATAAAAAAATTCTGCAAAACACACACTAAATGCAGAACTATCTTCATAAAAATTCTTTATTAATACGAAAATGGAACAAATTGATGTTAATATCCTGCGATGACGTAAATAATAGGGTTGCCGAATTAGAATTTTCTAGATTCTTATTATTCTCAACTTCTATGACATAATAAAAAACTAGGTTGCCAAATAAACAAGGAAATCCACAAAAATATCACCAAATTCAGAAATTCTCATGTGGGAATATAGGTATCTGTGGCATCTAAGACATGATTTTAAAATTTCTTGCTAATAAAATAAGAATCATATATATTCATTTTCTCTATGTGTTCACGAATTCTGTGCTATATCTATCTATTTAAAGAAAAAAAAATACATTTTACTTATAATTTCTTCTATATTTAAAGGAAAATAAAATATTTTACTTATAATTACTTATTTGTAAGCAGTATTTGCTTAAAACAAATTCTTAAAATATTAAGCTTATCTTAAAATCAAGTATCGTTTAGAATTGAAAAAGAACCACAAATAATTTTTAAATTTCTTCTTGTATTGTGAAAATCCATAAACTATATTTCCTTAGAGTGCTCATCATTCAATGTGATGTATATCGAGATGTTATAGCAATAAATACTCTTTTCTCTAAAAATGATTTGAATTTCCTCAATTATTTTTAAATAATGTCAATGAAGCTCTAAATATGAATGAAATTTTCATGGATCTACCATGGCCTAATGGTAAAAGCGATCCTTTCAGAGTAGAAGAGTCCTAAGATCAATCCCTGCTACTGTTTGATAAAAGAAAATGGCCATTCGACGCTCAAATATTGGAACTGCTAGCGACCCATTGTGTAATGGGGATTGGAATGCAATTGAGTATCTTACACAATGAAGAGTGGTGATGTGGCAACACAGCATTCCCCACGAAATTTAATGTTAGCGGAATGGCAACTGGAGTAGAGGAAAAAGAAGTGAAAATATGTAAACGAGCAATGGGCGCATTTCTTTTTCAATGTAATTCGCATATACACTTGTTTTGCTTGCAATGTTATCTAGTTAATGTTTAAATAAATATTTAAATGCAAACTCCGGTACGTTGTAATGTTATATTGAAATAAATATCGTCAAACACAAATAACGGCAACAGCGTCCTTAGGCCAAAGCGAGTCAAAAGATGATTGATATTGAGTCTTCACTTCCTATATTCACGTGTGTTGAGATGGGTGTATATGAATTTCCGGGTTTTCTCCCTTGCGACATGCGAATAAACTTAACATTTTACAAAGAAGGAAAGGTTTGGTGAGTGTTCAATTTTTTTCGATTCCTGAACTGTTCATTGCGTTGTGACAAATATTGTTTTCATAAATTGGCTAATTGCTAATACAAAAAAAAAAAAAAAAAAAAAAAAAAAAAAATTATGCATAGTCTAATTTTAATTGGTTCCGAAGTGACTATTTCCAGCTATATAAAAGATATAACATTCTTTTATATAGAGGGAAGTGTGTAAGGTGTATGGCGTCCATTAAGATAGTTTTTTGCGATATTGGCTTCCAAAAATGTCATAAATCAATGATTTGATCCATGGTGTTCTGTGACAGCTAAATTGCTGTCCCAAACATGTGTCATTGAAGAATATAATCTGCCAAGGAAAGACCATGTTTGCAAACATTGTCAGAAGCTACCGTCTGACAATTCATTTACTCTCAAATATATATGAAGATAAGAACTGCCAAAACCAAATTATTCCTACAATGCAGAAAACTCATTGTAAGTCATGATTTATTTAATTACAGTTTTTTTCATAAGGGAAATTTGAAACATCTAATTATTGATGAACAAGAAAAGGAAATTGCATCCAATGTTGTCAATATCACTAAGATTTGCAATTAACAAGGGATTATAGAATCCTTTGATTTGTGGTATATATAATTCAACTACTTGCTTTCTGTGAGTAAGTTCCTAGAATACTGATAACGTCATCTAAAAATTGGCCGCGATTTTAACATAAAATTAAATATGTATTGATCTCGACCCTAAATAAATTAGGAAATAACTGAAAGTATAGTTAGGTTATTATAATAAGTTTCGAACAGTTTATTTCGGTCGCTCTATGTCGATGCACACAGCCAAACATGATTAAGTGATTAGGTTGATGCCAGAGCTGCCATTATCACCTCCACAGCCATGCCAATGAATTTACTGCAACATTGGAAATTTTAACTTTCAACAGGAATACCTTCGGCAGGGTCTTGTACTGAATTTCACAACCTCCTGGCCTTGTACGACGTCTTTTCTATCAGACAGTTGCCCAAAGTATCTTATATATATATATATATATATATATATATACACACACACATACACACACACACACACACACCACACACACACACACACACACACACACACACACACCACACACACACACACACACATACACACATACACACACCACACACACACACACATACACACACCACACACACACACACACACACATACACACACACACACACACACACACACACACACATACACACACCACACACACACACACACACACAGAAAGTATTAGCACATTTTTAGAACGATTTCGCGGCCGTTTAATTAATGTTTAAAATGTAAAGATTATTTTTTTA
Source organism: Latrodectus elegans (assembly GCA_030067965.1). Lineage (NCBI taxonomy): Eukaryota > Metazoa > Arthropoda > Arachnida > Araneae > Theridiidae > Latrodectus > Latrodectus elegans. The sequence goes on from CM057816.1 coordinate 85,915,474, forward strand.
AGTTTCCAATCTGATAACCTTTTTCTGGACTATAAGTCTGCATCGTGATTTCCATGATAGAAGAGCTTTTCGCAATATTTCCAGGGGTATTGCTTTTCATTCCTCTTCCACTACTTTCCAGAGTCCATCTATCGTGGTGGGTTTGTGTTTAGAAAGAACCTTTTTTTAACTGATCAAAGGCACAATAGTCCACAGATGAAACGCCAGGAGACTTTGCAGGGATATGTTGAAAATGTATACATGCAATACTTGTATTAGTCATCATTTTTTCATGGAATGCAGTGGTAGTTTTCGAAGTATGACCTTATAGATTTGTCTTGATGAAGTTTCTCTCTCTGAACGTCATTGGGATAAAGAAGTGGAATTGTAAATATTGGACGTAAAACCTTATCCTGATAGTATGATGAGTTGATTTTAACATTTTTTTCCACTCTTCTTATTTTTAATTTCCCATAGTAGGAGAAACCTGCGACAATCATAAACCCCTACCTGAAACTTTCTTTACATTGACGGAAACAGGTTTGTACATTTTTTTCTTCTATAGTACAAAGACCTTTTTTTGTTACAGTCATATAGGTAAACCCATGATTCATCCAGGGTCACAATGTTTTCCTTTTATCTCTTGCTAAGTGATTTTCATATGGGATTCTACAAAATGTTTTACGTTGAGCCACATGTCTCGGCAAAAGAAGGTGAACATTATGTTAGCATTTTTAAGTTGTAAATACTGGTTTATTATTTTATTTATTGTTGCTACAGATGTATCCAAAGACTTTGCAATTGATTTCTGTGTTGGCGTATTTTCTCTTGTTACAAGCGATTTCATTTTATAAACATTTAAAACAGTACGTAGCTTTCACACATATTCGTTTGGAGTCCTCCTTCTATGTAGAAATAATGATTCACTGTTTTTACCTGTCCTATTAATAATATTGCTTATTTTGCACTTAGAAATTTTAATACCATGCATTCCACAACGTTTTTAAATTCTGGAATAAGAACGTTTATCTTCGGAAAGCGCAAAAACTTATTCTTCAGTTCACAGCATGTTTATGTATGACATTTTGAAAGAAGAATAAATTTAAAAGTAGCAGAAAATATTTTTCATTTCAAATAATAAATTGTTGCCAAAAATGTTTATTCTAAAACATTTACTTTTTTTTAATTCGTTATCAAAATCGTTCTAAAAATGTGTTAATACCATCTGGCAGATGAATGATTAGATCACTTGCCTTCAACTTAGTAATTCATGAGTTCCATTCCCATCTCGGTTGAACTAGCCCCGGTGCTCGAAAATGTGACTGTAGAGTTACCAAGAAAGCAGCCATTTAAAATTTTAGTGATAAAAAAATTAGAGATTATGTCATAAATGAAATATTATGCCAGTGAATATTTGACACGATGCAGCTGGATGCAGAACTGAATAAATTTGAATCTGCAGGGAATTGTAGGATTAACATCCTTCATGCAAAATAGTCTGTAGAAAAATTACACTAAATTCTTACAAACAATTCCATAGAGGCTGAGAAATCATAAATGTTTTGCTCTCTTGTGAAATTTTTTAAAAAATATTTGTTTTATAACACAAGTTTAATTACTATTCGTTACTTTAAATTTTATTTCCACTTTTCTTACAACGAAATAGAAGACAGTCACAAATTCTCCAGGGAGTGGAGTAACTACCCTGGTATCAGGGCTATCACTCCAACTGTTTCAAATTTCTTTTTAAATATCATTGAAAAATACTTTGTTAGTGTATTTCTACAGGGGAAAAGGAAACTGTTATTTAAATAGCTCCCTTATTTAAATATTACGTGAATTTAAAATCTGAAAGAAGGTTTTTAAAGTTTCTATGGTGATAAAAAAAAGATGTGTGTGTCTAAGTTTAAGATTATGGTTCTTCCGGTGGAACCAAATAAAGGCTAAAATGCTGACAAAGAAGAAATTGTCATCTTCCTAGCATTAATGGGATATCATTTCTTTTTATGTAGCCATTATTTACAGCCAGGAAATAAAAGGAATCTTTTAAAATCACAGAGATCAAATAAATAGGAAAACGATTTATTTTCTACTATCTGGCGAAAATGAAATATGTTTTCTTTCCTTTTTTTCTCCTTCTCAGTTTCGTTAATTGGGCTGGTATAGAGAAATAAGCTCTATAAAGATTCCAATAACGGAAGACAATTCGATTTTATAAACGAGTTTCATTTCTTTTTCCCATTCGCATTTTTTGAAGATTCCGGAGAAACAGGAAAAGGAAATTTTTCAGACTGAGGAGAAAGATAGTTCGAAGAGTGCTGACTCAAAATTGCATATTGATTATCGTTTGAATTGAATTGAAAACGAATGTTATCATCCTATTTCTGGACAAACTGGGATATTAAGTCAGCAGAAATTTTTGTGATGTTTATAAATTGAAAAATGATCCGATTTTTTTTTTTGAAAAATTTTTAACGTTAAATATTAGCAATTATCAGTAATTCGAATTAACGATAGTTTAATAACTTTCTGTTAAATTATGGTCATTTAAATGTATCTTTCACGCAATTTTGTTAAAAAGAAATATTGGATTTAATATTTTTAGAACATTATTTAGAGTGCAATAATAAATATTTTATTTTGAATTAAAAAATTATAACATGATATTATGATGCAGAAATGTATAGCGTTTGAATATTTAATCTTAAATTGTTCACTGTCTTGATTAAAGAATACATACACAACTAGTGAGCCAATATTAATGAAATTTGATTTGCAAATAACAATAGAAAATAAATTATATCGAGATTGATTTTAATGTAATAATTTTTACTTAATTATTATTTGCACATTGCATTACTCTTAAATTTCCTATAATTTCAAAAATGTATCTACCAACTGGATTTTGAAATTAGTTTCTTCATTACAAATTAAACAATAATGATTTTTTCCTTTAAATTCAGCATAATTTCTTAAAAAAGTGTGAAAATATTCGAATATTACAAAATATATATTTTTCAAAAACTCCATTAATTTTTAAAAAATGAAAAAATATTTAAATTTTAAAAATTTCATTAATTTCTCAAAAATATTAAAATATTATTGAAAATATTTCATTCTAAAGACTCTATTACTATAGAATTGCCAATATTTCTGTTTGAGCAACTGCCGTTGACTTAACATTACGTGACGTCACAGCTCGAATTTTGGCAATTCGTTCCCATCGTCCAATAATACTACAGATTTTTTTTAACAGCTGCCCAGTTGAAGTTTGTTCATTATTTTGTTTTCGCCAAGTTTCATACTGAATGGCAGTTATTGGCGTCATAAGTTACCGAAAATCAGCAATTTTTTTATGTAAGCAGCAGCAATTCGGACAATTCATATCGCCAACGATTTTAAAAATTGATCAAGTTAAGCAGAAATAGTACAAGAAAGATTGCTTATTTTCATTTTTGTTTTCACACAATTCAGTGTTAACGAACGATCGTAGTTTTTAATTTTTAAACAGCAAATTTAGATTTATAGAATGGGCTTATTAATTTCAATATAAGAAATTTATTTGCTTAAAAATTTCATTACATTTTAACGAATATTTTATAACTCAAATTATTTTGTTTAAATAATTTGAAAGTATTTCCATATATTTATGCAGATATTCTTAATAATAATAAAACTATCATACAGAATTTAAAACTTTATTATCGAATGTAATGAAGAAAATATCAAAATTATTATTAAAATATCGTATATTTGATACTTCATATAATTTTTTAATTAACTTAATTTAAATTTTGTACAATTTAGAACCTAAAAATTTAAATTTATAATTGAGAAAAAAAATAAACCTTTTATAAAAGATTTACCTTTTATTTTTATTTATTTATTTACTTTTTATTCTGCTGGCATTTTTAGTTTTAATATGCTTTTAAATAGAATGGCTACCATGTTAATGTTTAATCTGGAAATCTGGATAACTAAAATAAAACTAAAACATTATATTGAACAGACTTCTGGAATTTCTATTAAATGGTATTCGTATTATGTACTTCATTTTTCACCATTATTAAGAATTTTAAAAAAAAAATTGCTTTGTTTAAAATGCATACATTTAAAAAATCTCATGAAGTATTATTGACTGTTTAATCTCTAGGCATGAATATCTTATTAAACTGCTAAAAATGTTTATTAACAATAAAAATTGCATTTACACTTTTTTTTCGTAATATTTTTTAAATCTTGATTACTCAAGGCTTATGTATGTAGTGTTTTCATCAATGTTTCTTAGTGTCCAAAGTCAAACAATGCCGAAAGTCTAAATCTAATTTAATGTGCATTCAGATAATCGTATCTTGTCAGACGATGAAATAATGCTATGTCTAAGGGAAGTAGAAATTGTGATGTAATTGGCAAAGTCAATTATAAAATCTTAACTCAAGGATATGTTTACATTAAAAAAACTTATAATAAAAAAGATAATCAATTTAGTAAATAAATACAGTAATATATTGAAGAACTTGTTGTATTTTCTTAATAAATTGTTAAGGTTACAGAAAAGGAAAACTTTTTAATACATTGCTATATTTAAACAAAAGACTTTTAAAAAATGGTATAAAAATTTAAGAATGAAATTAATTAAAAAAAAAATCTTTTTAGATGTTCATCTGAATTAATTAGCATTTTAAAAATTTGGCTATAAACAAAATTACCAAATAGGAATTTATCATGAAATCTGGAATTTACTACTTAAAATATGGCAACCTTTAAAATTGCATCCAGAAAAGCCATCTATTATAAAGTACAGTAAAAGAGTTATTTTCTTACAGCAAACCTGAAATAAAACTCTAGCATTCATTGGACAATGAGAACGAATAGCCCAAGTTCGAGCTTTGACTTCACGTAATCTCCGGGGCTCGCTCAAATTGAGATATCGGCAACTCTAATGTAACAGGGGCTTTAAATTTCATTGTACTTTTAAGATACAAAATGCCTGAATATTGTAAAACAGGCTTAGTTCTTAAAAACAAAGGGATATTTGAATTCTATCTACTATTTTATTTTGAAATTTTACAAAATGATACCATAAGCTTTTATCATTCATAAAAAAGGAATTTATTACAATCTGATTAGTTTCGGCATATTACAATTAAATTATTAAGTTTCAGTACAAAATGATGTGGTTATATTTAACGCTGTCAATTTTACAACTACAAAAATAAAAAATATCTTCCTTATTAAGAATACCGTATCGAAAAGGAAATGATTACAAAATTGTACTTATCTTTCATACATAAGCTATAATTGGAGGAAGAAATAATACCTATATATAACATTATTAAAGAGATGAATGAATAATTAATTTTTACAAGTGGCTTAAAATACATTTTGAGAGTAGAATTTTGCTTACATTCAGCTACTTACGTAAGCAATCAAGTAGTTATACTGTTGTGTGGCATCAAATTTTAATAAGTACTTATTGACAGATACGCTTACTTAATTTTACTGTGAAACATTTCATCAGACATCAAAACGTGAATGCTTCTCTCAATACATGATCATATATTCTTACAGATAATTTAACAACTGCACTTTATTACAACCTTGTGGTTTTCCCAACCACCTGAGATTTTTGTAAGGTTTTTAAAAGTTGATATCACGATTGTCTTCTGGAACAATGTGTCATTGACTGGTCTGTATTTATATGTCGGGAGAGAGGAAACCTGGAAAACTGAAAAGCATCCACTTCGACAGACGTCCATGCAGAAGGCAAAAGTGTAACAGCCATATACCATCATTCAATGGTGGATGGGGTCAGGACCTAATGTTCCAAAGATCACTTCTATCACTATTCCTCAATGAGATAACTATCTACACTGCTGGCCATCCAAATTGCAACATTAAGAAACACAAGGTGTATCGAAACAAAATATAGATAACATGTTGATCGTGTTCGTTAAAGGGGGCTGGGGCAAGCTAAATAAGTGGTACTTGCAATGTCCCCTCAAATGAAAAGATACTTCTGGGGGTATCATGTCAAGTATTAGGAGTCTTTTGCTCGATCCCTTTTTTTTAATTCCTACACTGCTGTTTCCAATAAGTGAAGAAGGCAAACTCTGGAATAGGTACAGGGAAACCTGTCAATGTAACTACTCCCCACCACGGTATGGGCTTGAATCCTTGCAAAAATCTACATTCTAGATTGTCTCCTTTATAGAATGAAGCTTGAGTGATGGTTTGGAGCCTTACTTCGTAGTTTGGAATGTAGGTCCTTTTCTACTAAACATGGGCGTATCACAAGCACTGCTTATGTTACTGTTTTGGTCAACCAACTACATTCTTTCTGCTACTAATGTAAATGGATCAGTTTGAGTCAGCAATCCCACGAATAACTACTTTCACAGAATGTTTGCTATCAGAATTATTTGCATTACACCAGCATGGTTTATGATTTTAAATAAAGGTTTTTATTGTGTGATCATTAAAGTATATTTTTATGGCAAGATTCCGTAACTTTGGAAATATTCTCGCATTCTGCTTAGTCGGAAGTCCATAATTAGTAGAATGTCATTAATGTGAAAAAGGAATTTTACGCTTTCGAATCACTTTAGTAAATTTTTACTTTAGATTTAATTTTTAAATAAAATTCAAGATAAAATTCATAATAAAGTTTTTACAACTGCTTTAATAAATTTTAAATTAAAATTATTTTAAGGTTTTACAGATTGATTTATATAGGTTTGCAATTTATAAATAAGATTTAAACTTATTGCCGATTTTATTCTGTTGAACTGATTTATGAATAGGGATAGTTTATTGAGAAATTTTGGGTGCTTTTAATATATATATATATGTATAATAGTAATTTTCATATAAATAATTTTTATATTTTGAATCGAAATGTTTATCTTAATTTCATTTAATTATAAAATTTATACGGGACATCTTATGAAAATGTGGGAATCATCTAAGTGAAATATCGCATAAAAATGACTTCGATTTTTCAAAATTTTCTTTATTTTCAAGTCAAATTGGTGAAAAAAAAAAATCCATTCCTATAACTGAAGCATCTGGTGAAGAATTGATTGGCGGGGGCTTCTTTTTGTAAAGGTGATTTAGAAATGCGATAACTGAAGCCGTTCATCATAAAAGCTTATTATCTAAGGCGGTCGCTTTATATTTTGAAGTAACTGCCAAATAGAGGTTTTTATTACTTTTAAATGAGGTATAATTTTTCATGATTTTATTTCACATAATCAGCTGTTTTTGTCAGATATAACTTGAAATGAAACATACACTTTTGATGTTATTTAGTGCAAATAATTAAACTTTTATGTCATTATATTTACGAATATGTCAATGAAAAACTATTTTCTTTTAATATAGTAATTTGCTTCGAAATTCTTTTCGTTTTTTATCTTTTAATATGATAATTTGATTTCTTTCCTTTTAATATGATAATTTGATTTTAAATATTTTTCCAGATAAACAATTAACATCTTATGGCTATATTTCATTTAGCGGTAAATATATTATTGAAGAACTACTTTGTTTTTTAAAATAATTATTTACAATTTATTGATTGTGCCTCGTAAATATATTACTAATATATCAGCATTTTTATTACTATAAATATATTATTAATATATCGTAAATATATCAGCATTTTTACATGAAAGAAATATGATAAACATTTTGCAAATGTTCCGCTTGAAAAAAATGTATGGATTCATAAATTTATAAGGAAGCAAATTGTTACAGTTAGGTAAAAATTTAGTGGTTGAAATTTAATTTTTTTAAGAGTGGATATTAACAAATTTAAGTATGAATTAAGTATTTCTTACAATTCACTGTGGTTTTTCAATCACTTCATTTTTATTGATTAACAAGAAAATAAGAAATGGCATATTTGTAAATTACAAACCGTCTTTAAAATAACTAGAACTTCCTTGTACAGTCTTTGATACCATATACTAAGTTTTTACGTCAAAATTCTTTTTTATCAGTATAGTTTCTTATAACACCAAATGAATAAAAATATTTTAAGGAAAGAATTAAGATATTTTGGACACTCTATTTTTTATATATATAATACTATTATAAAGTATTAAAAAATAGTGTCCAAAATATCTGAATTCAATATTTATGAACATTGGTACGAATATTCATATAAATATTTCAATACAATATTTAGCATCGTTCAAAGAATATTAAGTACTTTTTCGTCCATAAATATTAAAAAAATATTAAAAAATCTTTAAATGATAATGTTTTATTTGTCAGAGATAGATATTTGTGCTATTTTGAAGAGGTTGCTTGTGACAAGAATCTTTTGTTGTATTTTGCAGTAAAATTTTAGTATAAGTAATTCGTTTGGCTCGATTTTCAAAAATGTTGCTAAGCCTAAATGAGGAATTGATGTTTTTCACCAAACTGTTTTCATCAGCAAAATAATGTTTTTACGACTGTCGCCAAGAATCGGCATATGAAAGAAAAAAAGAAAATAGTAACCGGAAAATAGCAAATATATTAACATACTATGAAAAAAGCGGCACAGAATGAGGTTGCCAGATATATAAGAAAATCCGCCAATCTCAAAATTTGGCATCCTGGTTTATATGGCACCTGCGCCAAAAAAGCATATAATTCATGAATGCAAAAAGCTCGAGAGCAACATGGCAAATTTTAAAGGACTAAGAAGCAATATATCAAATTTTGCCCAATTCACAACTACAGATCACAAACTTTATCGTTTTTCCAAATATCGCCAATCCCATCGTGTTACGCATACTATGAATAACCACTTATTGCTTATAGCTCTACTAGCTTATAGAAGGTATTAGAAAATAACAGATAATCAGTAAAGAATTGTCGATTTCCTACTTTTCATTTTATTAAAATATTATTTGCGAGAAACACTCCCCTTCCTTCATTTCCATACATGTTTCATTCTTGGCATATTTACAAGTTCGATTCTTATTATCGAAATTTTTAGTGAAACATTTGCATGAAATGATTATTTCCAATGTATAGATTATTAAAATATAAGTTAACTATACATAGGAAATGCAGTAGTAGTTATTGTAATAATGAAATAAATTTATTAATTTTCGCTGTTCATTGTTGTATTATTGTATACTGAACTCATATATGAAAGTTTTAAATTTTTCTGACAAAAAAAAGAAAAGAAGTAAATTGGATTACATTCGCTGCTGCATCATTGTACATTGAAATGAATTTTAAAAGCGTTAAGTTTTTCGGGTAAGAGTAATGAAATAAACATTAAGCTAACTTTATCATAAAGTTTTCTATTAATAAATATTTTTGATTTTGATAGTGCATATTTATCAAATTTGTTTCATTATTTTCAGCACATTTTTCTGTACAGTAAGAATATATCTATTGTAGTATAAGCATTTTCACTTAATTTGGCAGGTGCAACATGCGGTTTACAGTGAATGTTCATGTTTCTTAATAAATGAACATTATTTTAAATACTATTAGAATAAATAGGAATTTTGATTTTATTAGAGAAAATAGTATCTTTGCAAATTAAATATCAAAACTTATTCCAAATAAATTATGAATCTAGCCATAGGGGTTCTGGTGTCCACATTTCAAATCAAAGTATTCATCTCAGGCATTCGAAATCGATTCTGCAAACTGCTAATTAAATTATCGCAAAATGTTTTGGTAATGAAGGAAAGGAATTTAACTGATTGGTTGAATTCCATTTGTTAAGAATTATTGTAATTTCTGTGCTAATCATTAATTGCAGCTTTGTGTTTAACGAGAGAAATTGATTAGAGTGGCGGAAATCATCTCTGTAAAACATATTCAATTGAATCAAGGAAAATCTGAGCAAATAAATGCACTGAAATAAGGATTTAACTGAATTAAATCTTTATCTTGATTATCAGGTAAAACTACTAATATATATTATTTGTTATCTATAAAATTATGCAGATATCTTGCATTTACAATGGTAATGTGGCAATTGATAGCATACATTTATGTACCTTTTTAACAATCAAATTTCGAAAAAATTTGAAAAAGTAGTTTTTTGTATTTACTATCGAATAACATGACTGTTCTGATTTTTGTGTCATTTTTTTATATCGCCAAGCGATGAGTTGAAATATAATTTTACAATGCACTATATCAAATTCTTATATTTTAAATAACGATTTATTCGAAATAAAATTTCTTTTGGTACTTACGAAAGTTTGCTGCTTTCTTGATAAATCGCCAATGATGGTCGCCAAATAATTATTGTTGCAATGGACGCTTCGAGTCGATTTTGTAACTTTGTCCCGTATTTTACTTTTTTTAATTTTTGCTTTCAACTTTTTTTCAATCCTTTAACGTATTACAGTAAATAGAGAAGCAAGTACACTGATGGTGAAGATGGTCTAATATGTTAAGAAATGATCCCCTATGTACGTGGATTGTTAAATTGTTTATAAAACTGAAGATTTCGCAAGAGAAAGGCATCATCATATGACCTTAAATCGCAAATACGATTTCGTGAATCCAACTATGCTACGAGCTACACTATGCAAAGAAATTCTGAAGATCCACAAAGTAAAGGAACAGAAAACAAAGAAAATGTCTGCCATTACTTTCCTTCATATCTAGTCAAATTTGTGTCGAAAAAACATTGGGACAAAATTCATTCGAGAATTATTTTTTTAAAAAACAATCGCCGATATAGCTACCCTGATCTTAATTTTTTTTGCTTTGGCGACAACTTTGGAGTAGGAGGCTTCAAACTTGTGTGAGTTCTTATCTTTTTTTCAAATCATTACTAAGTAATAAAAATTTACTAATTGAAATAGAATATTGGCGATTCTCTACTGGAAATTTTTAGTGCTTAAAATGAAGTAATTGCATTTCTGATTATTATATTGCCTTCTGCATACTCATTTATTATATACAATGCTTAAATTGATAAAAAATAGATGTTATATTCTTTCTTCCCTCATTTTCTCTTTATATATAGTGGCTAATCGGTTAAGGAACATAATCCATTTCAAAGCTATGTTCACTATCCGTTACTGATCATTGATTTACTATAAATATTTTTGGGAAGTCGATTAATTCGTTCTAGAGACCTCAAAGTTAAATCAAAAGAAGGATGTATAATTTCTTAGTAAGCTTATTAAAGAAATATGTACGCACAGTATTGCATATTAATAGGTTCTTTTCATATTTTGTTTATAGACCATCAAAGAAAATGCTCAATATCGATTGCTTTTCTCTTTTTTTAAAACTTTCCGATAGTGATTAATAACATTGTTGTTGTAAAAATCCTTAACCTTACTGATACTAGCTTGGTTTGGATGCCATTCATTCTAAGACCATTGCTCTGTCATCCTCGCATTCCTTTAACGAATGAATGAGGGGTTACTCAAAATGAAATCAATTTTAATTTTGAATGAAATCAAAACCGAAATCAATGATCTACTTTGGCTAAAAAATATTCTATTCGAAAAAATTTCAGTACAGAACTTTTGAAGTTTAATAGGCAAGTAACATAATTCAAGAGAGACATAAAATGATTTTTGGTCCGTTGGGTTTGGTAATTCTGCACATCATGCTCATAGAGCCGAGAAGTGTGTTCGTTAGAATTCGTTTTAGTTCGTTATCCGAATATTCGTTGTAAGAATGCAAAAGTCTTTTGTGAAAGTGTTCGGTGTCCAATTTGTTTGTTAACCAATCACTAACTGTATATACATACATATAAGGTACAGTAAATACCGACAGTAAATAAAACATTGCAATTTTCAACCTTTTGTAGGTAAACAACTCAAAATATTTGTCTCTAAAGCAAAATATGTGTTCAACTAATATCAATCATTTTTTTTATTTCTATTCTATCTATTTCTGACAAAAATCTCGATTTCGCGATAAAATGTAACGTCATTAAAAAGAAAAATTAACAGAAAAACATTTATGTGATATTATATATGAAGGGAATTCTATGCATAATGGCAAATAAATCCAGCTAAATGTTTAAAAACAGACAAATAGACATCGATTTAATCCGGTAAAAGAAATCCTATTTGTACAATTTGTTTCACTCTTTAATTGCATTTTGTATCGTAAACATAATATGTAGAGAGTAAGAGATGAAACGTGAAGCGAACATTGCTGAACATTTACGGATTTAAGATAATCGAGAAATATATATATATATATATATATTGTACTTGATAAAAAAAATATACAAATTGACCAATGGAAAAAATATCTATAAATGTTTTTAAACATGTAATAAAATAATTGTATTATAATTTTAGAGATATTACATAATTCATTGACAAATATTACATAATAAAAAAATAATGTACCTAATATTGCTATTTCAAATAATGGATTTTTGGAATTAATCAATGAAATCAGTCATGGTGAAAATAAGAATTACAATCATGGTGGTGATTTTTGGCGATTTCTTTTCATGCAAGCTGAGAATGACATAGTCATACAAATTTGGTGAATAATCGTAATGGATGTAAATTGTTTTTTAGCAACTATTTAAAAAATGTGGATAAAAAATGATAGTAATTTTAGGCCGCTAAATCTAATAATTCATAAATCTCGTTAACTAAAAACTTACATTAGTGTACCATAATTAAATATATTCTTCCTCAACATTAGCCAATGGTTTGTGATTCATTACTTTTGATAAATGCTTTTGGCGATGAAAAATATTCACCAAATTTTGCAACATTTTACTGTTTATTGCCCTTGGCGATCTAGATGGTAAAGTTTACTTTAGTTTCCTCACTTATCTGTTCAGAAATGACGCGTATATAACCCAATTTAGATTAAATTTAATGCCCAATTCTTCGTCACATATCTTGGTATCAAATCTTACGTGGCATGAACCGTTTCCCGAAATTTCTTTTTTTATGTTTCATCGCTACTTTTAGGAAATGAGCATCGAAATGAAATAACATGAATCCATAAAATCAAATCCAGTTCTCCAAAGTATCTTTACGATGGTTTTATTTCTCGTGAAAATCGATTAACTGAAATATGGAGAGAAATTTATTTCATTTTCCATATAATAGCATGTCATTTTTCTGTAAAAGTGCAGAACTAAGATTTTCCTTATTTCCTGATAAGATGGTATAAAACTCCTGTGCCATTAATATGAAGAGAGAAACTTCGATTTTATGTGGTATATAAGTAAAACAAGAATTTCCAAATTTAATTAGAAAATCTTATTGTTCTTAAGATAAGATATCACAAATAAAAGATACCATATTCTTTATTGTTTATGTAAATAATTTAATTAAATGAAAAAGACAGCAAATCATATATATAAACAGTCTGCTATATTGGGATTGAAAAGTTATTTTCAATCATTCAGATACTATTTTTGCAACTTCAAAATTATGTAGATGATAGATTTGTATCAACTGTTATGGCATGCTTAAAATAGACAATCGACGATATCTGTACGTGTGTGTATTTGCTTAGATAATCCTTAAATTTTTTTTATTTCATTAGTAAAATCTTTCGCTTATTTGAACTCAGTAGCTCCACTTCGCTTTCCGTTAAGACCAGCAAATTGAAGCATCATATGCTGCGGACAGTGAATGGGAGGGTGACCACGTACCCTCTCTCACTGGGTTGCTGAAGCTCCGTCTGTTGGGACAACACTCCCTAGAATAGGGGGGTGTTGGTTGGGGACGTGTTCTCGTTAATCTGTGAGTTCCGAAGGCCTTACACTAGTTTAATGGGGATGTGAAGAGGAAGGTGCCAGCTCATGTGTGACTTTGTGGTCCAAAATTACCAGATGCTTGGTGATAAGGCAGTACTCCAAACTCATTAACCTTAAGGTACAGTTCAGGCCACGCCTATGCATATATGTATATTCATTGCTATGAAAATAAATTTTCACTTTTTTTTTTAGCAAAATAATACATCCTTAATGTCTTCAAAGACATTTCCTAGAAAAAGTATTAGCTACATATTTTAAATGTGTAATGTTTACACAATAACTATTTAAAAATACCTTTAAAAGACTTTGACAATTCATTTGATATTAATAAAACATTTAAATTAAGATCAATTAAAAATTTTTGTTAACATGTATAAACTCAAATATGGAAATATTTTAACTGATTATGAATAACTTTCAGTGATTAGATGTAAAAAATAGTAATTAAAGAAGAAGGAAGAATCGTAAAAATACATTTATTTCTCTAATGTGCTAAATCATTAGATTTTGCATAAAAGAATTAAAGATATTAAGTTTGCTATACATATGAAGATTCAATAAAGACCGCATCAAAAATGTACAACAAACATTTTTTTATAATACAAATATATCTTATAAATTATGTTGATAAGATTTTTAGTATTAAGAAATTTTTTGTGGGGAAATATATTAAATTGATACATAAATTTTAATTTAATTTAGTATTTTTATTAGTGCATTTATTATTTTTGGACTATAGTGTGCAATATTTGTTGTTAATTGGCTAACAATAATACAAATATGCCATTTCTTATTTTCTTGTTAAAAGCAGCATCGGAACAAATATTGCAAAGGTATAATTCACAAATCAAAATGATTAATTAAATAATAACTGTATGCAGTATTTCAATCGCAACTAATTTGCAAAATGAAAAATACACTACTGGCCATTAAAATTGCTACACCAAGAAGGCGACATGCTAAACACGTGAAATGTATACGAAAGGAAGAAGGTGCTGTGATATGCAAATAATTAGCTTTTCAGCGCATTTAGACAAAGCAGGCGCCAGTAGAGACACCTACATTGTGTTTAAATGAGGAAATTGGTCAGCCGGTTCCTCATACACAAATTGCATTTGAACGTTGTTGCCTGGTGAAAAGTTGTTGTGATGCCTCGAATAAGAAGGAGAAATGCGTACCAGCACGTTTCTGACTTTGATAAAGGTCAAATTGTAGCGTACCGGGATTGCGGTTTATCTTATCGCAGTATTGCTGCTCGCGTCGGTCGAGATCCAATGACTGTTAGCAGAATATGGAATCGATGGGTTCAGGACGGTAATACGGAACGCCATGCGGGATCTTAATGGCCACCTATCACTAGTAGCCGAGAAGACAGGCATATTATCCGCATGACCGTAATGGATCGTGCAACCACGTCACGAGCCATGAGTCAAGAAACGGGGTCGTTTGGAAGGCAACAAGTGTCTGCACGAACAGTTCGACTACGTTTGCAGCAGCATGGACTCTCAGCTCGGAGACCATGGCTACGGCTTCCCTTGACGCTGCGTCATAGACAAGAGCGCCTTCAATGGTGTGATAAACGACGAACCTGGGCGCACGAATGGCGAGACGTCTTCTTTTCAGATGAATCTAGGTTCTATGTACAGCATCATGATGGTCACATCCGTGTTTGGCGGCATCGTGGTGAACGCACACTGGCGGCATGCAAACGTCATCGTCATACAACTCGTGGCTCTACCCTTTATTCGAGCCCTGCGAAACCCTACGTTTCAGCAGGATAATGCCCGACCGCATGTTGCCGGTATTGTACGGACGTTCCTTGATACGGAAACATGTTCAGCTGTTGCCCTGGCCAGCACGTTCTTCAGATCTTTCACCGATAGAAAACGTCTAGTCAATGGTTGCAGAGCGACTGGCTCGTTACCAAACGTCAGTCACTACAGTTGATGAACTGTGGCATCGTGTTGAAGCTGCATGGGCATCTGTACCTGTACATGCAATCCAATCTCTGTTTGCTTCAATGCCCTGGCGTATAACTGCTGTTATTGCTGCCAGAGGTGGTTGTTTTGGGTACTGATTTCTCAGGATCTATCTAGCCAATTTTTTTGAAAGTTTAATCACTTGTTATTTCTAGTTTTGTCCAATAAATATCATTTTTTTATCTGCATTTCTTCCTGGTGTAGCAATTTTAATGGCCAGCAGTGTAGTTTTGTGTATTACATTGGTGGTTATTTTATTAACTTGGAAAAATATCTATACTAACACAAGTGTTTACATCACTTAACATCACTAGAATAACATTTAAATCTATATTTTAATATGGTATGACTTAATGATTGACATCATACTATGGACTTCGAATAATTTACGGTTATGGTTAGGCATTTCAATGTCTTCTACGTAATCGTCTTCCTAAAGAACATTTTATGGATCCATGGATCATATTGATTTGTCACAAGGCAGGAAACCGGAAAAAACTTCCAAACTCCTAAACCAACAGACATGCATGCAAGAGCCAGAAATATAATATCTTTCTCACCTTGTTTAACAGTGATCAGTATCGAATTTGAGACCTTTCAATCTGAAGAGCGCTGTTTTACCTTTAATCTTACTCTTTCATTAAAATATGCAAATATGTATTAATGTATTCACCAATTGTTATTATTGTAACTATAATTATAGTTATATTATTATTATTATCATCAGAGATATTATAATAACTATTGTTTATACTCTCATTTAATTCATTATTAATTAAAATTAATTTCCTAATAACATTTATTAAATATAGCATTTTTTTAAATTTCTGATGAGCTTAAATAAATATATTAGTGTAAGAAATTCATTTCACTCTCTAATGAAATGCGTAATAGGCTTATTTAAAATATATTGTTTTACAAAAAATCGAAACTTTATTATTAAATGTTAAAAAGTTAAATAATTTTATTTTTAAATTAGAGAATTTACGTTAAGCTGTTGTAAAAATAATTATTGTTATCTTCTTTAACATAACATATAAAATTTTTTAAAGAGATTATAAGCAGTAAACACATATAAAAAATCTTTAATAAAATATATAAAATTAAATTAGCGAATACTCGTACCTATACAATACTTACATAAAGTCAATAATGTTAAAATATGCAAAACATTCTGCATAAAATTAGTAGGAATCAATTTAGAATGAGAACTTATAAATGTATTTCTAGTTTTAAAAGTATTCATATGTTTTCTTTCTGAATATAAACTGATTTGCATTTCATTTGCTTTTCTCAATTTAAACATACTTAATTAAATTATTCTGTTTTGCACTTCACTAATTTTTCTTAGCTTAAGAATTCTTAATTAAATTATTCTTTGTGTTCTTACTTAAATTATCTTATTCTATCAATTTTTGTGGAATTTTTCAAATTTTTTTTAAAAAATGTAAAATTAAATGTAGAAAATGAGAAAAGAGGGTATTTTTTGACACAATTATAAAAAGAGCAATAACATTTAAGTCTATAGTAGAATTTTAGCAAATTCCTTTCGAAATTTAATTTTATAGAATTCTTTCTTTTTGTGAAATCAGTTTATTTCAACAAATCCTACGCATGAAAGATTTGTTTTCTTGTCATATAAAATTAAGGAAACAAAAGTTTTAACATTTCCAGAAAAAAATTGAAACTAATAGTTGAATAAATTTTAATGATATGCCTCTATAAAATAAATTTATAAGGCAAACATGAAGCAAAATTCATAATTACAAAATAGCCTTTTTAAAAATGAATATTTACTTTTTCATATATTCTGATCCGTTATTGATTACTTTCAACGAAAATTTAATGAATTTATGATTTACATATTTTATATAATGAAATTGATTGATTGAAAGATGTTGAGAATAGATTTAGCAACATTAGTGACAGCAAGTTGAAATAGCTGTATTTAAGATTACTATTAGGTTATTCCCTCAGATGCATATATAGCAGAAAATTTTGCGTGACATAATATATCATTTAAAGAAAACAAGTATATTAAAATTTATATAGTCATGAATAAACTTTGAATATGAAGTTTTATTTAACATTTTCTTTAAATATTTATTATTTAAAGATAATCTCAAAAGTAAAGATGGCTGGATGATGGGTTGAATGACCTAAAATTATTGAAGATAATTAGTTGGAACAGGAAGACTTGAGAAAATGTGTTCTGAGGAAAGAGATTGCGCGACACACTAGGATCCATCCCTAGATATAAAGTCAATCAAGAAGAAAAAGGATAAACTCTAAAACCTTAAATTAAAAATATAAAAAGAGTCTAGTTGGCAATAAGTTATGACTCAATATATATTGACTTAGCATGATTTACCATAGGTTATTGCACTAGGTATTTGTACCTCGCTTTGGGGTTCGTGTTGATTGAGAGAGACGATAAAGTAATCTCTTAAGAATCACAAAACTTTAATTTATTGCAATTTCAATACGATATAAGAAATTCTTGTTGTAGAAGTAATAAATACACAGCTCCAATTCACATATTATATCAGGAAAGAGTTTCTAATCACAGAATTCTCTACTATCTCAGAAAAATAACAGCTTTATGCACTACTAGCTTTCAAGAATAATCGTCTTTACTACTGATTTTTTAATGTAGGAAGGCAGTATTTATACCAGATTTGGCATTAAAATATAAGATTTTCGCCAGGTTTCTGGAAGGTTCTAAGCTATCACGCTTAATATTGTTCTTAGAGATTTAGTAATAAATTTTCCCAAAAATATCTGTTTTTCACCAAATATTTCACCAAAATACGCCAAGTCATCAAGAATTTAGCCAAAGGGTCGCCAAGTTACCGAATTACTATAAATTTTGCTTTTCACGTAGAATACGCATAAATTACTCAGTTCCCCCCTACTTGAGTATTTCAGACCTGTCTGAGATATTTTAAGACAAATACAAGTAATGCTTAGAAATTTGTAAAAATATCTAATATATTTGAAGTATGTGATGATTGCTCATAATTTTATATCAAAGTCAGGTAATTATTGTCTTCATCATATGAATATGATTTGAAAATAATTTAATGTGACAGTTTTATTAGTGTATTATAAGACCCCATAAATATTTAGCTTTCATTAGTAACTCAATATTAAAGTCTTAAAACCAAATTAAATCGAACACTATTTTTCCCGCTCAAACAAGACACATTATAACTACGTGCTAACACAGTGTTCATTGTAGAAGAAACCAAGAATTCGAAACTATTGTTCATCAGAGTTAATGTCTGGGAATTTTGCAGATGTCTCATTTGGAGATACGAGTTTATACTCTACTAATTACGTACAAACTTTCTGGAAAAGAATAATGAAATGCCTTATAATAGTACCTTATATAGAAATTAAATCCCGTGTTCTCTCTAATTCCTTGAATCTGGTAAATTAATTCAATAATATTATTATGGTAAACAAAGATACAAATTAGAAAGCTATTGAAACTTGCTTCAGTAAATAGGCAAAAAAAAAACTTAAACTATTCCTTAGAGCTATTGCTTAAATAATTTTATGAATTATTATTTTTATACAGTTATTTAAACAACAATTAAATCTTTTAAAATTACCAAAATATTTAAAATTATCAAAATTTAAATTTATTATTTGAATCAAGGAGAACCAATAATAACAAAATAATTTACTGAACAGTTTTCATTTTCTTCACTTATCATCAAATACATGGAATTCGTTATGGAAAGTAATTGCAAAAAATTAAAGAGCCAGAAATAATGAAAGTTGTCTAGGAAATTTAAAAATGTATTAGACAGGTTATTTTAACACATGTAAATAAAAGCAGCATAAAAATTATATAAAATTGTTCCTTTTAATTTGTAAAAGAGTTTTCTTTCATAAAATAAGTTTTTAAGTTGCAAAATACTCTTATTTTCTTAAAATATTCTTATTTTAAAAGTCTAAGCTTTGTAAAATGGAGAAGATAAAATAATAGATTTGGCGTTGAAACTTGGCGATAAAATGATAGTCTCAGAAAAAGGACACTACAAAAATTCTTAATTCAATCAACTTTAGTAACAAACTTTTTAACACTATGGAGCGAAAAAAATTGAAATGTATCGTATTATTCACGCGGGCGTTTCTTTTATTATACTTCTAGAAGTAAGTCAGTTACAAAACTTCCCATTTCTAAAATTAAATCTTATTCTAAGAAATTTTCAACACTTTAGTCAAGGAAATCTAAATTACTTCGAAGATGTCAAGCACTTAAATCTTGAAACTTTGTGACCGAAACAGTGATTGGGTCGTTTCCCGTTAATCAAATTTCACTGTGTACCGAAACTTCTGTGATAACAGCATCCAGAAAGCAAGTTCTATTAAAATTAGAGATAGATATATGGTTCAAATTGAGTGAAAATGTTTAAAATGAGGTAACGTATTCCCTTTAAACGTTCTTTTCTTATTGAAACTCTGAACACTGAATTGATTTTGGAGTTTGATTGTATAAACATTTTTCACCCAATTTCTTTCTTTCATTGTCTTAAGTTATTTGTTTATGAATGAAAGAGAATTTGTATTTTTAGACTCAGCAATAAACATGTAATAATTCTAATACATTAGTTGTTTCCGTGGCTAAATACTGTAAAATGTGAGAGCATTTTTCTTATAGAAATGAAGCGTCCTATTCTCCATGTTGTTTACATAAGAGATAATTATACTTCTATCATAATATTACGCATTGTAAGTGATATATATATATATATAATAAATACCATACAAAATAAAATGAACAGAAGTTTATAAATTTACAACATATATTTGGTAGTCTGACCAGATTAAAAGCAGCTTAAGATATTTATATTAAGAATATAAATAAAACTTACAAAATACATCTTATTCTATTTATCTCGCTTTCTTTCTTTGCATATATATATATATACACACAGGGTGTTCCAAAACGACCGCATAA
Source organism: Latrodectus elegans (assembly GCA_030067965.1). NCBI lineage: Eukaryota > Metazoa > Arthropoda > Arachnida > Araneae > Theridiidae > Latrodectus > Latrodectus elegans. The sequence goes on from CM057816.1 coordinate 85,936,133, forward strand.
ACTCTGCACAGATTCCTCTTGGGAGTACATAAAAACTGCCAAAGAAGCGTTCCTGTACGATCCCTAGTTTACGAGAAAAATACAAAAAACAAAGTATGACGTCACTTCCGGGGTGCGAGGGAAAAATGCTTTATTAGACATATCAACAACATTATTTTAATATCTTTCCAGACGATAATCTTTAAAACGTTCTCCGTCATATCGCGTCATTAATGTCCGCGCCATGGAATGGACATTAGGCCGCCGGTGGAGTGGTATATTGAAAAGGTTGGATCCTGCAGCTACCGGTAGTCTTCGTATGGTGGCCATGTATTCCGTTCGTGACTACTGCGACATGTACTTGATATACGACCGATGAAATGGAAATACCTTATAAACTGCTAGGGAGTATGCCCGTCGGATTCCGCTGCATATACTACTGTTGGTATGCTCAATAAAGTGTTTTTTCTTGAACAGGCAGTGACGTCATATTTTGTTTTTCGTATTACTTTGTTAACAATGGATTGTACAGGAACGCTTCTTCGGGCAGTTTTTATGTATTCCAACGAGGAATCTAGCTGTACAGAGTTTATGGGACCGTTTGGGACACACACACACACACACACACACACACACACACACACACACACACACACACACACACACACACACACACACACACACACACACACACACACACACACACACACACACACACACACACACACACACACACACGGACTTTCTCTATGTATTTATATTAAAAAAATTTCCTCCTTATTCTGAAATAATATTATCGTATTATGGCATTATTTCTTCAGTATGGTGATATAATTATTGCTGTTGATGATATAAGTATGAAGCATAAAGCTATACATTATTATTTATAAAAGCAATGATTATAACATATTTTTACAAGAGAAGAAAATTGTGAAATGGGATCATTATCTTCCTATGCAAAGGAAATAAATTCTTGCTACATCGTGAGGCTCAATAATTGTAGTATTATTTCTTCCCCAGTGAGAGAGAGATGTAATTATTGTTAATGATATAAGTGTGAAGCAATAATTGGTTTAAGTAATGTATAAAATAATAATAATATATTATTTTATCAATTACAATATACAATAAAATATATTTTTTTCAATGGTCGGGGTATATCGAGATGTATACCGAAGGAACAGCCCAGAAATAGCGACCTCTTTGCCACCGAGGTGTTGTCCCGGGTGCACCACAGGGATGGGCCACGATCACACCCTCACACATGCTATAGGAACCCGTTTATAGGGTAGGCACCATTCATACCTCATTCACACACAAGGAAAGGACAAAGACATAGAGAGAAAGTACATCCATGCCTGAATCGGGACTCGAACCCAGGACCTCCTTATCCGTAGTTAGGCACGCTGACCCCTAGACAAGTTGGCCGGCACAATAAAACATTTGCTTGATGTTGTTTTACAAACAAACGTATCATCGTGATATATATCTTGAAACAATGATAACATCATATTTCTATCTGGGCAACGATACACAAAATATGATTGTTGTGTTCTCCTTACACAAACTATTTTATTACCATATTTTTTAGCACAATAATTATGTAATTATTGCTTCAGTTTAATAATGTATGAGTTGATATTGGAGTAAGTATGATATTGTATTCTACTTTCTTAATGCTATACTACAAAAAGTATAAATGTGATATATAATTTCTGGGAAAATATACTTTACGATACCTCTTGGCAAAAATAGGCGATTTTTTTGGCCAAGAGTGTTTTCGTGCCTGTTTGAAAAAACAAGATGGCGCTGAAAACACAAGAACATGAATACCGAGTAAATTAATTATACGAATTATCATGACATTATGGCACCGAAATGGTGATAAATAAAGGGTGACCCTCAAGTATAGGGCATCCATAATTGCTAGAAATAAAATGAAATAATTTTCGTGATATGTTCTGAAGCAATGAATATAACTTATTTATATCAGAAAAATCAACAATTTTAAGTGTGAAGTTCCTATGCGAATGAAACATATAATTTATTGTGTTATCTGTATTAATTATTCTACAAGCCATTGAAATATTAATAAAAAAACTAATTTTCGTGCTACATAAGGAAACAATCATTATTACTTCAGCAAAAATACCAAATAATATATTATCAACAATATGCTGTTATATAAATACAAATTACATCCTATTTCTACCATAGTGCTGTAAAATATAAGTGATTTTATATCATATAAATATCAAAATATATATATAAATTATTCTTAATGCTACGTACTGAAGAAATATTTATATTACTGTTTTGAAAAATCCAACAGAATGCAAAATACATGCCTAATGTCTTTATATAATAGGTGATCGGTTAACGAACAGCTAGGACTATGAACAAATCACAGAAAACGACCACTTTCAGGAAAAATATTTGTGTTCAGACAACGAACACATATTCGGATAACGAACTAAAACGAATTCTAACGAACATTTCTCCGCTCTTGGAGTATAATGTGCTGCTTACCAAACACAAAGAACCAAAAATCGTTTTTCATCTCTCTTGAATTATGTTGTTTGTCTATTAAACTTCAAGGTTCTATACTGAGAAAAAATTTTTTTCCCAATAGAATATTTACAGCCAAAGTAGAACATCGTTAGGGTTTTGATTTCATTTAAAACCGAAACTGATTTCGTTTTGAGCACTCCCCCCCTTGTTCATTAACTGTTTCATATGTAATATTGAATAGCGAACCTCAGACGGCAACAACAGCAGTGCCATTAATCAATTTACAACCACAATTCTATTAATCACTTCCGAAAAACCCTGAAAAAGAGAGAAAAGTAATCGACATTGGATGCGTTCCTTAACGCCTTGTAAACAAAAATGAAAAGGACTGATTAATAGGCAAGACTATATGTATGCTTTATTTTTTATAAACTTACTAAGGAATTATTCATCCTTTTTTAATTTCATTTTTAGGGTCTGCAGAACGAATTAATAGATTTTACAAAAAAATCTACGGTAATTCGATGATCGAATAACGAACAATTCGGATTGCGAATATAGTCTGGTAACAGATTATGTTCGTTAACCAATCACCCACGGTAAATATAAAACGAAGTGTTTTTTGTGCTATGTCCGGATATAAGATATGTGCTATATTTCTATATATCATGGCAATTACAAAATATTTTGGTGTTATTTACATATAACTAAAACGAAACGCTCTTTTTTCTATTTACTAAAGCAGTAATTATTATCTTATACTACAGTATTTTCCTCTAAAAGACATGGATGTGATGCTTATATTAAATAGGAATTTTTGGGCTGTATTCTACATAAATGATTGTCTATGTATAATACTTACACATATTTACGTATGTGTAAGCCAATTCTATGTAAAATAGCAATTTTAAGAGTGAATGTTCTGAGTTTGATACCAATGTAGAACAATGGGATATGTATGCTATGTTCTTATTTGTCTGTGTACACCTGTGTCGGGATGAGTGCTTGGAGATTTTCAAATTTTCTTATTTGCAGCCCCTCAAAAGGTTCTTTTATCTGTGAAGTTTTCCTATTAGACATTAAATGGTGTACTAATGTTTAAAAACGGTTTTCAGTTTAACTTCAGCAAAATGCTGAAGTCAAACGTACATACAGATGAATAGTAATGATACAATTTCAAATCATTGAAACTGAAACTATAAGTTTTAAGATAAGACATTCTAAAAACACTATTAATCTTATTTTCGTTGCATTTTTTCAACTGTGAAAATTTTAAAGAAGAAAAAAAAATTGACACGAGCAGCTAATTAGGATAATTTTCTATTGTATCGATATTAATTTATTACAAATTATGGATAAAACAATCATTTCTAAGCTTCCTAAGTTACAAGCTATTAATTAGTAATTATTCCTAAACTTCAAATTAGATAAAAAAATTTATGTAGAATGTATTATTTGGTTTGAAGAACAGGAATAATTTCTTCCATATTAATTAATTTATGTCGCATTAATTTATCATTTTATGTGTAAATAACTGTATTCTTAAATAAAATTCTTTTTGGAATTTAACTCAAACATTTGAATTTATTAAATTTTTATGAAATAAATAAAAGAAATGAAATGATTAGATTTCAAAATATTGAATTTCGCTTATTCGATATTAAAGAGAAAGGAACCAAATGTATATTTTTTTGTTGAAATTAAGAAATTCCATATTTAACTGTATTAAAACGATATTATTGTAAATGAGCTTAAAATATTAATATGCTTCTTTTATTTTTAAATGAAACAAAAATTTAAAGAAAAACTTATTTAAAATTAATTTGAAAGAGAATAGAACAAAAAAATTGATTCTCTTTCAGTGAGTATTTCAATCCAATTTATAAATAACTGTTTCAAAATGGAAAAAAATTGAAATTATTCATAATCGGTGTTCAAATGAATATTTGAAAAAGGAGAAACTGAATGACGAAGATTTAAAAAAGATCTGAAGTGAAGTGAAAACTAAATTTTTTTTTTCGGAAGTTTACTTTCGAAAATGATCACCATTGTTATTTCTAAAGGTGATAAAATAATCTTTATCATTTTTAAAAGAGGTTAATAATTTTTCTCAGGCATTTGTTTGGAAAGATAGCGACTGTATTTGTCAGATGCTCTTTTTCGAAATGAACCGTAGTAGAAAATGATTAATTTCTAAAAGAAAAATATAATTTGATGCTCTTCGAAAAACTAACTTAATGGAAGTTTCTTCTCAATACCTTTCGATTTGTAGAAATAATGTTTTAATCGTCTCAAATTTTTGTAATAATATAATATGACATTAAGTTTCTTTTTACACAAAAACTATTTCAATTTCTTTAGTTAGGTTAATATAAAGTTAATTTACTTCGTAGTTTCTTTAAATATTTAAGAACATAGCACAGAAAGTTTTTATTTGAATAAAAGTGAATTTTTGGAAATTATATCACGCATATAAATTTGGGTAGAATTGATTGAAAAAGAGATGAATTAAAATGTATAGTAAAATATTTTTAATTGCACACAAGATAGTATAAGTGAATACTGTTTGCGAAAGATCTGTGCTTTCTTAAATGTTAATTTAAATGTTGATTGTATTATAAATTCTGTAGTATAAAAAATGAATATGCAAGAATAGAAAACATTTTAAATAGTTAGCCGTTGGATTACTTCGAACATCTGTGACATAGAGAGAAATGTGGCACCCAAAATGGAGATCAAACCCACGACCCAGAGATCAAGAGTTTTTTGCTCTACTGACTGAACATTCATAGCAGAACACAACATCTATGTCTCAAAAGAACGTTTTTGTGCTGCCGGTGCAGATGAGACGCATCAGACGGGAGGTGGACAAAATTCTGTAGAGTGTGTGCAAGACATGGATGCTTCCATATCGAGTAGAACCATTTGCTGTCGATTGGTACCTAGTGGCCTGCGCTCATGGTGACCGTTAAGAAAACTGCCATTGACCCCACAGAATGGACATCGACTTCTGGAATGGTGTTGAATTAGAACAATGTGGTAGACGGAGTGGCACAGGATCGTCTTCTTAAATGAGTCACGCTTCTGTTTCTTTAGTGATAGTCTTCACGTACGAGTAAGGCGTCAACGTGGAGACAGGTCCAATACTGCAGCAGTGGTAGAACGCCCTACCTCACGACAACGAGGCATCATAGTTTGGGGTACTATTGGATACGATTCCAGGCCACCCTTAGTTCTTATTCACGGCACTTTGACAGCGAAACTTTACGTGGATGATGTGCTGCGGCAGGTGTCACTCCCCTACCTTCCGAGGATACCCAATGCTCTTTATTAGCAGGATAGCGCTCGACCGCACATTGCTCGCATCAGCAAACATCACCTGTAAGGTGTACAGTTGTTTCTCAGGCCACCTTGCTTGCCAGATCTCTTTCCAGTTCAACACGTTCGGGATATGATTTGACACCATTTGCAGATCCTGTTACCGCCATCTTCTTAAGATAGACTTTTGTAAATGGTTGACAGGTAATGCAGAAGAATTTCTCAGGACACCATCTGTATTCTCATTCACTCTTTGCCTAGCATTTTGACTGCCAAGCCAAAATTGCAAATGTTCACCACGGGGCCAAACTTTTTTTTTGTGTAATTTGTATTTTCTTCAACATAAAACTATGTATAAAAACAATATATATTTTTCAATCTGACTCATTTTGTAACACATGGGGAGATTTTCATCCTGGCTACCAAAAATGATAGCCAAAGCACACCACGAAAGTTAGTGTAAATTCTTCAATGACTATCTTATTTGATAGCCAGCTAAATTCGTCATTTATCAATAAAATTTTTTATTTAGATTTATGTTTCTGTAGTAGAATATCTTAAATTCAAATATATGAAAAAATGAGCGTAAAAGATTATAGTTTCAGGTTTTTTTATTATTTTATTTACATGATTTTATTTCTATTATTTTGTTTAGGTTAGAATTATTTGAATTTTTATTACAATGAGCCAGAGAAAGTTAACTTTGGAAGAAATTGAAGCTGCGACTATGAGATGCTATGATTCATGGGATGATGAAGACTTTGATTTATTTGATTCTGACGCGGATCCTGCATATTCCCCTGAAAGCTAATCTGACGAAACTGATATGGACGATGATATTGATAATGTTATTGAAGACGTTATTCAAGCTGTGGTATCTGATGAAAAATTTGAGGATTTGACAGACCTACCCGACAGTTATGACCAGGAGAATAATATTATCACCACCGATGGATGGACAGAATATGTGGGCAGACAAAAAGTGTTTGAGTTTATTGGAAAGCATGGTTTGCAATCAGATATTTCACAACAAAGCACACCATTGGATATATTTTTACTTCTTGTTGATGAAGAGATCATTAACCACATTGTTGTTGAAACAAACAGATATGCAGGGCAAATTATTTCATCACAACCAAAATTGAAGCATTCCAGGATAAATAGGTGAAATGAAACAAATCATGAAGAAATGAAAAAATTCTTAGGATTGATGATGTGGATGGGTTTGGTACCACTAGGTCGTTTGGAAGACTATTGGTCACAAAATGGAGTCTACAACATGACAATTCCAAGTACGATAATGTCACGAAATCGTTTTCAGATATTACTAACTGTGCTTCATTTTGATAACAATGAAACGAGCGATACCAGTAACAGGCTGCGAAAAATACAGCACCTAGTTGACATGCTACAACAAAAGTTCAAAGCCCTATTTTACCCGGGAGAAGATTTCGTTATAGATCAAACTCTTGTTCCATGGAGAGGGCGCCTAAATTTTAGGTAATATATTCCAAATAAATCCCATCGTTTTGGAGTCAAACTGTTCAAGCTGTGTTCAGTTGATGGATATACACGGGGTCTTAAAGTCTATACTGGAAAGTTTGCATCTGGAGAGTGTGAAACCGGATTAGCAAAAAGTGTGTGTATGGAACTAGTGGAATTACTTCTCAATCAAAGCAGAAATCTCTATATAGACAATTTTTATGCTAGTTATGATTTGGTAAAGTGTTTGCTAGATAAAAAAACGCATGTTTTTGGAACACTAAGAGCAAATAAAAGAGATATCCCAAAGGAAGTCCTCCAAGCAAACTTAAAGAAAGGAGAAATGATTTCCAGAGAAGACGAGAATGGCATTGTTGTGTTAAAATGGAAGGACACCCGTGATGTTCTGATATTGAGCACAAAACATGCACCTATATTTGTTCCAGTTGCACCTAGGAAAAAACAAGCATTGCAAATGGAGCAAGGGAAAAAAACAAATCAACATGCTGCAACTACTTCAACAAGCCAAAGCCTTCTACAAAGCATGCCATCAACCAGCGCAAATCAATTTGCAGTCATACCCTCAACCAACTTATTATCTGAACAACCATCTACCAGCACAAAAACAAATAGACAATATCGAAGGGCTTTAGAAAAACCTGAAGCCATATTGGCATACAATAAAGGCAAAGCTGGCATAGATTTGTCAGATCAGATGGGGGCTTATGCCACAACACTAAGAAAAGGTGTTAAGTGGTACAGAAAACTAGGATTAGAATTGTTGTTAGGCGTTGCAGTAGTTAACGCATGGGTTGTATATCGACATGTAACAAAATCCAAAATGAAAATTCGTAAATTTAGAGAGAGATAAGTTTTCCAGTTGCTTGGTATGGCTATAGATCCTGATCGTAATGAGCAAACAAGTAAAAAAACGCACCACCTGATTGATAGGATCCATGAAAATGGTAAAAAGGTACGACATAAATGCCATATATGCTATATCAATATTTCTAAGACAGAGGGTCATGAACAAGCCAGAAAAAAAGCAAAGCTAATTTCCACATACTGTGAGAATTGTCCTGACCAGCCTCAAATGTGTCGTAATTGCTATAATGCTAAACACTGAATGTAACTTTATCCTGAAATAAAGGCAATAACATGATGTATTTATATTCTTTTTACTTTCACAAATTGCAAATATATGTATTTATCATATATTTTATATATATATTTATCACATACTCTCTCTATTTATATACATTCCCTTTTTTGTTGCATGTTCCAAATATACAATTTTTCATAAAACTTAGCTCATACAATCGTCACATATACCAATTTGCGCAAACCACGTATACCTAACACATCGTAGGGAGCCCAACAATCAAACTCCAATACGATTTTCATGTAACTGATAACATCTTTGACAGCCATGGCCTGAAGTGTTGAAACACCATGGCTATCATATCGGATAGCCAGTGTCTCAACGGAAAAATCACTGGATATCACATATGATAGCCATGACAGTCAAAGTGCTAGCGTGTTGCTTCGTCTATCACCGTTCACAATGGTCCTATAACATACTGACTCGACCCTGTATTCGCTCTGTATTGTGCACATCATTTCAAATTACAGATCATTAATTGTTCATTGTGGTCTCTCTCAGTTTGCCGAGTTTCGTCACTTTCTGGCAACTCATTTTCGGTGTCGCATTTTCAAATAGGCCTAAGTAATAACGGAATTTAAATATAAAATTCAAAAGTACATACAGTATTTATGTATTCGAAACTCTTTATAAGTTAATCCTCATTTAGTTGAATTGATTAGAAGAGCTTTATTTCAAAAATGGTTTTTTGTTTTGATGCTATTATGACTAACATTAAAACATATGTATACCTCCCAAGTTATAATAAATATTTCACTTCAATAATGTTATTTATTTAATAAAGATTTAATGAGACTTGTTGAGGAAAATGTGTTAAGTGATGTAGAATTTGATATCAAAATTTTCTGAAAAGTTTTCGTCTCGAATAGCAAATACGTTTTTTTTATAAACAAAGAAATTCCCTTTAATATCTTTCTGAAATTTGATGAGCTAAATAAACTCTATGATTTTCATTTAAAAGAGATAAAATATATTGCCTTTAGTTGACAAATCTTCATTGTTTTTATTTCTCTTTTGGTGAAAGTTTGAAATTCTTTATTAAATATAGTTTGTAGACAAGTAAATTAAAATAAATATTTCCTACACTAAGCAGCTTAACTATTAGGGTGTTCGGAAAGTTATCTCGTTTTTTTTATTAAAATGAAAAGCGTATAGCGAATGAAAATTTAATTTAATTGTATATTGTCAATTCTAGTGCAATAACTTTTGCCATTTTCTAGGTAGTGTAATAAATCTACACTCTCAAAATGGTTGATTTTACTAGCAAAAAACTTATCCAGGTGCGAAAAACGAAATTACTTTCCGAACAACCCAATAGAATATAACCCAGTAATTATCTTGATATAAAAAGAAAAAATAATTTTTGTATTTAGAAAAATAAGATTTTTCTAAATATAAAAATTATGTAAATATTATATAAACATATAATTAAAAATTATATAAATATAAAGAGATTTTATATTTAGAAAAAAAATGCAAAATGTTTCTTTTGACAACATTTCACCTTTGGCAGGAATACCAAGAGCTTTTTTATCTTCTGTGTTTAAAGTGTTCAGTTCAATGCATTTTGTTAACCAAATATTAAATTCCTTTTAAAATAGAATTTTTTTTATCATTTACACATTTACACTTTTAATTGGTATTGCTAGATCACGCAAACAATGATGACTGCTGAAATGATGTTTTAAACATTCATACTTTTCCACCATGTACAAATTTCTTGATTAAACAGTTTAGTGTTCATTGCATTTTTCCTTATTTAAGGTTAACGCAACACAGTTTGTTTCATGAAATAGGTTTAAAGCATTACTTACATTCTGTCTTTCCATATTACTAGGATATAGTTCTTTACGCGATAATTTTGGAGCTTTTTCAACAAAAGAATTCTTTTCTAACTCCTGCAGTTCTTTCAAGTCAGCCAAATTTCCACGACACAACATTCCGTCTGTAGGTCTTGGGAAAAATAAAACTTGGTTTGTGAAACTTTGATTTAGTCAGTTATTTCTAACTGCTGCTATTAAATGTACACTGCCAAGTATGAAAAAGAGTTTTTTTCTCAGGACGAAATGAATGTGGAATGGATGATTTTAGTTCACCTCCATAGAAATGTGTTAACATATTACGGTTGTTATTAGAAATTACGGTAAAATTAGAACCGTAAAATTAGATTTGTGAACACATTCCAACATTTGGTGAGTAAATTTCATCAAATATTTAGCTGTGAGATTCCACACTGGAAAAAGAGCTACAATATCCTTGTTTTTTGACAAACTGTAGGCAACATTAAAGCTAAAACAGTTGTTGCTTTAGAATTAGAGTTATTTGAAGAAACAATAAGTTTTCCACATTTATACGATATCATTGGATTAACATAAATTTCATCTAATAGTAAATTTACTGTTTTTTCATGGTATTTTAACAAGCTTGACTTCTTCAAAAGGTACTCAATATTGCAGTTTTTTTGTATAATTGGAAACGGAGACTGATGACAATTTTTTTAAGATGACATGGATAACGTAGTGTTATGATTTGCGAATTCCTAACTGAGCAATTTGCAGCTGTATAAGTAAAATATATTTTAACAGACCCTAAAATAATAAATGTTAAATATCTTATCTATTTCTGTGTTATTGATAAATTTCTTAAATCCAATTTAAGCTTAATTTTGATTACTTCTTCACTGACAAAATTTAAAGAAATTTCTAAAAAATAAAAGGCACAAGCTAAATTTATTTCCGAGGTTGAACATTTTTCATATGAGAATAAGTGACTAAAAAGCGAATCAAATTTTGTCCACCTGTCACACTTATGCTTGCAACCTAAAAGCCAATCAAATGTCCGCATGTTAATTACAGCATTTTTATACCATATTTTAACAGAAGCATCTGATAATATTTTAAACGCCACAATAATTTTCGCATTAACACTGTGCTCAATAAAATAAAATCCAACAAAATTACATTTTTTTGACACTATCCATTTTTCATTGATCTTGCTGACGCAATTACTTAAAAAGATTTGAAAATAAGGAAAATTGATCATCTTTACACGATTGGGAAAATTTTACTTCATCATATTTTCCATTTCTTGTCGTCTTGAATATGGTCTTCTCAATAGGAAGCTTTTTTGATAAATATGAAAGTTGGTTTTCAAATTTTGTAGGTAATGCATCATCAGTAACTGCAAGTTTTCTACGTTGCACTGTTAAAATTGTACGATCATCATGAACAGCTGTGTATCTTCCTGAATTATAAATCTCTCTTCAAAATTTTTGATGCATACCAAGCAGAAGAGTTTTGTTCAAAGTCGGCGCAGTTAATATTTTTAATCCACTTTTCCCTCCTGTGAGGATTTTACGGGAACTTGAAAACTGTTGCATAAGAGTCTTCGGATTTCTAGGTCTACTTAGCTCTTATGTGCAAAAAAGACCGTTGAGCGACAAACAAACCAAACCAAACTTTGGATTCCTAACTTGAACGACATAAAGGCACACAACATTTGTGTCTCATATTGAGATCAAATTTAAAACCAATATTTAACAAGATTCAGAAGAATTTCTGAGTTTCCCATAAAAATTTCAAAAAGTATTAATTATAGTTAGAAAATTAAATTATTTATTACAAAATTGATTGTGACAAATTCTTCAAAACAAGTTTGCTTACATTAAAGATCTAAATTTAAGACTTTAGCAAAAAAAAAAAGTTTTGTTCGAATGTTACATTCTTAAATATTTAAAGTTAAAAAATTCATTTTAAAATATAAATACTATATTTCTCAAAATAGAAACTAAGTAAAATGTTAATAGGAGTTAATAAAAAGTTAACTGCTATCAAAAAATTAACTTCTAAATAATTTCTCTAAAGTAGTTATATTACTTCATTCATTCATATATATATATATATATATATATATATATATATATATATATATATATATATATATATATATATATATATATATATATATATATAATAGATTGATAAGATTATGTTTGATTTATCTTTCACTTGTTTATATTTTTTCTTGAATAATTAAGAAATTAAATCATTTTAAAGTTTCTACATAAATAAAACACATAATTGTCAAAAAATTTATTCAATGCCAATTGCTTAATATTTTGTTTAGAATAAAGTAATATTGTAGCATCAAGCAATTAAAGCATTTCTAATAAAGCTTTTAAATGCTTCAATGATTTCTTCTAAATTAATTGCAAGTTTATGATAACATAAATTTCTATTTATATTAAAATTAAGTTCAATAGTAAAATTATAAAAGGCATATGAAAGAAATATTTTGTGAAACATTATTTTTGCATATAACGTTTCATTTAGGAAGTTCCTTTCAAGAAAGGGTTCAAAATTTGTTATTTAAATTAAATAAAATTAATTATCTTGCTTAAATCAATCAAAATTTTAATTTAATGTAACAACTAAATTTCTCATAATAAAAATAAAGTAAACACGGATAGAAACAACGTTTTTTGTACGAGAATCTTCCAAAATTGTCCGATCTTGTTTGTGACGGCAAAACCAGTTTGGTTACTCTGGTATCTGGTCCAGTTTGAGAAATAAGTTCTTGACGGCCCGGCATCAGCCGCTTCTTTGCCAGAAAAATCAAAGTGAAATGGTATTAAAACATAACTAACAATAAAAATGTCTGCTTAGGTTTACTAAGATTTAATTTTTAACTCCCGGAATTGACATTGTAACATTAAAAACTGTGAATTAATACATAATTATTTTTATGCTCAGAAAAATATGATAATGCGCTTTTATATATATGATAAACTGCCTTCTTATTTCTTTTTTTCATAAAACTTTTCTTTTCTTTAAGCAAAAACATAAAATCCCTCATTAGTATGTTAGGTGAAATAAAATTTAACAAAGTACTTCTTTTTAAAAATCTCTCTTTACAAAAAATAATTTTTTGTTTTCCTCAGACTTTCAAAATACCTTGAATTAAAGTATAAATAATAGACTTGAATATAAATTATAAAACTGCAATCATTTTAAATAATATGAGCTAGCGATAGTATTTCAACAATCCAAATTAAAAACAATGCTAATTAAAATGCAACTTATAATTTTGAGATTATTTTATAAAGACTCAAGAAATAAAGAATCTAGAAGTAACATCTAGATGTAAAAGAAATCTAGACGTAAAATAAGTAAATTATATAATAAGTATTTAATTAGCATAATATATATCATTATACTTGTAATATTATACTATACTAACATTATACTACATAATAAGATATTGTGTGTAATTATTTTTCAAAATTTTTGATTTTATATATTGTTTCTGAAAAGTACGTCAGATACATAGTCATACTAATATGGTGAATTAGATAATTTTACAGAATTTATATATATATATATATATATATATATATATATATATATATATATATATATATATATATTTATTTATTTATAAAACTTCATGACCCTAAAATTATTCCAATTTCTCAAATGTAAATTATATTCGTGGAGTTAACTTTGCACATATTAATGAAGCCTTAATAAAGGGAATCTAATTATTTTAGATCCTTAAAGGCAACTAACTTTAGAACCAATTTCTTAATTAAGTAAGCCACAAATAAATAATAAATTAAAGCTGAATTTTTGTAGTTTTTTTATTTCTACTCTTAAGAGAATATTTTTACAAATAAAATTGTTCCTTCGTTCAAATTTTTATTTTTTGCCGTTGTATTCTCTGCTAATCTACTTGCTCAATTTAAAGAGAGAGAAAGAGAGAGAAGAAAGTAGTAGAAGAAGTAAAAGACATGAATTGTAAATTAAATTATTTTGTAAGAAAATTTAAATATATCCAAAGAATTTTGCTTTCCCAATAATTAAGCAGTTCCTAATGTTTTCCATATTCAAAGTATTTTTAATTACACAAGTGTTTTGAATATTTAAAAAAGGAAATAAAAATGTCTTTATTTCATGATTCTTTTCTAGTTTAAATTTACTGAAAAGTATGGTACTTATTAAATTGAATAACTTAGTGTTTATAAAATTTGAAGTTAATTTTGATTAGTAAAAGTACACACACACACACACACACACACACACACACACACACACACACACACACACACACACACACACACACACACACACACACACACACACACACACACACACACACACACACACACACACACACACACACACACACACACATAGTTATATATATATATATATGTATGTATGCCCGGCTGCACTTAGTATATACCTTTTCAGCGCTACAAGGGGCAAACGTGATGTCATCTTATACAGTAGGTGGGTCATCGTCGTCTCGGAAGCGAAAGGATAAAAAGAAGCACACACAGGAGCAGGACAGCAGGGGATCGAGTTGTCTAGGCTTAGTGACAGAAGCTGAGGATTCTATAAATAGTATAAAACCTAGCACTCGACAAGATGATAAACGCTATTCTATCGTCCCACAGACGCCACCTGCTTCTGTAGAGGAGTGACAGAATCATACCTTGATGAGGTGTGAAGTATCGCCGACACCCATTCTTAAATTTGGCATTAAGCGGTACACCTCGTGGAACATTTGCTTGGTATTATACTGTCGATTCCTCTGTGCTGTACTATTTCCATCAATTCCTAGACTATTCCTTTATGTGCCCGTCTTCGACTGAACCGTCAACAGAGGCTCGCTGGTATTTCATCATTGGAATGTCATCCGACTCAATAGGCATGATCCTTTTCAAGATCGACCAATTGCGCCGGTCCAGGATGGTACTCAAGCTTTCACTATCGTATACCAGCTTGCTCCTTTCATCGACAGTTCTGGTACAGGACAACACGAAGTGGAAGTAATCCTCCATCACTTTGCATGAGCGACATAGCTCACTAATCGGATACCCTCTTTTATGAAGGTACTCCGTAATACGTCCGTAACCATTCGCAATTTGGACAATGATAGAGTTTCCTAATGCTCCTTTTTCAGACACGGTTTCACAGAATTTGAAAGTCTGCTGACCAACATCACAGTTTTCTCATCTCATCTGCCACTCAGTGTTTCTTTATGAAACACCTTTAAAAGGTGTGACCTTGGATGTGACTGGTCCAGCTTTGATTCTGGTAGATTTGCAGTCTTTTTTGTCCAGTTCATCTGCTCTTTCGTTATCGAACGTTTCAGCATGAGCACGTACATAAGGCAAGAGCATTTCTCTGCCGTTAGAAGTCTCCTGGTAAGTGCCCTTAACCTTATTAACCAAGGTATTCTGGTTATTGGGATCGGCCTGTGAGTATAGGGATAACAAAGAAGCATTGTATAGATAACAAATGTCGTTGCCTGGTCTAACCTTGAGCCAATCTAGTGCTATACTCAGCGCCGATATTTCCGCCTGAAAGGCAGACCCAAATTTGAAGATGATGAACCCTAAACTTATTTTACCATCAATGCCGTCATTATAAATTTCCAGACCCTCACCCCTCAGCCTTTCACTATCGAAAGACACACTGCACCTTAACGCTGGGTGACACTTCAAAATGTCAACCCGTAGCTCAACATATTTCGGTCTCAGATTAACCTCGTAGATGAGATATGGCCTGCGTTCTTCATGATACATCAATGCCCAAACCAGGATTGAAACCTGGACCTACCGCTTCGAAGTTAGGGATACTAACCACTATGCCATGTATTGCTGAAGGGCGTGAACGTCATGGCATCTTGGTGAACGTGGTGCACTCAGTGGGTATGCGTCGTCGACCCAAAAATGACGGGACAAGAAATGCACACTCACAGAGTAAGGAACATCCATGCCTAAAATAGGCTTAGAATCCGGGACCTACTCCTTCGGATTTAGGGACACTAACCACTCCACCATCGGTCGGCGATTTCGCGAAATATTATTTTCATTAAAAAAATTAAATTTTATACCATAATTTTTATGCACGATATATGACCGCTTTCTATACCTAAAGTTAAATAGACCACGGCATTCTGTTTAAAATGAATTCTGAATTTCCATAGCATTCATTTCTGAAGTTGGATTCGAGCCCATATCACGTACAGCTAAAAAAGCAGAGAACTAATCTCTGAGATCAATGTTTTGTTATTATAAGTTGTGCATAAGCACATTTAATAAATACCATATAGTCTTAGATAATAGTATGATAAATACTAGATAAAATAGTGTCACTTAATTTGATTAAATAGTTAAAACATATTGGTTTATAAAGTAATACAATTTGATCACGATTTTGTGTTTATTATGAATAATTATATTTTATAATTGACACAAAATCATTTTCATATTTTTACATCAAGAAAAGAAATTAAAAATAATTATCTAAAAGACAATGATCTAAAAGATAAAAATATAGCCAGTAAATTTAAAGTTTACTAGAACAAAATTAGTTCCTCGCTTTAAGAATTAAAACTTTGTGTTATTGTATATTAGTGATAGACACTTTTGCTCAGTGTTTGAAATGAAGTGAATTATAACTCCCTCTATAAGTCCATTAACAGAATTAAAGCTTTTGCAGAAAAGTTTACAGTACTTTGGAAAAAGAAAGGCGCTTCTTTTTTCAAACTTAAAATGCGTTGCCACTGCTTGAGCTACTAATGTGATCGGTTATTCCTCGTTAATCAAATTAAAGCTGTAAGTTTGGCGTTGTTTGTAATTTCTTACTGTCAGTTGTTTCGGGCAAAAATATGAACGAGCTGTCCAAAATGTATTTCCAATAATGGATGCTATTTATTTAAAATATTTTTGAAGTCAGAATTTTTCAAAAAGAGTTTATTACTTTTGGAAAATGTTCTTGTATTTTCGTAACATTTTAAAAAAAATATTGTATTTGTTAATATGATTATGGAAATCATTGTAGTTGTATTAATAATTTGAATGAAAAATGTGTGTCTCCTATTTGTCTCCATTATTAATACTAAAATATTTACCATCGTTTTACCCTTGTAAATTTAATTACTGAACTAATTATTTAATTTTTTTAATAGAAATAAAATACTTTTTCATAATTGAAGTTTTTTTTGTATGATTTATATTTAAAGAAAATATTAAACTGCAAAACCTTAATAAATTATTAAACAATTTTCGTGCATATGATATACTTTATGAAATTTATTATATCTTTCAATGTTCTTAAAAGATTATAATTGTTCAAAAGCGCTTTCATTTATTAAATAAGTCTAAGGAATATCCGTATAAACATATTTAAATGTAAGCAAATATCAGTTTTTTGAATTAAATAATGTTTAGTTGATTTAATAAAATAAATTTTGTCGGAAATAAATTTAGAATGATTATATAAAATACACTGAAACTTATAATAGGATGTTTGTATTTGGCCGACTTAAATCATAGGTCATATTTATTTTGAAACTTTAGGGCCAATATTTAATTTTAAAACAAAATTAATGATTTAAAAACCTGCAAACTTCCTTTATTAGCTATGTAATTAACGCAAGCATTTTGACTCTGCTTCGGAACTCTATTCATTACAAGAACGGAGTTGTATGGTTCTTTCTCCCCTTTTAAAATTGTCATTTTTGCGTAGCGACAAACATCTTGTGAAATCAAAAAGCAAAATTTCACTGTGATTTGGATGAGTCAGATAAGCCTTTTAACGTTGAATAAATAAGCGTTTTCCACTAAATTTGATTTAAAGTTATGAATTTAAATAAAAGATATTCAATAACAATGAATGAAATTTTAAATTTATCAACTAATAAAATTTTAATCCTTTTAAAGTGTTGTAATAAATAAAGAATGATTTTTCTCAAAACAGTTTTGATTCAAAAAGCGCAAATTTAATGTTATCTTACATTTAGTAAAATTTATTTGAAATTATTGTATCATAAATGATTTGTTTCAGAAAATATCAAGAATTTCCACAAAGAATTAATATTATATATCATTACATTTATCTGTTTTAAAACCGTACGATGCCACATTTTAATCCTCTACAGCTTATTTTGCGATTTCTATTTGCATTTAATTGTATATTTCATAACTTGATTTCAGTTTCTGTTTTTAAAATTTTCATCGATTCAAAATATTTCAATTAAGAAATGGTACTTTCTATTCTGTAAAAAATATTATTTATCATTAAAAATAATCCGTTTTTATCACATCGAGACATTTCCATTCAGAATATTTACATTTTGAACAATAAAACAAATTTATAATATCAAAAGTGGGAAATATCTCAATAAAACCAATTTCTTTCTGTACTTTAGAATTATGCAATTTTAAATTACAGCAGTATTTTGAAAGACATCTCTTTATTTACATAAAAATAAAATTAATTCTTATCTTATTGAATTCCTTTTGAGATTTTCGAATAATTCTTTTCTAAAATACCAATGGGAGACAAAAATATCTTTTTCCTTTGCATAACCATTGTCAATGGAAATTGTATTATTACATCACCTAAAAATTTTCATTTTATGAGCTTACAAATGTTTATCATTTTATTTCATAAAAATAAAAAAGGAAAAAGATATATCCATGTTGTAGTAATTTAAAATTAAAGAGTACATTTCATTTCAGCCAAATATATCAGCATTTTTTTAAATAAAAAATACATTCTAAAAATGCATGAAAAATTTAGTAAAGATAATTTAGTGAGATATTTAAGTATTAAAGAAAAATAGTTTTTAAATGTTTTTTTTTGTTGAAAACTATCTCAGAAATATAAATTAGATTCCATAATTCAAATCATAGCTTACTGAATTAAAAAAAATATTTAAAGTAAATTTGAAATTCGTATTCGATAATAAAAGTACGAAAATTATTAATATTTTTATTTGATACATTTAAATTTCCACTTAATACTTGTAATACCACTAAGCATGCATTTCACAAATTTTAAAATCATTTGAACTTTTATCTATTTTCGTTCAGAAAGAAGAACGAGATATTTTGAATATTAATCGAATTTTATTTTATAGACTTTTGTATTTGGTAGGTACAGGCAATTTCTTTGAAGGGTTCTGTTTTCAGCAAAACATGAAATACTATTTTCTGTATTTACTGAAAGTTTATGAAATATCCATTCCTGCTTTCTTTTCTTCGGGCTTAACAAAAATATAAATCTATTTATAATTGCAGTTAAATAACAATTAAATCATTTGAACTAATAATAATAACAACTTAATTATTAAAAATAAATATTTCAACGCATAGTGTTTAATTATTATTTATATATTTAAATTTAATTGTATTTTTATTTATTATCAATTATTTTTTAAAATTTGTTATAATATAAAAAATTAAAATAAAAAACTTAAATTGTCATACATATATCGTGCATTGAAATTCAAAATCAAAATATCATATAATCATTTGTTTTTTTCATTTATATCCATATATTTTCGCTAATAATATATTCGTAATAAAAGACTTTTGTTTTTCCTATTAGTCGGATAAGATTCTGGAGTATTTTTAGATGAAAAATTCAGTTTATTGGGGAAAATAAATAAGGATATTTTTCTATCTGATATTTTAATAAAACTCGTAAAAAAAAGTCATTGAAATATCGCTATCAGAAAATATGTTGATTTCTTTCCAATGCCTAATTTTGTGTTTATAAAAATTTTTTCATCTAGAACCTGTGAAGCCATTTCTGAACATAATATTTTTATTTTCAGATGTCAGTTTCATCCACATGAATAGAAATAATGTCTGCAAGTAAAAAAAAAAACTTAGCTTTTTAAGTTATATTTTGCTTTTAACAGAGGCAAATTTACGTCTAAGAGTAAAGGTACTATTTTTGTTTATCCTGATAAAATAATATAAGGTGATATTTCTACTGAAGAACTGAAATTCTTAAGTTAATATTTTACCTTTCAAAGACAGTTATTTATAAGCCGAAAGTCTTGCTGTTTAACATTTTGCTGTGAAATGATCGCTTTAGTTTCTGCTTGAAAAGAAATGAGAAGGTAATATTTTATTGCTTAGAGATAATTACACTTACTTTGGTAAGAGTGTTGTCTGTTAATTTATTAGCGAATTGATATTTTAATTTCTGCTGAAACATAAAATCTTAAGATAATATATTTAGTATCCGTGAAAAACACTACACCTACACCTACACGGGAGGAGAGCTACTTGTTAATTCAATATTCTGGGTTTGAGAGGCAATTACACCTACATGGTGAAAACCGCTGTTTGTCACTTGTTTGGAAAACTAATATTTTAACTTTTGTTGAGAAATATATATGTTTAAAATAATGCTTTGACTTTTAAAGACAATTATACCTTTACAGGAAAAGGTACTGTTTGTCATTGTTAGGGAATCAATATAATTTGTCTGCTAAAAAAACAAATTCATAATATTTTTACTATAGTTTGATATTGAGAATTAAATTTACACTCGTGGAAAAAGTGCTTTTTGTCATTTTATTACAAGATTAATATTTTAAAATTTGCGCCAAAGGATTTGTCTCTGCAAAGTAATTTGCTTATCAAAAATAAATTTATGTAAAGTAAAAGTTTAATTTGTTTTTTGAAAATATTAAAATTTTTGCAATAAAGAAAATTATTCAAGTAATATTTTGTCTTCAAATAAAACACTCACTCATACAAAAATTGTTATTTGTTCCCTTTCATTGGATAAGAATCTCAATGTTTCTCTGCAAAACAGACTGAAAATTAAAATTTCCCATTTCTAAATCAATTTTAAAAATATAAATAATCAGAAAGGAATTTTTCCGTACTTTCTGAAATATTCATTGGGATCTCATTGTTTTGCGATTATTAAGAAGCATATGTAAATGCTGTAAATTGTATGTTTGACATTTATTTTAATTAAAGAATGAGGATTTATTATTTGATCAAAGGGACACTTTTTAAACATGCATTTCATTTGCATATTTTATTGTGTTTTGAAAGATTTAAAAAATCATATTATTCATTTCTAAATTAATTTGATTGTATTTGATAGAAAACAAAGAAATAAATTAAAAAATAAAAAATGTAATCAATATATTACAAAATGCATGACATTTGCAAAACTGTATACAAATGCTTTTAATTCTTCAAACAAAGGTTGCATTACTTTCTTTAAAATTATGTAATTTGATCGAGCTGACAGATCATTTTTTATCAGTTTTAACTAAATTATATTGATTGCCATTTTATTATTAAAACTTTTACAAAACTCAATTTATTTTAGAAAAGAAATTTTCATTATTTTATTTTAAAGTGAAAGTATTTCATTTAAAAATAATAAAAGAGAATGTTATTTATTAAATAAATATGAAATGTAATGTTGTTAATACTTTTTACGTAAATTTAAAAATGAGAAGCTATTTCTGTGAAAAAAAATTTGAATAATTTGCTAGTTTAAGACAAATGATTGCTGTTTCATTTTTTAATTTAACTAGTTTAAGAGTTATGTAAGTAAATTTTAAAAAATGCTTGCAAATACATGAAAAGATTAAATTGCCATATTATTTTAAGTAAAAATTTAGTAATTATATTAAACTATAATTATTTAACAAAAATAATAGATAAATATAAAAATTAGTGTTTCATATTTTTATTTAATCATATTCATATTAAGATAACTACTAAGTTTTAATTTTGAGCAGATTTTTATGCTTCAGTGATTATATTTAAACTATAGGCAAAACAAGTTAAAATTTTTTGAAATTAACAAAGCAACTATTTTAAATGTAGTTTAATTTAGTTTAACATTTTAATAATTATAAAAATTTTAAACCGTTGCTAGTAAAATTCTTTTCATCAAGAGCTAACTAAGAAAGCCAAAGAATTCCTTAATGAAAAGGAAAATTCATTTATCTAGAAATTTTACTTATTTCAAAATTTTTTAGTATTTATTTCTTTTAATAATGTAATTTTATATTTTAAAAATACACAAATGTAAAAATGTAAATTTTTGTCCAGTGTCGTATTTTTGAAGGTTTGTAATTATCATGACTTCTATTTGTATTTCTTAAAATTTTTATAATACTTTACAAGAGAAAACCAGAAATGGATGCTTAAAAAAATAGATGATAAGAGGGGAAGAAATTCTTCGGAACATATTATTGTAAACCGTGATTTTAATTGGAATCCCGAATGTAGCAAAATTTGCCCATTCTGTGATTTTCGCGGTCATTTTTTTTACTTTTATTGAGAAGAGCAAAGCACTTTTTCATCGCTTAGCTAATAAAATAAATTACAGGGAATATTATGTTTATAAGTTTGGGTTAACAGTTGCCAGTTTTTTGTCCATTATATTGCTGTTATTTAAATACTTGACATTTAACAATTTAAAAAATTTCATTGCTTGTCGCCATTTTGTAATCAGAAATGGCTGTTAGAAAACAATTCTGTGAGAGACAGAGTATATATTTATAATGACTTATATTACGAATGTGATTTATTTTTTTTAAAATTTTAATAGTGGCAATGATATAGTTTTTCAGTGATAGCAATGTATTTTTTTTGAGTGCATTATATTTTTTTAAGTTTTATATGTTTTACTTTATTTTAAAATTAGGTAGTAAAATTTATTACAATTCATTTAAAATTAAAATTTTTTTATGATGACTTATGAAATTGGTTTTCCCGACAACAAGTTTCTTATGATAATAATCTATGTAAAAATTATTTCCTGGAAAAGGAATATTAATATTTCGATTCCTTGTTACATATAGACTTAAAATATGTAAAAAAGACACAATTTTTGAAGTAAATCTTTTGGCTGTCTGCAAATCAAACAGTCAGAGAATTAATAAACAAATACTTTCAACTGTCGTATTGTGTGTAGTTTTAATTATTTTTATAATGAACTTATATTTATTTGTAGTGTTATTCTGTTAATATTTTTATTATTTGTTTATTTATTTTCTTATCAATATGGCCAATAGTACGTGAATATTCATGCATAAACTAATTATGGTCTAACATGCACATGCACGCCTCAATTATAAAGTCGTAACATTACCAAATAAAGTTGCATTTGTGGTTTTAATTCTAAAATGTACTAATATATATATATATATATATATATATATATATATATATATATATATATATATATATATATATATATATATATATATATATATATATATATATATATATAATTTAATTAATTATTTTAATTGCAATTGATTTTAGTAGCATTAAATAATTTATTACATGCTATAGAAATAAACTTATGTGTGCTAAACATAACGTTTCCCCTTATATATCCAAAACCAATTCAAATAATGTTCTTCAAATTAATTCAAAACCTAATTAAATATTAGAAAAATTTAATATGCTTCATGTATTTGAAAAAAAGGACTTCATTAAAGAAAAATTAAAAATAAATAGCTCACATATTCTTTCAAATACATAATTAAGAAGTTTTATGAAGTGTTTGAAATTAACTGAGCTCGAAGAAATTGATAATTAACTTAACAATTCTTCCAGAGCAAATAAATGGTTATTTTGAGAACAAAAGCGCCAATTATAATAAAAAAATATGGTGACTTTAAATAATAATTATTTCCTGGAGTTTTTTTGCCGATATGACCTAAAATTTTTCATAAAAAAGTTAAAGGAATATTTCGAATAATTATACACTGACAAATAATCGATTAAAGCACTCATTTGACTGGTTTTGAACAAGATGCTTAAATTAGACAATAATGTTAAGCTTTTTTTATGTATATTAAAGAGCTTATCATTTTGAATGGGTTAAAAAAGTAATATAAAACAGTAATTATGTAAATTGCTGTTAGTGTGTCATAAAATTTTGTTGAAAATTAAAATAAATGGTTATTTTTAAAGGAACTTTTTTTAAAGTTTACTTTTAATTCTTTATTATAATAATTAATTAATCAAACTTGTTTTATTTTTAAAATTATTTTTCTGCCATTTTTAATTTTTATGATGTTTGTACTTGCTTTAAAATTTTATAAGGAAGTATATAAATTAACGAAAAATGCAAAAGTCTTTCTTTTTTAAATCAAATATAGTTTGAATAAAAATACTTTTTGCACATGATGTATGCGTTTTTAAATAAGAATATCTTAGAAACTAACTTTTTCACAGATTTTTATCGTCCCGAGAAAGAAAAAGCCGATAAAAATTAGAATATTTTTAGTTTTAATTGCCATTTTAAGAGAGTTAATATTAGAAATATGACAAAAGCATAATAATATAATATAATATAAATTATTATGTATTTCTCCATTCATACTTGTAAAAATTATGCAAATTCCTAACATAAATGAAAAAAACATGATAAAGCAAATTAATTTATTGTTAAGGTCCAAATTAGAATGAAATCCGTTATTTTTAGAATTCCCATAATTCTTTGCAGTATTTATATTTTACACTAAATTTAAACTTAAAATAAAGGTTAAATTTAAATTATATATTTATTTCATAATTATTCTTCATTTAATATATTTTTTAATACTGTGCTTAAATTACGTAATAAAAAATATATGAAATCTGAGATTAAAATTTAAAAAAAATAATTTTGAATAAACATATAATTTGAGATTAAAATATAAAAAAAAATAATTTTGAATGAACATATAATTAACAAATAAATAAAAAATAAAGGATACACTTTATTTGTATACATAAAAGTTTAAAGCAGTGCAATGCCTTTAGTGAAATTAAATATTAAAATTTTGATTTCACACTCATTTAAAACTTTAATATACATAAAATATTTTGTGAACTTTAAGTATTTGAAGAAATTGATTTTAATGACTTACAACTATTATATATATAATCGCTATAACACCTGCTGTAAATAAAAAAACACTTTTTATGTATAGAGTAATAACAGAAGAGTTTAAAACATTAAAAATGATATATAATAATATCGTTTTTTTTCTTTTTAGAGCAATATTTTTAAAAAAACATTGGATCGTTACATCTGAAATCCGATGATTACGATTAAATTTATCATTTATACATTGTGAATTAAAAAAAAAGGAAAAATAGTATAGTTTAAGTATGGTTAAAAATATTGTATCTTAATGAATGAAATAAAAGTTTTAAAATTGTTTTTAACAATATGAGTAATCGTTTCTGAATTATTAAAAAATTCTAATATAAATTTAAATTAGGAATTCTTTTTGTGCCTTTTTTATTTCCATAAAATGTAAGATGGTCAAGCCTTTTCAACTGTAATTTAGTAATTTAATGTTTTAATTAAATCTAAATTTTTGATTGAGGTTTGAATTCTTTTCGCATTCATACTTTCACAGGTTTAAAGAATTTACTTTTATCGTTTCAAATTTCAAACAGTAACTAAGAAATCATTCCAAACATCATGAGACATCATAACTCTTCTATTATCCTACACTAATTTCCTAGAAAATTTGTTATAATTTCTATTGGAATTTGTGAACGCTCGTTCTTTGACGATGTTATTTTGCATATTCCTTAACTTAAGATCAGTTGATTTTGGAATGTTTGTGGTATAAGGATTTTGAAAACATGTTTGCTCCATGAATTTATCATAGCATAGTAGTAGATAATTATTTAAATTCTGAGAAATATAGAATTGAATGTATGTTTGCGTGGTTCTAAGATTCTACATTACATTTAAATATTTTATTTAATATATTTTATTCTTATGTAAATATTTGAATAATAAAAGCAACTATCTTTGCAACAATTTTAGTCATATATAAACATAAAAATATGGTAATATTTAAAAAGTATTCTTTTGATAGTTTAGTTTTTAAAAAAGAATTCATTATTTTGTTCAAAGTAAAAAGACTAAAGATGAATTTACAATTACGATGATCACTGTAAAAATTGTTGCTATTTAATGAATAAAAATAAATTAAAAAATTTTTGTAATCATGATAGAGATTTTTAGAGTGTTTATTAAAATAAGTATTTCATTTTTTATACCATTAATAAAAAAAATTCTGCCTGCATTTAATGACACACAGGTTAAAGAATTTGTTATTACTATTTCAAATTTCTTACTATTGTAAACTATATTAATGAGACAGAGAGACAGAAAAATGAGACAGAAAAATGACAGAGTATAATAAAAATAAAAAATTACGCCCTCTTCTCAGAATGTCAAATCTGAAAATATAAATTTAATTTAAATGTCTTTTAATTACGAAAATAAATCTAGAGACAATAAATTTCTATATGCATTGTAAAATGCAACCCATTTATTCACATTTATAATTTTTTTTGTTATTTCTTTAAATTTTGCTTTTTAGATAAACCTGTTTTATGTGTCTAGGATATTTATATAATAACATCAATTATTTTATGGTCTCTAGTATTCTTTAACTCATAATTGAAAATTGTTTGATGTCATGGGCCCATAAATATTTATTTTTTAAACTTTGAATGAATCAAAGTTTAAGTAAAGATACTAAGAAATTTCTGTCCAATAACAGAATTCGTTTCCATGGATTTCATTGAATTTATTATTATTATTTTTTTGAATTTTGGAGTCAGAATAGTAAGTATTAACTTCAAAATAATTTCCATCTTAAATTTACAGTTTTATCTGACGCATTTACACTAGTTAAATTAATTAGAATAGCGATTTTTTTAAGAATAATTTGTTCATAATTGATTATTCTTCTTAAATAAATCTATTTTTAGATAAAAAGTCTATGCATGTATATATTGCAGAAATAAAGTACAAAAAATATAACAGTTCTTTTTAAATATTTTTTCTTTTCAATAAATCGAAAATTTTTTCTTGATTCTTAAATTAAATTTTAAAAGTGAAAGTTAATCCCAAAAGTTTCTTTCTTATTAAAAAATTAATTAAAGTACTAAAAACTAAGAGAATTCTATTAAATTTTTAAACTTACAAATTAATTTCATATCATAAAAAAGAAAGTATAACTTTAAGCTTATTTTTGAGCATTTCGGTTGAAATGGAAATGATAATTTTTTACTTATTTTTGCAAAAACATCCTAAAGTTTATAAACAAATTAAATTATCATTCTTTTCCATGTAGAAAATTGGCAGGAAATCAGATTATAAAATTCTTTGAAGCATAAGGAATTAAAAATAAAGAAATAGAAACTTTAAAGAATTTCTTTTTCAAGAAGTAATGATATGAATTTCAATACATTTTATTATTGCCATTTAAATAACTATTAAATGAATAGCTTTCAAATGATTGTATCATTTATTTTTAATTATTCAAATTCTTTTGAATGATTAAATTTAATTCCTTTGAATTTTTTATGTATTCAAATCTTTAAAACAATAAACTTTAATGTTACTTTAAACTTTAAGTGGAAAGCTCATATATATATATATATATAGTGTAATTTATTATATATATACTTAAAAATATAAAGTGCCAAGTCATTTATATATATTGCATACATTATAAATATATTCTCTTCTGAATATAAAACTGCTTCTTTTTCTATAAAAGAAATAACAACAATAAACATACTTGTTGTAAAATACTCGTATTATATAATGTGCGCTCTTGAAATTCTTACAGGTTATGTAAGTTTCTGATTAGGATTATGAGAAAAAAGAAAAGTTTTGAAGTTTTGTAACGCATTCGAAAGAATATTTTAGAGTGATAACACTTAACACTCTGCATTTTTAATGAATTCATTTTCATATGTAAAAACATTTTTTGCGATTGCTAAACAGAATATTGAATAACGTAATAGGTTCCCAAAATATGATCTAAAGTTCAAAACACTTTGCTCAACTTTGGGATATCTACAAAAATTTGTTTTCAGCTCAAAGAAATGTTTCAATTCTTCAAATGTTTCAAGAAATACTTGAAGTATTTAAACAAAAGTTTAAGCTGAATTTATTTGCTTCAAACACGAGGTCATAAATATTTAAAAGTTTCTCAGATATAAATGCTCTTAAAAGTTGTATTTAGTTAGATGGCGTTGCTTTCATTCATATCGATAGAACTCCTTGCGTATGTTGAGCGTATGTGTGAAAGATTTCAGTGAAACTCAGAGTACTTAATCTATATATCAGTTTTAACCAAATATATAACAAGATATGTTTATGCAAATACTTTACAAAAAAAGAAAACTTTTTTACCCAGAGGTTATGTTCTTGTTTGGCACAATTTATTGGCTGCCAAATACTGGATTTGTATTTAAAGTTTAATTTTTATTCCACAACTAATTTTAATCAGTGATAAATTCTTTTGATTTTTATAGTTTTTTTCATAAAAATATTTCATCTAAAGTAATTAGAAGTGTTGCCCCCCATCTATCAAAAAGTGAAGTTTGAGTATTTAAACACTATTTTATAAATAGCATTGGGTCAAACATTTTGTAACTTCCTCATAAGTAATAGCCAAATATAATTTTGTAAATATATTTAGAAATATGATTAAGCGTTACCCACAGTAATATTATGAAAATAAAATAACTTAATGATTTTAGGCTAACTTTTTAAAAATGGTAGTGCATATAATGGTGGGCAAACTTTTACAAGACATGGGATTGTTCTAATGTTTTCAGTATGCTGTGGTCCATCTAATGGCGTAGGTGTAATAAATTTTAAAACAGTTTACAACATTTATATTTAATGTTGAAAATGCAGATTCGCACAAATAGATAAAAACAAAGAACCACGTTAAAGGAACTACAGCATTCTTTAGAATTTGGATGATTACCTTCATCGCGTTGATTCCATAAGTTATTCTCAATTAACATCCGTAAGCAACCGTTTTGAGCAATTAATTGAAATTCTAATATTTAGAAAAAGGTATACTTTTATTACAGCATTACAGCAGCTTTAATTATTTACAGCATTACTTAAACGAAATTCATTAATATTTAAGAATGTATAACAGAAAATAGCATTATAAAATCAATTGACATACATACGAAAATATTAGTATCACAAAATAAATATTAAATATTGCTACCGAAAACAAGTTCATAAATAATTTTTATACATTATTTTTTATTGCAAAAATATATTTTTTGCATTGATAATGGAATGCACATATTTGACAAAAACAATTTTATACACAAACTTAAGGTTTTTATTTCAATAAAAACTTGTTGCCCAAACTCTTTGATGACTTTTGTTTAAAAAGTATTTATAAATAATGCTGATAAATTTAGATCTATGGAAATCTTTGCAAAAGGTAAAAATATTAGCTTAGAAGAAAAATCTCGTAGTTGTTTTAAAAATAAAATTGAAGGGCTAAATGGAAATATATAATCATTATTATATAAACTTATCATAATATAATACAAATATATTTATACCGATTCCATAAAAAGATTTACATTTTGAAAGGAAAAACTAAACTATCCTGGTTTTGAGTTTTTCAACAGAAAATGTCTAGGGAATATGTCGAAAAGCATAAAATTCCCATTTTAAATGGCAGCATTACAATGCAAAAAGTTTTTTGATACAGGATCCAAATCAAAACACGATACACGAGTTTCTTCGATTTTTTGCAAAAATTTCGCCTGTTAGACTGGAAAAAAAGCTAAAAGATTTTCTTGGTTTGCTGCATGAAAAAAACTGAGACAGTTTATCGCCAATTTCTCTTATATGTTAGAAATTAGCGTATTTATTTCAGTTGCATCAGTTGACTGATTCAGACAATATTTTCTGATTTGTGAGAATAAAAAACTGCATGATTTCTTTAATAGATTTAATTCAAGATAGATATATATTTGAAAAGATAAAAGTAAAATTATAGGATTTGTTTTGGTGAAAGGTTTTACTCGAGAAAAATTTTTATTTCATTATCAACTTTGTAAAATAGAGATAAAAATAAAAGGATTTGCACAAAATATAAGTAATTTATCACTTGATAGTTAAGAAATATATTTTGCTTATGAACAAAATCAAAGACAAAGAAAATTTAAAATAGATTCAAAATTACTGCAAACATCCTTGCTAGAAGTGAGAAATAAACGAATACAATTTTTAATTTAAAATCAAATACATGATTAATCACTTGACAATAATTATTCATTTGACATTTTGCAGTATTTATATAATTTTCAAATATACGCCAATCTTAAATTTGTATGAATCATTAAATTTATATGATTTGATATATATTGGTGGACTTGTTATATAAATCTTACATATATTTCTCTCTCTTATTGTAATTTTAAATTAATTATCTCACTTCCAATAATAGAATACCCTTTTATCTTTATTATAAATTTTCAATAATAGTGTCTATAATTAATTATTATTAAAATAATAATCAAAATAAAGCATGTATTTATGAGCACATTCTGATTATTTTTCCTTTTATCATTTCATACTTTTCGTTTCAGATTATCTTACTTACAAAGCTGAATTTGATATCAAATTAAAATATAATTAAATACTCTTAATAATTATACAATACACTGAATACTTTATATGCTTTTACTCTTAATTCAGAATATGACATACTCTTAATTCAGAATATCACACATTTTGTTGTTGCTCCCGAGGTCACTGAATTTTAGATTTTTAAATGCCTAGTTGGTTGCAGAATCGATTTCATTGGTTTCTAATAATCCACACAAAGACACCTAGAATGAGACGTATCAACTTTCCCAGATCTCCAGATACATTTGTATGTGTTCTAATACCATTTAACTTAAAATTTTAATGGATCCTCTTTTGGAAGGATAACTGTTCCAATTCGTTTGTATATCAAGTCTATTATTCTAGAGTGCATTTATGTCGAAAGCATATCATACATTGGTAATGAAGTTTTTTAGATTTTGTAAATTAAAGGGAAGAGGTGAGTGTTGTCAGCTGTGTCTTTTCACTTTTTACCATATTCCACATATTTTCTGAGTTGTTAAGATCCTAGCTCTACGGTGGCCAGAGAAGGTGTTGGAAGTCAGACTGATGCTCAGTGAATCAATTTTGAACACTTTTGCAATGATGCATCAGTGTCCATGAAGTACCTGACACCGTCAGAGTAAAAATGCAACATTACATGGTGAACTTGATCTGTTAGTGTGTCTAAATATCTCATGGCTGTTTGCTTCTTTTCTAAGAACACCAGGGAATTACTACCATGCCTGGAGGAAATGTCCATATCAAAATATTATCATCAGAACCTTTGACATTGCAAGTAAACTATATGGATTCCTAGTTTCTAGAGATATTTGCCATATTTTATGTCTGTTATCAGTGAAAATGTTTTTTAATAACGATGGACATTTGGCTGACTAACCCTTTGCTAAAACAATGCCGGAAACTGCTACGCATTTGTTACTAACCAGTGGGCACCTGTGAACTAAATCGCGAGGGAGAGTAACATTACCCATGCCGTAGCCCCACAAACCCGTTTACAGGGTGGGCCACAGTCTTATATCATCATAGAAGAAAGGACAGAGAAACAGAGAGAGAAAGAGATATCCATAACCGGAACCCACAGGTCAACAGACAGGAATGCTATCCACTCAACTATCGGTCAGCATCAGTGAAATGTGACGTGTGGTAAATTATCAGACCATATTACCCGTTTCCATTCCTTAGATATCCAATGAGTTCTTTCTCGACATCATGACAAATAAATTTTTGTATATGTATACACACACACACAAATATATATACATATATATATATATATATATATATATATATATATATATATATATATATATATATATATATATATATATATATATATATATATATATATATATATATATATATATATATATATATATATATATATATATATATATATATATATATATATATATATATATATATATATATATATATATATATATATATATATATATATATATATATATATATATATATATGATATCCATAAATTACCTTAATAAAAGATTATTGTATTATTCTGACGTTATTTAAAAACTTAAAATATATTTTAGAAGAAGAAGGATTTGGACTTAATATGTAATTTTTGTATGAATATTGGAGTATTTATAACGATTAAATCACAGGTAATAGTCTCTATTAAGAAAACATATGTAGTAATTTATGTACTCATAAAGTTGCATGCAAAGTATAAAAAGTATTTTAATGTTTTTCTTTTTTTTAAATCATCACTTTTATTTGTTAATTTAATTTCAAACATGTATATATAATTAAATTCTATAATTATATATTTACATACAAGATATATTACTCCAATATTATCTTTATATTACACTTTGAAGCTGATGTTTTTGCTGAACATATATCTATATTTCGTATTCAATTATGTACTCTGAACATCGAAAGCTATCAGCTGCAGCGCTTACGTAATTTAAGCAAAACTTTCCCCAAAGTGATTTCGAACAGCCGAAGTCGGGCTATTTGGCGAATGTCACTCCTCATATTAATATGTATCAAGGGTTGTATATCCAAAATATGGCGAATATACGGATGATTACCGTAATGGGTTTCGGATGTCCAATCTCATTACAGAAGATGAGAAAAGTTCTTACGCCAGATCTAGAAAATGCCATTTTGCTATTAGTAAACTATTTCAAAAATTATATGTATACATAGATTAACATATGTAACAAATATAAATATATATTGTATTTTTCAAAAGTGCTCGTAGGCTTGTCAATTGCAAAAGAATGGGGATATATACAGTTAGTAAAAATTAATATTACATATTGATAATTTTGAATACATTTATTAAAATGTTCAATGAAAGGTTGTTATATAATTCATGGTAAATTGCAAATGTTATTATTGTAAAAATTCTTGAAAAATATTATGTCACAATAGTTACTGAGCATTTATAAAATGTAGACTTCTTTAATAATTAACAAATTTAATTATATTTAAATAAAAAAAATTGAGTAAACTGCCATTCACATCCTTTATATTTGATTTTGACTGTCTGAGTTTAAAATTAAAAAATATTTTTTTTATTTGATCATCGATTATATTTCTGTATATTTTTAAGATTATATATTCTTTCTAAATTCATTTTTATGAGTTCTAATTAGTTGCTATTTTTTGTAACTGTGGCGGTATTTTTGTACATTAGAACAACGATATAGAGACATAAGTCATACTTTTAGTGTTGACCATATATATATATATATATATATATATATATATATATATATATATATATATATATATATATATATATATATATATATATATATATATATATATATATATATATTTACGAGGGTCACTCTGAAATTTTTGAGGTACAATTAGGTTTCTAAAGTTATACTTACAAAATTTTATGTATGTTAAAAATAGTCTCCTCCAGCATCAATGCACTTATGCAGATGAATGTTTCACAGATTAAATGCCTCAAGCCATTTATTTCTTGGAAAAGATGAAAAAATGCATTTATAGCCACTCTTCTTCTGAATAAAAACGATGTCCACATAAGGTCTTCTTTAGATTAAAGAATAACCAAAAGTCACACATAGCTAGATCAGGTAAATACGGCGGATGTTCGATCACATTAATTTGTTTTTGCTTAAGAAACTCAACTGTTAATCCGGCTGTATTGTGAAGATGCATTGTCATTGTGAAGAATTAGACTCCTAACATTCAGTTCTTGAAGAATTTCTGGAAGACATTTAGTGGTATACCAATTTGCTGTTACTGTCTTCAGTTCTTCCAACTTGATGGCTTTGACGAATCCCGTACTTCTGAAGAAAAAGGCATACATCACTTTTTTCAGTGCGCATTGTTTTTTCACCATTATCGGCGTGGGATCATCTTCAAAGACCCATGCTTTGCTTTCTTGACGTGTTGGAAATATCAAAAACGGTATGTACGTTTCATCACCTGTTACAATTTTAAAAATGATGCGGTGGCCACCATCATTTAGCAATTTAAGAATATCTTTACTGATTCTGACACGCTCCTCTTTTTGGTGCTCAGTTAGATTATGGGGAACCTGACGGCAAACTACTTTTTTCATAAGTAATTCTTCATGAATGATTTTGTGTTTGGTGCGGATCCAATGTTAAGTTCCTTCTGTATCATTTGATAGGTACAGCGATTATCATCCATTAAACATTCTTCGTATGGCTGACACATTATCCGGGATTACTGCCGATGGCGGCCTTCCTGTGTGTTCTTCATACTGAAGAAAATTGCGACCTGTTCTAAATTCTCTAAATATATCTGAATACAATAGAACAAGCTGGAGATTCATCACCAAATGCTAACTAAAACCATTTAACGGCTTCTTCTTCGTTTAATCCTGCTTTAAAATCGTAGAAAATCATAGCTCAAAAATGTTCTCGCGTCAATTTCAATTTTTCTTGTGTATAAAATTTATTTTATGCTAAACAAGTTGAAGTAAGTCAGTAAAAAATCGTCTTCTGAGTTAAAATACTTTGCATTTTAAAATTAAACCGCTATTTTTATTTTGTAAATTTTTGTCTGCGCGTATCTCAAAAATTTCAGAGTAACTCTCGTATATATATATATATATATATATATATATATATATATGGAAGAAAAAATTAACCCACATTATTTTTCACGTAGATGGCTGTAGTAATAATCGATATTTCATAAAATATTTATAAATTAATAATTTCATATTTACGAGGTTCATCCAGAAGTAAGTTTCCTATGGCTCCAAAAGATGTCGCTGCCAAATGACCGATACGTGAACGTGCATGTGCAGTGGATTGTAGGTATAGCTATCAAATGTTGCAATCATTATTTTCGAATAGCTTATATAAAAGTGGTTATAGTGTTCAAATATACCATTTCTTGCTTCCTTTCCCACTAACTGCGAGAGTAAGCCAGTGATAGAGTTTTTAAACTCACAGAACTCGCCGATTGAAATCCATCGTCAGTTGTGTTTAGTGTATGAAGTTCATGCTTTTTTTTACAACGACACCATGATGCATTGGTATCACAGTGCATCTGTGGTACAGTGAAAAGTCCATTAGATTATATCCAGAGAGAAATTGATATGACTGGTCTTCTGGGACATGAAAGCCATTCTCTTCATTGATTTTTTGTGAAGGGTTGTAACAGTAAATACTGAACATTACTGCGTTTTTCTTAAGAGTTTGCTACAAGTCAATCAGAACAAGGGGTGTTTGATGCTCTTATACGGCCAATTTTACTAGAAACTGCTGGGAAATTTCGCTAGGAAGTGGTCCATACCATCCATCCTACAGAACCGATCTTGCTCCCAGAGACTTCTATATGATCTTGCACCTGAAGGAATTCCTGTCCAAGCATTCCTACATTACAGACAAAAACATGCAGACAGGGGTGACATGATGGACATGACCAAAGGGAGTAGGAGACCATCGTGACTCGTACACTTTTTTTAAAAGTAATATTTTGCACTAAAAACTCTTTTGCATTTTTTGTTTGGATCCATTTATTAGTGAGTTAATTTAAAAATGGTAGTCAACAAAGAGAAAATTCAATACATTTTATAGATTTTCTTTGATAAAGGCGAAAATGCAAGTCAGTCGATTGAAATTGTGTGGATGGTGTTTATGGTCCTGATATTGTAACAGCCAATTATATGCTGCTTAGGTTTCATCGTTTCCGTTCAGGTACTTTTGATGTTAATATTCATTTCACAAAGGTGAGTCAGTCTTTGAAAATGGCGGCATGTCATAGAAATCATCAAAGTTGACGGACATGTTACAAATTGTATCGTCACGTGTGTATTTAGTCTTTTCTTATTTTGTCATAAGCAATTGTATTTTCAAAGAGTTTTATCATATAATATATTTATAATTTAATAAACTTAATTATTTAGAAATATTTTGAATTTATTTTCTGTTTTCATAATTTTTGAAATACTATTAGTAGTTTCTATAGCTATTTTATGAAAGTAAATTAAAAAAAATAAGTAAAAAGTTAAAAAGCTGATGGTTTATTGTTATTTAGACAAAGACCAAATAAATAAAGCAGATCATAATTTAATATACCAATTTATTTAGGAATATTTCAATGTACGATCGGCTTTGTGACATCATTTTGATGGTGTGCATAATATTTTTATAAATAAATATTTTTTAAAAGTGTTATCATTTTTACTAAGAAATATATGGGCATAATGTGGAAAATGAACATATAATGTTAAATATAATATCAGTTTTAAATATCAAGAAATAATTTAATTTCTATAAATTTCCTAATTAAAACTATGGCGTATTGGATTAAAGAGACTTCAAATTGTATTGATGATCTTGCACCTTTATCTAAAAATAATTTTATCATTCACAGCTTATTAAATTATCTTGAAGCACCTTTTTAATCTTTTTCCTCCCGTAATTAGAATTTAATTTTATTATACATTTCCTTATTCTCTACATTTTCTGCATTGTTCTTATTAAATGTATATTCTTCTTTATATATTTATGTTTGATTCTTGCTTGGCTTTTATTCTTTGTTTAGTTGAATTGTCCCCGAGAAATCAATAAAAATTGATGCCAAATTATAAATAAATTTGATTTTAAAAAGAAAATTATGTTCTATATTTATGTAGGATAAAAAGAGCATTGTTGTATTATAAGTTCAATGCTAATGAATAGAGATTAATTCATTTTAAAATGTCTTAGTAATTTGTCGCTATTAATTATCAAAAAGATGTTATAGAAAAAAAAAGACAAAACCAAGTAGCTAGAAATGTTAATTTAAAACTCAAATATATGTTAAAATATAGAATAAATGAATAAAGAAATGAAAACAAATTAGAAAGAAAAATTATAATTTTTAAATTTATTTATTTTTACAAAAAGCTGAAAAAATTTTATTAATTTGAGATTAAATTATTTCTAGAAAAATAGAATTTTTGCACTAGAATGAAAAATTAAATTAATATATTTTTTTAAAAAAAATCCTGTCTTGAATTACATTATTGATAGATTTTTTTTTGAGTTTTTCTAAATTTCATATATATCAACAGATTCAGAAAAACAAAAAGGAAAATAAAGCTTCTTTGAAGTTTGAAGTAAAATAACTAATGAAATATTTTAAAAATATTTATGTCACAAATAAGGATTAAGTTTTGACGTAGCAATAAAGAAATTTAGTTCTTCAATTTTCTTTTTGATCGTATAGAGTTTTTCTTTTGTATAAAAAAGGAAGGAACACAATTGTACAATGATAAGAAAAGTTTTTATTTTAAATAGTTTTAAATTTTAAATAAAATTGAAGATTTTACCGTTTTACAATTTTTTTCAGTGGGATAAAAAGGAGATTCGATTAGCTTATTTTAAATGATCATTCTCAATTTGAATTATTAAAAAGTTGTTTATTTTAAAAAGTGATACATTTGAATTTAAGTGGTAATTTAAGTTAAAAACAGATCTCAAATTTCCTTAATAAGCATTCTGGTAGATTTGTGAATAACGTTATCAATTTTTTAAAGTTCACTTTAAGAGGAATAAATTTTTGAAAATTCCACCAAATAATAATAACCTGTAATCTATTTATAGACAAAACGATGTCAGATATTAATATTGGTCTTTTCCTTACTAGTAGAATTTTTTTTATGATCACAAATATCTTTATACAGGGTGTCCCAAAACGACCGCATAAACTCTGTACACCTAGATTCTTCGTTGAGAGTACATAAATCCTTCTCAAAGAAGCATTCTTCTACAACCCATATACAAAAAGACAAGAAAAATACAAAAAAACAAAGTATGGTGGCACTGCCGGTGCAAGGAAAAAAAAAACACTTTATTGGACATATCAACAACATTATTTTCAAATCTTTCCGGTTGGTAATGTTTAGAACGTTCTCCTCGCATATCGTGCCATTAATGCTCACGCAATGAAGTGACGTTAAGCCGCCGGTGAACTGGTATTTAAAAGACTGCATTTTGCAGCTACTGGTAGTCTTCGTATGGTGGCCATGCATTCCATTACTGACTACTGCGACATGTACTTGATGTACTGGAAATTCCTTTGGTTTCAGGATGATTGGGCTCTGGTTCATTTTTGTGCTTCTGTACATGGTTGGCTGGATATGGAATAGTCTGACCGCTGGATCGTACGTAGGAGTCCAGTTCTATGTCCGTCATTTCACCAGATCTTAAACCGTTGGATTTTTAACAATGGGCCATCTCAAAGAGCTGGTGTATCGAGACGTAGTGCCAAGACCAATGGACTTAGTTGCTCGTCTACATGCTGCTTGTACTTCGGTGGACCCCGCGATGTTGCAACGTTTGATGATTGCCGTTCCATAGCGTGCTCAAGTCTGCCTCTTTGAACATCTGCTTTAAATTGTGCATATAATGCTGTTGATATGTTCAATAAAGTGTTTTTTCTTGCACTGGTAGTGACGTCATACTTTTCGTATTTTTCTTGTAAACTATGGATGGTACATGAACGCTTCTTTGGGCAGTTTGTATGCACTCCCAACGAGGAATCTAGCTGTGCAGAGTTTATGCTGTCATTTTTGGGACACCCTGTATTTTTAAGCACTAACTTTTTTATTACACACTTTTCGGGATTTATATTGAGATTTAGTGATAGGAATATAGCGTTTGGAATGTCACCTCAAGATCTATTTCCACCACATGTGAACAAAATGAAAATGTCTTTGCCCTTCTATTTCCGCAAATGTATACCTCTCGGGATAAATGCTTTAGAACTTTCCAAATTTTCTCTCCTGTGACGTGGGAATACTTTCAACAGAATATAAAAATGATTGAATTTTATGCTTCCAGCTATCTATTTCAATCAACTGAGAAGTTCATAAAAGCCCGGTGAATTAATAGTAGCTCTTCGTGTTCGCAAAGCATAGATCCGAGTTTCGATCCTCCGGTTGGACAAGGTCGACTCAGCTTTTCATCCCTTCAGTGGGTCGATAAACTGAGTACCAAGCATGCTTAGGAACTGGAAACTGAGGGCCGCTTGTTAAGTTGTTGTTGTTACTTATGACAATTGGACAAGCCAAGCTCGCTATGCCTTGGCAATGTGAATTTAAGTCAATAGGGAGTGCCTTTCGTTTTAAATGGAGCACCACGAAGATGAAAGCACGTCTTTAAGCTTTTTTTAAAAATTCTCTGATAAATGGCACCACCAGAGGATCCACTCACTCAATTTTGACATTGATGTGAAGGGGTAGGAAATTTTCTCCAGACCACTGCACCCATGGTAACTGCTTAATTAATGATCACAGGATGTTTTATTCCTAAGACTTAAGGAGGACGTTTATCACATGTACTTGGTGGGTCATTGGCGGCATTGGGAATCAAACCCCGCCTTTCCAGATGGAAGGCCGATACCATAACTACTAGGCTACCACGGCTTTTTGTGCTAGGTTGACCACCTAAATGAGAGATATGATTCGCACCCCAGGGTCTTCAGTGAATTCTATTTGAGCACAGTTGGCTTTGTCACATATGGGCTGTTGTGCTACTGAAATTTGCTTAGTTTCAGAAAAGACTCTAAACACAGCTAATCTCAAGTAATTTTAAGTCATGTCAAAGACAAGAATCATTCAGAATATTCAAAAAGCGAATGAAAGTGAATAAAATAAAATTAACGTTCAATGCTGTGAAAACAGTTCAGAAATGATTCATTATAAAAATCTATATTAAACAGGAAAAAAAAAACTTTTTCAAATATTATAGTTTTTCTTTTTTTACAGTGTTTGTTTACTAAAATATATCATAAGTTAATTCTCTAAACAAAGATTGATATTAATCGCAAATATGTTTTTATTTCCTCAATAAAACAGTTTTATCAGACTTCAGAATCTAACCGTTATTTGTATTGGCAAATTGTTAGAGTAATTTATGCAAAATTTAATCCCAAAACTAGTTATTGAATATAAAATAAACTCATATTTGTGTTACTTGTTTTTGACAAGTTCTTGCAAAAATATAAAATTTCAATTAAAAAAAAAAGGTTTTTTATAAATTTGTGAAAAATGTTCCTAGTTTAAAAATACATTTCAATATTAAATTACAGGTTCACTATCTAAAGCTTTGGAAATACGAACAAAGCCATATAAAGAGCCTTGTTTCAAAATTTCTAATAAAAGTAATCTAATATTCCAACTGTTACTTGATTTCTGATTTAATTCAATATTTATAAATGAATTATAAATATCACTAACGAATTATACTTTTTCATTACGTATGAATCATCTATGACGTCTTTATTATGTGATGAAGTTTATATTTCTCTTCAGTAGTTTCGTTTATCGAAGCCATAAGTTGCTTGGAAATTCATTGTGAATATAAACTCATCCTTAAACTCTTTGCTGATGGTTTTAACTTTTGCTTCACAATTATAACTGAAATTTATATCTCCAGTATTCAAAATTACGTGATTTCGTTGCAGGTTAACAGGAAAGTGATCTCTCTGCAATGTCCTTAGTCTGAAAATATATAAAGTCTATGCTTAGTTGATTATGAAATTTAGATCCAATGTTTTCAGCAAAGAAAGTTTGAAAAAGATCGATCTGTTGAAAAGGATTGTTATTTCTGTTATTGTACATGAATAATTATGTGGCTCAGAAATATAGTTTACCATGCGATAAATTATTAATAAATAATTTTATGCTCAGTTGGCAAATTTGTTAGCATACAAACAAGGATGAAAGAAGAAAATAAAAATTGTTAAATTTTTATAAAAATGTATAAAATATGCAACCGAAATCTTGTATATAAAAATCAATTTTGCGAATAATACTAATTTTTTTTTAATATTTTGAATATAATAGTCAATTTTGCGTATTTAACTTTTTGGCATTAATAATACGGCGTCAGTTTTATAGATAAGTACTTTTTAATTTAAAATATATTGAGCTTAAATTTTATTTGTAAGAGAAAAAGCTATATTTCTGTCCTTCAGAAATTAAAATTATAAAAAATATTTCAAAATATTAAATAATTTTTAAAAAGGAGAAAAATTTAAATTATTTAAAACACGTTATATATGAGGAGCTTATAACATTATTGATTATAACATTATTAGGGTCCCATGATTAACTTATGTGATAAGTTGACTACGATCATTCAGATATCATCATTCTGTTGCTACATTAACAAGTTAAATGCTACATTAACAAGTTAAATGTTTGATTTGTGTCCATTGTGCAAGTTTAAAGTGCATGTATTTAACAGAACTAAAGTCAGAGAAATACAAAAACAATATTTGTCACTTGTAAACTTTAATATTAGATTTTAGTTATAATATATATATATATATATATATATATATATATATATATATATATATATATATATATATATAAAAATATAAATATATATAAATATAAATACATTATATATATGTATGTATGTGTATGAAGTAATTTAATGATAATGCCTGAAAAGTAATAAAGTGATTTTGAAAATGATTCTTTAAATTTAAAAGCAATGACTTATGTGACACTTATATGACACACCAGCATGCTTCTCTGTACCGAGAACTGAGTTGGGCTTTACCAGTTAGATAGAAGCAGCTGGGTGAAGTCTTCGTGATTTTGTAGCAATTACCATGCAGAAGACTGCCATTACTTGGCCTGCCCAGTATTGGGCATCATCCTCAGAGGTATTAATTTCACTTGGACGACATTGCGACTACGTGCAGTTTTAATATGCCCCAGTCACCATTAACTAACACGAAGTCGATTAAGCCGGGAATCGAGCTCTCTACCTTTCGATAATTAGAACGACGATAAGTTTCAGCAAAATATTTTCGATTGCTTATGTCTTCCAACAGAAGATGCTAAATAGTGTCAGCTCAGCCGTAATTTTCCCCATTTAGGTAAACAGATCAATATTTCAAGTGTG
Organism: Latrodectus elegans; assembly: GCA_030067965.1. Classification (NCBI taxonomy): domain Eukaryota; kingdom Metazoa; phylum Arthropoda; class Arachnida; order Araneae; family Theridiidae; genus Latrodectus; species Latrodectus elegans. The sequence goes on from CM057816.1 coordinate 85,978,246, forward strand.
TAATCCTCCTTTTCCCAGTCCGAGCCTCAAGAAATTTGGAATATTGCATCCTACGAATATTTTAACAAATATTGACTCTCTGTGTACAATGCTTATTAACTGGATCTGGCATCTAACCCACTACCTTTTGAAAACCAGAACAACTGTTTTACTGTGTCCAATAGAAATTTTGAAATTTCATTTAACTACTTTGAAGGCTTAAGGCCAGTAAAAATTCGAAAATAACACAAACAAGTTGTTTTGTATTGCCATTCATTAATTGAACAAAAAATATTTATATTATACGAAATATATAGGTTTATCCCTAAAAACTATAAAATGTAAACTAATCAATGATTAAATATAAATACGAATAAGATTTCGAAGTGCTAAGAATAAATTTCTAGATATTTTTAACTAAAAACATATGAATTATGAATATTGAAATAAAAACATGAAATTCATAATGTATTTAATTACCTTAATTATTTTAAGATATGAATATTTCATTGAAGACGCTTTACTTTTATCTGTTAAGAAAAGAATTTCGAAGAGTTATCTCCCTATTATTATTATTCATTTACTTGTTACATACGAGTGTTACATTGAAATTTTTGAGATACGCGCTGACGAGAATTTAGAAAATAAAAATAACGGTTTAATTATAAAATACAAAGTATTTTAATAAAGAAGATGATATTTTACTGACTTACTTCAACTTTTTAAGCGTAGAATAAATTTTAAACACAAGAGAAAATGGAGTTGACGCGAGAACATTTTCGCACTATGATTTTCTATGATTTTAAAGCAGGATTAAATCAAGAAGAATGCGTTCAACAGTTGCAATTAGCATTTGGTGATGAATCTCCAGCTCGTGCTACTGTATTCAGATGGTTTAGAGATTTTAGAAGAGGTCGCCATTTTCTTCAGGATGAAGAACACACAGGAAGGCCGCCGTCGGCAGTAATCCCGGATAATGTGTCTGCCATACGAAAAATGTTAATGGATGATAATCGCTGTACCTATCAAATGATACAGAAGGAAATTCACATTGGATCCGCAGTTATACACAAAATCATTCATGAAGAATTACATATAAAAAAAGTAGTTTGCCGTTGGGTTCTCCATAATCTAACTGAGCACCAAAAAGATGAGCGTGTCAGAATCAGTAAAGAAACTCTTAAATTGCTAAATGATGGTGGCCATCGCATCATTTCTAAAATTCTAACAGGTGATGAAATGTACTTACCGTTTTTTGACGTTCCAACATGGCAAGAAAGCAAAGTAGGGGTCTTTGAAGATGATCCCACGTCGACAATGGCGAAAAAACAAAGCGCACTGAAAAAATGACATATTCCGTTTTCTTCAAACGTACGGTATTGGTCAATGCCATCAAGTTAGAAGGACTGAAGAAAGTAACAGCAAACTGGTATACCACTAAATGTCTTCCAGAAATTCTGCAAGAACTGAATGTTAGGTGTCTAATTCTTCACAATGACAATGCATCTTCACATTCAGCCGGATTAAGTGTTCAATTTCTTAAACAAAAACAAATCAAAGTGAACGAACATCCGCTGTATTCACTTGATCTAGCTATGTGCAACTTTTAGTTATTCTTTAATCTAAAAAAGAACTTACGTGGACGTCGTTTTCTTTCAGAAGAAGAGATTGATGTGGATATAAATGCATTTTTTTATTTATTCCAAAAAATGAATGGCTTGAGGCATTTAATCTGTGGAAAATTCGTCTACAAAAGTATATTGATGCTAGAGGAGACTACTTTGAACACACTTAAAATTTTGTAACTTTAAAAACGTAATTGTATCTCAAAAATTTCAGAGTGACCCTCGTGTAATAATATTTTTAGAAACAAATTAGTTTTTCTTAAAAATGTTTTTAAAAAACTACACTACTGGCCATTAAAATTGTTACACGAGGAAGAAATACAGATAACAAAATGATATTTAGTGGACCAATATATTATACTAGAAATAACAATTGATTAAATTTTCAAAAAATTTGGCTGGATACATCTTGAGAAATCAGTACCTAGAACAATCACCTCTGGAAGTAATAACAGCAGTTATACTCCTGGATATTGAGTCAAACAGAGATTGGATTGCATGTAGAGGTACAGATGCCCATGCAGCTTCAACACGATGCCACAGTTCATCAACCGTAGTGACTGACGTTTGGTGACGAGCCAGTAGCTCGGCAACCATTGACCAGACGTTTTCTATTGGTGAAAGATCTGGAGAACGTGCTGGCCAGGGCAACAACCGAACATGTTCAGTATCAAGGAAGGTCCATTCAATACCGGAAACATGCGGTCGGGCATTATCCTGCTGAAACGAAAGGTTTCGCAGGGATCGAATAAAGGGTAAATCCACGGGTCGTAACACACCAGAAATGTAACGTGCACTGTTCAAAGCACCGTCAATGCGAACAAGAGGTGACCCAGACGTGTATCCAAGGGCACCCCATACCCTCGCGCCAGGTGATGGGGCAGTATGACGATGACGAATGCACGCTGCCAGTGTGCGTTCACCACGATGCCGCCAAACACGGATGCGACCATCATGATGCTATACACAGAACCTGGATTCATCTGAAAAGATAACGTCTCGCCATTCGTGTGCCCAGGTTCGTCGTTGAACACACCATTGAAGGTGCTCTTGTCTATGACGCAGCGTCAAGAGAAGCCGCAGCCATGGTCTCCGAGCTGAGAGTCCATGCTGCTGCAAACGTCGTTGCAGACACTTGTTGTCTTCCAAACAACCCCGTTTCTTGATTCACGGCTCGTGACGTGGTTGCACGATCCATTACGGCCATGCGGATAATATGCCTGTCTTCTCGGCTGCTAGTGATAGGTGGCCATTGAGATCCCGCATGGCGTTCCGTATTACCGTCCTGAACCCATCGATTCCATATTCTGCTAACAATCATTGGATCTCGACCGACGCGAGCAGCAATACTGCGATAAGATAAACCGCAATCCCGGTACGCTAGAATTCGACCTTTATCAAAGACAAAAACGTGCTGGTGCGCATTTCTCCTTCTTACACGAGGCATCAGAACAACTTTTCACCAGACAACAACGTTCAAATGTAATTTGTGTATTAGGAACTGGCTGAACAATTTCCTCATTTAAACACAATGTAGGTGTCGCTGCTGGCGCCTGCTTTGTCTGAATGCGCTGAAAAGCTAATCATTTGCATATCACAGCACCTTCCTCCTTTCGTGTAAATTTCACGTCTGTAGCATGTCGCCTTCTTGGTGTAGCAATTTTAATGGCCAGTAGTGTATTAGTTATTTATATGAAAAAGATAAATCAAAAATAGTAATTAAATATATTACTATATAAATTATCTTAGGTTAAATTTTCATATCATTATAGTCATTAGTTTTAAAAAGATAATCCCGAAATTTATTTTAAATGTTTGAAAACTACGAATATTTATTAAATTTACTGAATTTAAAATAATTCACAACATTTATCTCGATTTAAATCAATTGAAATTATTCACACAAACCTTAATTAAAATCAGTTAAAAGCTGTTTTTACATAATAATTATGTATGAGCACTTCCCAAACAAGTGAACAGAAATTTCCAATTTAAAGTGAGAATAGTTTAGAGTTAGCGTGATACTTCAGATAAAAAACCACTTATTTTCCATTTATAGAAATTCCTCGTGAATAATTAATTATTTTTAAGCATTTAAATTAGTTGTTAGTATTATAAATTTTGAAAGAATGGTATTATAAACGCTGTGTAGCCTGGTTGGTTAAAGCATTGACTCTCTGTGTCGAAAAATGATTTTGAATCTCAACTCATTTGAAGGCCAACCATGTTCGCTGATGGCGGTTGCGGTGCTTTAAGTAAGTCATGGTTGCTTTGTCTTCAATGCGAAATTATATCTTAAGAATAACAAGCCAAATCTGAGGGTCTTTTGTTTGATTTATGCTTATATATGTAGATGAACCACCCACAGTCGGGGTCGAAAATGCACATTCACATTGGTTCCCTATTGTATAAGGTGTCATCACTTCTGCCCTTGTTGGGGTGAAACGGTAAAATATCTTACTAGGCGGGCATTTTTTTGGTGGGGGGGGGGGGGGGAATAAAATTATAAATAATCTTCTCTCTCAGAAAACTAATAATCTTTAAGAAAACTAAATTAATTTGATTTCCATTGATTATTTACTCTAATAATCTACGCATTTCTCTTTTGTAAGTATTCCGGAAATTAGAGTTCTACTACATTATTATCTGAATTTAAATTGATCAAAGTAATTCCGAATCTCGAAAATAATGTTGTTATGAATAAATTCACTAAAACACAAGCTTCTTGATGACAGTTGAAAAAAAATTAATTATTTATTGTTATTATTTATTTCACTTGTCACATATTAATTTATTGTTATTATTTATTGCTGATAATCGATTCATTCTATATTTGTAAACATTCGTCAAAGCAGAATAATTCAACAATTTCCTCTTCACTGGTTTGAAAGAACAATATCTCAAATCTATTAAAATGGCTTAAAGAATTTCACAAACACTTGAAAAGAAAAAAAAAAAACTTTGGAGTTATCGTTCATTTCCTTTGCTTGACTGCTCTGGTAATCTACTTGCTTTCCGTTTGTAAACAGAACCAGCAAAGTTTCCAATTCACGTTTCGGGTTATTTGTAGATCTTAATTAAACAGGTCGATAGAGGGTTACACGTGATGTAGTTATCAATATTTCAAGAGGACCGTTAATCTCCCCCACAATTTATTTCCTTAACCGGGCTGGATGGAGAAGAAAGCAATTATAGGAGAGAAACATTTCGTGGTTTTGCGGGAGATAATTGGGAAAACTAAGAGACACTCAGCTCCAGTTTCTGCGCGTAAAATAAAATAAAGATTGACTGTCGCTATAATATTTAAGTATTAATTGAATACAGGATCACGTGAGCGTTAATGTGATACAAAATCGGTTCTTGAATGTCCAGTTAATTTGCTGAAGATAATTACTGCAAGAATGCTTAATGAAAACTGTAATTTATATGACTATTAAATTTTATGTTTTACTGACAGACATGTTTTATTGTCCTTTAATTAGAAACTTAAAAAATTAGATATTTTTTTTATCTATTTCTTAAAATATTTTTTATTTACTTGGTTAGAGATATAATTGACTTATAAACTCAATGAAATCTTGTAACGTTAGAAACAAAAGTTCATAAAAAATTAGGATTTTAATGCGGATAAAAAAGTAAAATTCCTTTCATCTCTACAGTGGGTCAATAAACTGAGTACCAAGCATGCCTGGGAAATAAATACTAGGGATTTCACGTTAAGCTGACCACTGAACTGGGACTTATGTTTCGCACCCTAGGGCCCTCGGTCTGAAAACTGATATGGGCACTGTAGGCCTTGGCCCACATGAGCTGTCATGCCACGGATTTTATTTTAGTTCAGTAAAAAATAAAATAAAACCATAAAATATATGAGCAAATATTCATAAAAATTAAAGAATATGATTTTAATATGAATAAAATATAATGTAAAATTATAAATAAGTATACACAATACGTGACATATTAATAATTTAGTTACTTAAATGATCTTTTAAATTTAAGAAATATTTTAAAATAAAATGAATAATTTTAATTTATAATGTAGGAAGTACTAAAAAATTTGTATTATTTATGTGTGTGTGAACAATTATTTATTTATTTCGTTTGTGAATTTTTCTTTTTTTTTGACATTCTTTGTGTTTCTTGTGTACTTTCTTCATTTATATTAATGACGAATATCACGGATATTTAATTATTCCTATAAAATTTAAAATTAACTAATTGGAAATTGACAAATGTTCTTCGATAAAATTGTATTTAAAATTAGTTAAAAATAGTTCTTTTTGTTTTGTCTAAAAATTCACCCAATCTCATCATTTCATTTTTTATAACATTTAAAATGATGAATAATTATTTACACATTTGTTTGATAGATTTTTTCTTACATTAAAAATGAACCTGAAATTATGAAAAAATTGATAGTAAAATTATTATAATTTTTTTATTAGACGTTACTTGTATATTAAAATCCCTTGGAAGAGAAATTTTATTTTTAGATTAGATATAAAAGCTATTCCAACTATCCTCACTAATAATTAAGATGAAATATCAGTTGAATAATTAATACCGGCATTCCGTCAACAGAAAAGAATTTTAATAAATTTGAAAATTTTTATAATGTAAACATTAAAAAACAACAATAAACAAAGGAAAATAATTAAAGTACAATAAAAAAAGTAAAATTTGAAATTAAAAGCAGAAAAATTGCAGAAATAGAAAAAAATTAGAAACGAAAGAAATAAAAGTTGTCCCTTATCATCAGAATAAAAAGGGACAAGGGGGAGGCGTTACGAATTCTGTGTGTAATTTTTCTAAAGAAAAACAAAACATAAAAAATCTATTCCCGATGGCTTAAAATGAAAACAAAGTTAAAATCGAAATCAATTATATAAAATTTGAAAGTCAAAATTACACATGCGAATTAACTAAAATATAACAGTACTTGGAAGTGTAAAATGTTTAAAACTCATTTAATTGTACAACAAAGTTATGAATAAATAAAAATTAAAGAAATTGATTATAAATTATTAGTAATAAAAACATAAAAAGTAGAAGTAATTAAAGAAAGAAAAATTTGGAAGAGAAACAAAATTGAAAAGTAACTTACCGAGAAATGTTGAAAATAAACTTAGTTTAACGAACAGAATAAGAATAAAATTTGAAAAACTGTTGTCAAATGATTAAAGTATAAATCATTTTATGATTGAAGTTACATTAAAAGTCGACAAAGCTAGAGTTTATTAAATTATCAAGATATTAAAAGGAAAATGAAAAAAACTCTATTGTAACAATTTAAAGTTTCAAAATTTCCTTGACATTAATACGAAAATTAAAAAAAGGACTGTTAGTGACTAACAAACAAATATTAGAAAAAAGAAAAGAAAATACTTAACTTTCAAAAATCAAAAAATTAAGACTTCCATAACAATTAGGGTTTATAAAAAAGGGTAATAAACCTTCCTTGACAAGGTTTTCAGGAAAAAAATAATAGTTTTCTGATCCAAAAGTTTTTTAATTAGTTAATGTAGATAATTTGGATATTAATTATAAGATATTAAAATTCGACAGCTTTTAATATTTATTTAATTTTTAGTTTAGTAAAAGGATTTTCGATATGAAAATTCATAAAATTAATTGGAACAGTGCTTTATCTCTTTCTCTCAGACACTCATATATATATATATATCAAGAGAGTTCGTTAGTCATCAACTGTAAAACGACACCCATGGTAAACAATTTAATCACTCTCTGTGTGTTTTTCACTAACCACAATAAATCTAAGTAGGTAAATTTTACTATTTATTTTTCTATAATTATTTAGGGTAGTACATTTGCATTTACAATACTATAGTAACTTCACGAGGAATTGTTTTATTCTTCTTTTTTCCTTTCCGAAGGAATATATATCGGTAATTTTTATAATTTTAGTCTATAAAAATAGGCATGCGCTAAGCATTAGCGTAGAGAAGGTTTTAATGAAAACATTATGAACATATTAATATCCTAAGACTGTTTTAAACTATGCAAACTGTTCTCAAGAAGTGGTGAATATGTAAATAAGAAAGTATATACATTGTTTTCTTAAAAGTGTTCTAATTTTGAGAAAAATGTCAAATGAAAATCTTAAATCAAAATATTAAACTTTTCAACTGTTGAACAAGTTCCAACTTTCAGAAAACTTTGGGGAAACGAGTTTTCAATTTCAGCTTTAAACGACGTTTCATCTTTGTAGAAATACAAATACAAATCCCGCTTCTCTTTTTTATTGCTTTAAATCTCTCTTAATCTCCACGGAGTATCACAACTCAGAAAGCAATGCAAAAAAAAAAAAAAAAAAAAAAAAAAAATCTGTTGAGACTGACTTGAACTTAAATAAACTGCAAAAGAATCAACTGCAGGCAGAAAGATTATTTTGGATGAAATAAATTTTAGAAGTATTTTTATTGATTTTTTTTCTGGTCTTTCAATGCTGAAAAGATACACCTTTTCAAAATGTTTCTGATCCTTGACTTCTTTTCTGGAAACTATTTTCTTTGAGTCAAATATTAATATTTTTTCAAGATTTACAAAACATTTCTCATCTAATGCAGATTATAAATAGTTTACTATAAACGCGTGTAAGGGATATCTAAAAACTTAAATGATTATTTACAATTTCGATAAAACATCAAAATATTGTAAAACATTTTTATGAAAAATAATTTCTGATTCCTTTTTTTCTTTAAAATATGTTTATAAATGAAATAAAAATTCATCTAAATATAAGCATTTAGAAATATTTGTAATAATATAAATTCAGCTATCATATATTATACACACTGATGGAAAATCTGACTGTAAAAAGAAGTTTATATTAATATTAATATTAATTTAATTGTGCAGTACTTTCCAAATACAACCTTCATCATTTCATCTTAATGTTTTTTATATACCATACATTCATATCAAAATGTAAGCGAATTATACCTCCTTTTATAGACTTTTATCACAAAGAAATTCCAAACAAAGCTAATGCATTGTAAAAGTTTTCTGAATAAACAACATCAAAAGTCGCAAATTAAATAAAAAATATATATTTTGTGTTTAATCATTTAGGAAATAATCAATCTATCAGCAGTTAACGTTTAATCTTAATAGTATATCCAGTTAAGATATATTTTAGAAAAAATCTATTAATTGAATAAAATTTAAAAAATTGGAAGGCATAACAAATTATAAAAGCATGAATTCTTATGAATTTATTTAGAGCTCTAAAGTCCTATATAATAAAACTTTCATATTTAAATATTAACAATATTTAACTTATTTATTATATTTTCAAATAGTTATTGAGATTTCAAAAAGTTATATAAATTCACAACAAATTCATATAATATTGTTAGAGACTCATTCAATTTCTATCATACATTTTCCATTTTTATCAAAATCTTGTCGAACTCGTTAATGATCTTAATCGAATTCTTTTCTCGGTTGTTAATTGAGTGAAATGGGTTTAACTCTGCTTAGAATGAATTTGATACAATATGTTAAATGTAATTTTTAATGTTTTAAGGTTTATTTGTCACTCAACGGTCATTTTTTGCACATGCGGGCTAATTAGACCGGGAACTACAATTCAGAGTGGATTCCGAACCACTACAAACATCCATGCCCAAGGTGGGATTCAAACCCAAGAACTGTTGAACCGGAGGCAAGAGTTGATTCTCGTTGATTTTTGTATACTGCGACTAAACGTTTCTTGGATGCGATCAACATTTTACTGCGAAGTGCTCCACTCCCTTTCGGCGCAGAACACTACCAGTTCCCTGAAATTGTGTTTACCAGCGTCTGATAAAGTTATCCGAAGGACGATCTTCCTGAAACGGGGTTCTCTAAAGCGTTGTTGAGTAGTTATGACTGATTTAGTTTCGAAAAACCACAATACACACATTGTTTTTACTTGCCGGGTCACCATTTTTATTTATGACGTCATAATTACCCAGACTGCAAATGTGCTAAGATCGCATTGTTGGCACGTAAAATTCTTTGAATTGTAATTTATGAATACGTAATCGGTTTTTGAGTAATATTTTTTATTCGAAAGTTATGAGGTACAGAATCCCCGACAATAATTAATGAACATCCTGAATAGTCTATGAAAATGTGAAACGTTTTTCCCACATAGATTTAACATCTTGGGTCAGTGCTTTATTGAACCTCAAATGTTGCTGGATATCCTTGTTAAATATTTGTTGACTTTTGCTTCACCAGCCGGTATTTTTAAATAAGGGCTTTCTTTTTGTGGTATAGTACATAAGATTTATAGTTCCAGTGCTAGGTTCTTCAGGAACCACCCTAATATAATGTAATCTATATTACTCGTAACACATAAATTTGGTTGATTTGCTTACATGAAATTTTTGTAACGAAAGAGTGATTGACACAAATTATATGTGCGCAATAACATGATAACTATTTGTATCCTAAGCATTCAGAACTAAATATTATACTATATACATTTAAGTATTTTATAATATAGTACTTCGCCCTCTCTTAAGTCTATTATATAATACGTAATAAAGTGAGAGAGAATTATTACAATTACATCTAATAATGTAAATATAATAAAAAGTGAAGTGAAAAGAGTATTGATTTATATTAATTCATCTTAAACTTGTTGAATAAATGTGTCCAAAAAATGAACAAAAAACAATATATATGAAACTGTTTTAAAAGTACTAATATCTTGATAAAATAAAAGCACATTTATGAGTAATTTCAATTATATTCTAACATTATTGGTTTTAAATATTTTATGTTAAATTATTTTTTTACACTAAATCTAAAATATATAAAAAATGAAATACATAACTTAAATGTATGTTTTAAAATTAATAAATGAAGGAAATAATGAATCACGTTATAATTATAGAAGTAAAATATGCCTTATGAATTTTAGTTGTATTTATTTTATTTCAAAGCTCAAAGGAGGCAGACAAATTACTTACTCTTTAATTAGTCAGTATTAAGACTTTAAAGATTAGATTTCTTTCAGATAATCAAAGGAAAAATATTTTCTCCAAATTTGTGTCAAAAAAGTTTGGACTTTTTAAATGAATAAAAGAGCTTTAAATGTTCCTGAAAAATGAGATTATTCAATATACATAAATAAATTTATTTATTGGCTAGTACCAAATTTAATTAATGAACATTAGAAAAAAAAAGAAAATCACTTTTTATATTTCGTATTTAGAATTATTCATATTTTCTGTTAAATGCAATTAGTAAATCATATCTTATTTTAACCAATTAAGATTTAGTGTTGTTTTTCTTTATATATAATGATATGCAATATGAACTAATAACCATTTTAATACTTCATTTATATAACTATTAATGCAGCTTTTTAATTTGTTTTCTAATGTTCGAGAAAAAAGTAAGCTCTTTTTTATATTTAAATCATTTCTGATATTAGTTTTATCTTCTAGACTAATTTCAATATCTTAAATGTAATTTTGTTAACATTTTCTTCTTCTAGTCACAAATAAGTATTATTATTATTAAAATTCTATAAAATAAGTCTATAATACAAATTCTAAAAATTTTATCTTCGAAAAATGGCGTTTATAACTTTTATATTTATATCATTAGAAATTTATTTTAAAATAGTCAAATCATTATAATTCTGAATTCCTTTATTTTTTAAGGATTTAAAGTGTAACATTTAATTACCATTGTCTATTATTTACAGTCGCTATTTAGACAATTTAATGAGCTATTTTAAAAGGAATTTAAAGTATGTGAGTTTTAAAAGGTTACTTTTAAGGATTAAGAACATAGTATCTTTGCATAAATGTTTATATTCACATACTAATTGGAAAAAAAGAAAGGAAATTACTGACAAAAATAATTCTTTTCAATAATATATTAGTTTACAATGATGTTTCTTTATTAATGTTACGATTTTAATGTTTGAAGAAAGATAATTTTGCTAAGTTGATGGGCGCAAAATATAGTCATTTATTTTATTAATTGACAATTTTAATGCAGTTGATATTGAATGATAACGAGGAAAAATAATGTATTTTTAAATAATCAGTATCATAAATAGCTAGGATAAATGATTTCCTCTTCATTACTATTAATATAAATATTGATGGTATGAAAGTTAATAAAAATATAATTATTATGATGAAAAGTTATTTGTTTGTGTTTCATTTAAATAAAATAGGATTAAATATTTATAGCTAAAATCTACAAATATTCAAGATATTAAACAAATATTAAAAATTTAACTCAATATAAATGTAGAAATAAATTGAGATTTTAAAACTAATATAATATTCGCACGCACACACACACATTTTCAGGCAAAAAGAGCATACATATTTACATTTAAAGTAAAAAGTAATTCAAGTTAACAATGAAATATATTTTCTAAAATTACCCATCAATTTAAAAAAAAACTGTCAGTGATGCACCAATCCATATAAAAGTAAATATTTATTTTTAATTATATATAATTTTTAATTTTATAAAAAATAAATTATTTTATTATTATATAATAAATAAAAAAATACAAATTTTATAAAAAAATAAAATATTTTTAATTATTTAAATTTTTTTTTTACTTTCACCAATCAAAACTATGGTATATATATATATATATATATATATATATATATATATATATATATATATATATAACCATTTATTTGAGTGTTTAAGGGAAAAAATAATTTAGAATATTTTTTTTTATATAAATGAGCACTAAAAGAAAAACCTTGTTAAGAATAAATTTTCTGGATAAAATTGAAACTGTAACGTTTTATGCTTAAAAAAAATTTAAAAAGTGTACAATTACTTAATGAAGATTTTTAAATGTTATATTTTGTTTCTTGAGCGAAATATTCTTCGTATAAGTATTTTTACAAAGATAAATATCAAAAGTATAGATAATCGATGAATTCATTTGACATTTGTACATGGTGTTACAATTTTTGTCATTATTTTTATGTAAAAATTATTTATATTTATTGAAATTTAAACCAGTTTCTGTTAATGTAATACTAAGACATAGTTGGAAGAATGTTTGGAATTGGAAATATAGATATACAGAGAATGAATTTTGGCCTTCCCTAATTTTATAAAACTAATTGCTGAATGAGTGGTAGTTGTGTTTAACAAATATTGATAAGTTCATAATAGGTTTTAATAAATTACATAAAAAGATGTTGTGTGCAAATTAGGATAGGCGATATTTTCTTAATAGTGTCTGAATGGTGTGATTTATGGTTATAATGTTCATTCTTTTTAAGGCTGTCAAATGAAGAATACAATCATGTTTTATCAAATTATTCAAAACTGTTAACATTATAATACATTGAAAACCAAAATAGCGCTGATACACAAATCATCTTTTATTTCATTATCATTATCCACAAAAATTATTTTGATGAGTAAAAATCTTAAATAATGCCTATACTGATTGTAACAAAATACATATAAGAGATCAAAAAAGTAATACCAGAGCATATAGATAAGGAAGGCTTCAAAGTAATCACAAATGCGATGTACACATCACACACACTTGATAACAGGTATCTCACAAAATGGTTCGGTTGGTTATTGTTACTATATTCGCAGGTTATAAGAATTTAAGTTGATTTGAATGTGGTGTTATAGTTGGGGCAAGATAAATGAGACAGCATATATATCCATGGAGGAATTGAAATTTCGATTTTTCTCATACGGCTATTTCGGAATATGCTATGAATATAAATTTTCTGTCAAACATTTAAATCTTATACAGCACTGTATACACTAAAAGATCTTGAAAGAAGATATTTATTGACCTGTTCTGAAATTTGATTTGAGCCTGGTGTTCACTTCTGTAACGTTGTTTACTGCAGTAAATAGCTCACCTGTTCTGTATACAGAAATATGCATTGGATATTCATTACTGGAAACTCACTATCTTGTCTAAGAAGGATCGCTTGAAATTATTTTCAGGTTGAAGAAGTCAAGTAAATTTGCGAAAAAGTCATGGATCAATAGATCCTGTATTCCAAGAAGGGACTATTTTAGCTAATTGAGCTTGTGTGATGAACTATGGAACTTGTAACAGGCGTGATGGAGTATCTTGATGCACTTGTGATTATTGTGACGTGGTTGAAAGATTCTTGACTCTCCAGTATTATAATCTACTCCGAAAATCTTGTCCATCTCCTTCGGTTCTCACTTAAAATTTCCTACACATTATTGTATTTTTTCTGAACATTATCAAATCTTGGAGGCTTAGCAATGTGCCATTCAATAAGATCTGCATGGATCAAAAACATTTCCCTAGATGCTAAAAATATTACACTTATAAATTCATGTTATGACTTGCTTGTATGATATTTTGATAGATTCTTACTTCTGGTGGGAGCTCATGAGACACTCATACGAAATTTACTGTGATTGATATATCAGTTTTTCTGGCACTTGAGTGTATAGCATGTTTTGATTGCTTTTAAAAAACAGTCCATATAAAAGCTATATCGATTTCTAAAGATGAAAAATTACAAGAAATGAAGGCTAAAATATTTTTCAGAGTTAAGCGAGAAACGTTGAGTTAACGTTCATTTCTCCCTACTTAACTAACGAGATGTTAAAACTTTGTTAAATGAATAAAAAACGAATCGCTTATAAAAAAATAAAATTATTGCGGCGGAATATTTCTGGCAAAATAAAAAAATGAATGTCATTAAAATGGAAGGAAAAATAATCAGAGGAAATTCGCAAATGTCTACCTAATATAAGCATTTTGACATTTCGATATAAAAATATATTCAGTTATACGATTAAAAACATTTGATCCCTCTGAATTTGTGCTATTAATATAACTTTGTATTTTATAAAAATTATAAAATTTACATTCAAGAATATTTCCTATTTTCTTCCTTTTTCCTTTGCTTGGTAATTACTTCCAGTATTCTTTTCTTAAATTTTGCTTCCGTATTGACTAATTAATATTTTGGAAAAACAAAATATGTCACATAGGAAAGTTTAAAAAAAAAAAAAAAAAAAAAAAAAAAAAAAAAAAAAAAAAGATTTTAATTTACCCATATTTAAGTTAATCAAGAAATGATTTCCAATAATATGGATAAAAAAGAACTATAACCGAAAAACTCTGGAGAAAATGAATTATTGGCATTTTCTTTTGGCTGTAAGTGATCTGAAAGTAAGATAACTGCAACTATTATTCATTAAGAAAGGATTACCCAAAGTAATCATAAAATATTTTCAACAGGAGCTCTGTGGGAACACTTTGTGCCAACTTTTAAGGTCTGAATAATTTGTGTGAATTTTTTTAAAAAGCAATTTGATTAAATTTTTGACAGCCTCATATGGGAAAAAATTGAAGAAATTATGAGAAGTATATTTTTTACTAATGAAAAATGTAATAGTTTGATATTATTTTATTCAACAGATAACTTTAAGCACTTAATTGTATTTTTGAGCAATTACTACTGTTTTTGTGAAAATGTATATGTTTTTTTATACAAAAGCAAATTAAAGCTGTGAAAATATTTGTTGTTTTTTTAATACTGAAAACATATTCATTACTTAGTTTCAATATAATAAAGCACTGTTTTTGTTAAAAAATTATTTCTCAATAGAAAAAATGAAAATGATTATTTATTTTATAGGCAGTTTTTAAGTATTATTGCAATAATTGTAAAAAATTAAAAGTAAACAAACCTGCATTGTTGAGGAATATATTTTTCTCAATTTAATAATGTCTTATTCATGATTTTCTGCATTGCAGTTTTTTAATAAGAAGACTTAAAGAATGTGAGACGTTAAAAAGCAATTAATTCTAGATTTGGTTTTTGAGCAGTTTAATAATATGTAAAGATCTTACCAAGCACAAAAAACTGATAATTATGTTGTTTGCTTGCAATATCTTGCTTGTATTGTTGGTAAATAAATTAATTCACAATTTCAAAACGGCATATCCTTAACTTTTAAAATTCCAGTTTATTTTATGAATTATTAGAAAGTGTACACGCAAAACTGTAATTTTGTTCAACAAAATTATCATTTTGTTCATCGAAATGGGCTCGTTGGAAACTGTGTTGTTGTTGCATGCCCCCGAGGTCAACAGCGTTAGACCAGGTCCATGAGCACGTACACCTTTAAAAAGTCCAGAACCATAAGTGGATTCTCCATCAGATCTCTCCCGGAAGGACCAAGGCATTGATGAATATGTTCAGGAGAGGCCTATTCATTTAAACACTTGGAGCAAATTTCGAATTTCTTCATACCCTCGATGAATTTCAAGTTACTAAGATGGTCACTTCTGAAACGGGCAATAGCCGTATGGTTTTAAGACCAGTAGCCAAGGAAGCACCTGTACGCGCGCAGCGGTACCAATGAGGCTGAGGGGGGACAATCCAAATGGTTTTATTCTCGCCTTTAATCTTTGAATGAATCTCCTGAAATGTGAGAGATACCGACGGCACATCGTCCTCAGCCACATCAGCTTTGGCCAGAGTGTCCGCAATCTCATTCCCCTCGAGATCCACGTGAGAAGGAATCTATTGTAGTTGAATATGATGCGATGTGGATATCCGTTTTAACATTTGAAGTATTAAAAGCCCAGTCCAGTCTCTCACTTGTTGCCAGCTGGCCAAATTCTGTATTGCACTTTTACTATCAGACAAAACCCAAATCTCAGCTCCATGTGGAAGTGAATTCAGGGAGTCCAAGGCTACCTCTAAGACATTAAGCTCACAACGGAACACCGAGCAATAATCAGGATTTCTCTTTTTCAACCTTAAGACACTATATTGCTGTTTGATGTAAATTCCGCTTCCAGTACGATTGAATCTATCTCTACTGCATTCCATATAAACCTGTATGGCATCGTTCGATTTTTCCATAATTCTCTCAAGGGCCACCTGCCTCAGATAGTCGGGAATATCAGATCGTTTATTTACATGAACCGGCAATTCCGGATGGAAAAATGACACCATCTAAATCATCCGATGGGTTAAGACATTGTTTCAGGTGATGTTGTTCCACGGCATCTTTAGCTATGCTCAGACTGGCTATTTGGATGAAGGAGCTATTTCTCTTGAGTCTCTGACTATAACGCCAATCCCTAAAATAGGTTGAGGTGCGATTATATGAGAGCCCAGAGCACAAAGTTTATGGTAATATTTGGTTAGGTATGAGCGTCTTTTAAGGCTAAGCGATGGTTCAATGGTTTGTTCACAATGTTTCAGGCAAAATGTTAAGAATAGTTTTGTTGGAAGCTTTACTGTGCATCAAACTGAACATTCATGTTGTATCAGAATAGTTCAAGAGATGAAGTTAAAAGATATGAGATTATGTTAAAAATGTTTTATTTTTTTAATTCTGATTATATAAAAATAATAAAATATAAATAAAATCTGTTTGTTCTATTTTCGTACACATTTATTGTTTTTGTGTCTGTATTATATTTATAAACATGCAGAAAATTTTGAAATAAATATTTTATCAGATATAATAATCGTATGAAAATACTTATTTCAGAAATCATTTCTTATAAATATTAACAAAGAATGTTAAGTTTCTCCTAACATTCTTTGTTAATATTTATAAAAAATGATTTCAGAAATAAGTATTTTTATAAGAGTATTATCTGATAAAATATTTATTTCTTCAGTATTATCTGATAAAATTTAGACAAAAAAATATCAAAATTTAATTTTGCTATTTTTTGATGTGAAAATTATTAGATCGACTTAAATTATTTTAGTAATATAAATAGAAATTTTTATTTCTCACTACTTTACGCAATACTATAATTAACTATATGATTTTATATCTCATATAGAATTTTTATTTTCTTATAAGTATACCAAATTAAGCTAATTAAACGAAAAAAAAATTATTTGAAAATTGTACATCAAAGTAAAACAAATACATCAAGACAAATACTTAAAAACTATTATTATGAGAAGATAAGATTGAAATGGGATTTTCAAAAGTCTGTTGACTTAGTTTCTATAAAAATATTTTATTTTAATCATCTAACTTTATGCGAAATTTATATTTTTACTCTTAAAGATAGTCAATGAAAATAATAAATAATCTGTAAATATGCGTATTTGTTAAATTGCCGACTTTATTTAGACTAGGTTTTCTTAATTACATAAACAATTAATAGCAAACTATTATAAATTATTCTTAATGAGTATAAATAATCAGAAAATATTTATCAGCATTTGCACAAAACTTTATATTTTCCTTAGATTTCCTTAATTTCTAATTAAGTGTCGTCTTAAAATAATTGAATTAAATATAATATTTTCTTAGTCATTAATTAGGGGCATGTAAATAAGTTTTATGTTGTACCGCATTCATTGAGCTTGCAAATACAACCAGCTATCATTTCTTAACAGACATGAAGATTTCTATAAGCATGTATATATAACAAAAACAGGAATACGTAAATAAAAAGTACAGAGTTATTGATTCACTAATTAAGTTATTGAAACGAAATTTACTAGTTAGCCTGATATGACGAAGTTTTTAGGTTTAGATTATTCTGACCCGACACACTTGTGTGAAAATATAATAATACACACGAGACCACTTGTAAAATATTTTTCAACACATTAAGTTTCTGGAAATTAGCAGATAATTATTTATCTTTATCGCATGATTTTTGAGGAAATTATTCATCTGTACTTGAAAAAAATAAAAATGAAAATGTGCGAAAGAATTGGAGAGCGAAATTGATTACGAAACGAAAGTGGAAACAGTCTGTGAAGATAATTATGGAGAGAGTCAGGAATAAGCAAACTGCTTAGATAGAAGCCAACTGGATCGAAATGATATGTTAATTAACATAATTATGTATGTTTTTCTAATCTTTTATGTACGTGAAAAGAGAAGAGTATAAGAAAGGTTTTTCAAAGTTTTACTCATTTATCCAGATAATAATGAATAGGGAAAGGAAGGCCTGTAATACTATTACAGATATCCAGTGTTTGTTCACTTTTTTCTCAGCCATCGGTTGGCACATTTAATTTATATTGTATTGTATTAGAAATTTGTATCTTAATATAATCCTCAAGAAAATTGTTTTATCATTTTTGGTAAGAAAGAAGAAATTCTATTATTAAAAATGAATATTTAATTTTTCTAAAAATAAGGCAACAATCTCAGTGAAAATAATCTTTAAACTTGCAGTACTTTTACCTTATAATTAAATCGTCGGTTAAGCTAATATTATAAAATGTAGCTAATGTTAAATGTTGTATTTTATAATAATTTATTTCAATACACAGAAAAGATGATTGTCAGTATAGAAAATATATTTTATACAGTTTTTTTTCTAACGTCCGACTTATCTTAGGATTACTTACAGCATTAAGCGATACTAGGGGCAAAGGTGATGGTAACTCGTACAGCGGGGCACCCAGTGGGTATACAATCTTTTCCCCGTAAGTGAAAGGATAGAGAAACAAACACACTGAGAGGAAAAGGAACATCTATGTCCGTACTAGGGTTCAAACCCGGGAACCCCTGCTTCGAAGTTAGGATTGCTAATCATTCCGCCATTGGTTACCGCATTTCATACAGTAAGATGATTGAAAATTACGGGTCTAGATATACTGGAATCATTTTGTAATTTTAGGCATCCTTTAAACATAAGAAATTTTAATTTGTTTTCTTTTAGATGTCTACTATCCGTAACTGTAATTTTGGATGGGTTTACCAATAATAATTTAAAAATTTAATTTTTCTTCTGAAGTTTATCTAACTGTTGCTATTTTAGTTTTTATCTGTTTACTACAATACAAGGAATAAACTGTCAACATAAATTAATTTCTAATAGTAATGCTTAGAATGCTTTAAATGAGTTTTAGTAAAGTTAATTATTTAATTCTTAATTACTTTGATATGAAAAGGAATCAACGCCCTTAACTAAATTACAATAAAGTTATTTAAACTGCTGAAATATTCTGGTTTTATCATTCAATGTATACAACTGATTAATATAGAAATATTTAAAAGTAATAACTCAAGTAATATACGCATATATAATTTTTATATTAAGACATTAACATTAATATTTGTTTTAAGCATATGCTTTGAAAAGCAAATTAATACATATAAATACTTCAAATTAAAATAAAAATGATTTTTCAAATTTGTTAAACTTTCTTATATTATGAATTGGTTATATTTCTCATTGATATTCTCTTTTGAGTTATTAGTTTTGTAGAAACCAAAAGTAAATCATTTTTATCATATAATGCTGTAAAAAATTACAATAACATTTTTTAAAAATTTGAATTTTTGCCTATAAAAAAGCCTTTTTAAATGTATATATATGTAAAATTTAAAATATAAATTAAATTTTATTTGTGTCTGTATGTGTGTGTAACGAAATTAGTTGAAGTGCTTTCTATTGACATTCATTATTTAAAAATTTAACCAGAAATAATTGATTGAAGTGGGTGAAATTATACAAGTGAAAAATCTTTATTTTATCTGCATTTAAATTTCTTCAAATCATTAAAAGTTGTGACATAATTTAAATTCTAAAATTTAAATTCTCAATAATCGCATCATTTTAAATATATCTAAAGAAGGTACTCTTTTCCGTAACACTCCCGTTTATGATTCTAAAGAAATAGCATGAGATTACGGAGAAGCGAAAATAATACAACAGATATATGATTTTATTTACTGAAAATTTTATTTTAAATCTAATATGTATGAATCAAATTTTTTTGGGGCAAAAATGGACGAAAAATGATAAAAAAGCGAAATGATAAACAAAACTAAAGCCAATTGGTGCAAAAGATTGCTTGGCGATACTTTTGTCGGCTAAAACGAGCATCACGATCACAAAGAGCAAAAACAAACAAATATAGCAAAATTTAATTTTATTTCCTTGAAAAAATATACTATTACATTAAACATATGCAATTGAACACCAATGCCATTGTTTATTTAAAGATTAGTGTTTAAATAAGTTATGTCAATAAGTGATTATTTATTAGCTTTTAAAAATGTAAATATAAAATGTTTGCAATGTTTTTTAGTATTTTCTAAAAGCGTTAGCCATTTTAAACAATACACGATGCTTGCAAATGGAATATTTACAGAAGTAATTTAAGGTTTTTTTCTTTCCCATTACGATGATTATCGTAGGGGGGTATAATGGAAAAGTACCCTAAAGTAAAATACCTAATTTTGTGTAAAGGTTTTTTTTTGGTTTTATTGTTTTAGCAATCCCCTCACTTTCCGCTTGTTGGCAGAGACAGTTAAGTTAGTTTCCAATTTACGTTTCTGGTTATTTGTAGATCGTAATTAAATACAGTCTAAGTAAGTTTACTAGCGATGCAGTTATCAATATTTCAAGAGGTGTGATACTCGTTCTGACAGTTTATTTTCCCACTGAGGACTGGATAACGAAGGAAGGGATTATACTGGAGATGTGTCACGTGTCTGTGGGAGATAATTGTGAAAAATTAAAGGACATTTAATATTACTTTCTATGTGGGTAAATACATCCAAGGGCTGTGTTTCACACAGAATTTAAGAAATAATTAAGCACAAGAGTAAGTGTTATTTAGTTTATTGTTTTTTGAATGTTTCATACGTTTAATGATTATTACTGCTATAAGAAGGAATATAAAAACACTGCTAATATATCGCCAGGAATGTTTTGTGTTTTAACTACTGCAAATTTGTATTTTTCATATTTTTTCAGAGCTAAAGTTTAAAAGTATAGATTTTTTCTATTTATATTCTTTATTCAATCAATTTTGTTTTCTTGCCTTTAAGTGAATATTTGATTTTAAATATTAAATAAAAAGTAATTAAATATTTGAGGTGCACTTTGATAAATATATATACTGTAAGTTAATCACCTGTTCATTCACTATCTTTTTAGCTATATTTCAAAAAGAAGATTAAAATAATTTAATAAATCATATAAAAGAGCTTAATATGAAATATGGGGTGACCATATTATGATTTATTAAATTTACTTAAGTAAGGAAACATAGTTTGATTGTATTCTTAAGTACTTTATACAGATTATAACTTTGGAAAATATGTTTTAAAAATGAATTTGAATAACATTTTTAAATTTAGTGTATGCCTTATTTATTTTTTTTAACTCTTGATAAATTACATTTCTTATTTTCTCTTCATAAACATTAGTAGAAAATATTTTATGCACTGCAAATATTTTATGGTATTAATAAATAATCTTAAATTCATCTTAAAATAGATCGAAATGAATATTTTTAAGAAAATCTTTGTAAATTAAAACATTTTAAAATGTCAAGGATATATATGAAAAACAGTTTTCCCTGGTTATTAGCATTAAGCACACCTGCCGTTGTATTAAATTAATTCTTGTCGAATTTTCAAAATAAAAAATTCAATCCATCCTTTTTGTTAAGCAATTAGAAAATTTCATTTTAATTAACGTATTAACGTTATAAAATACATTATTCCATCTATTACAAACTATAGTCTATTACTTGCATAAAAAAGCAACGTAAAATTATCTGTATGAAAATACTTGAATCCCAAAGAGCAACTTCAAAATGCTAAGAAATTTTGGAAATTATTGACTATGATAAATAACATAAATCTCATTACAGGCGGTATCTGCTTAAAAAAAAGAAAATTCTGTTGAAATTAAATGATGTGTTATAGAAATTGTTATAAACTTTCCACTTCTTCCACTTTCTTGCTTAGACAGTGACTGCAGTTACATTAGCAAATAGCATTTTTACAGGTAGTCATACGCTATCTCAGAGATTTTAAGCCAGAAGTTCAGTTTAGATGTAGCCAAGACTGTCATCAAAAAAGAAACATCCGAATATATTCGCATTTATTTTGGCTGGAATGCTAATGCTACTCGAATGCCAATTGGTCATAAACCCCTTTTTTATAGCATTGGAAATATTTCTACTCACGGTTTAGTTATAGACACGCATCGAATTCTGGTATTTTCCATTTGCCATCTTCTTTGTTTCACTCATTTTGTCCAACCACGTAATATTGTTTAGGCAGAAAATGAGCTTGAAACTCCTGGTAGCAAGTATTGCTTTCCATACTTTATAAGTTCGTTGCTAATTTCAATTTGATGAGTTTTCAGTTTTTGTTGCAATTTTTGTTGTATACCACCAGTGTTTAACAAAGTTAAGTAATGTCAATGAAATTTATCATTCTAAAAAAATCTAACACTAAAATAGGGCTGCTTTGAAAAGATCCATTCTGGAAAGCCCTCCCCACCCAGATAATGTCGAATATGGTCAAGAATGTTCTGATGATCAGAACTCTTCAACCAAGCTGGGATAAATCATTTTTTTACATAAGAATAGAACATAAATCTCAAGTGTCCACTGAGATGCTTGGTGATGGTCTGCTAGTCTCACAAAAACACTTGGGTGATAACGCGCCCTCAGGACTCTTTCCCTGGTACTTTTAGTG
The DNA here is from genome assembly GCA_030067965.1 of Latrodectus elegans. Lineage (NCBI taxonomy): Eukaryota > Metazoa > Arthropoda > Arachnida > Araneae > Theridiidae > Latrodectus > Latrodectus elegans. The sequence continues at coordinate 86,001,336 of CM057816.1, forward strand.
AAAAGAAGGGATTGTCCAACGAGCATTATCAGCTTTTTTAGCTCTTGAGAGGATCTCCATAGAAGTCATCCCATGTCATGTACGTCTAACAGCCCACCACCACCAGCTTTTCCAAAAATATCTGGTGTCACATTGCCATACTATATCATATCAACAAGAGAAGATTTTCTCGCAGTAATTAAGTTGAAAAAGGCATCATTTTCACAATCATTATTAATGTTTTTAAACCATGCAACCAAAGATACATCATATTCGTCAATTGCAATATGATATGATTCGCTAAAAGTCGTGGTCATTATGTCTTCCAAGTAGAATGATAGATTCGGCAGAGACAGGGCAAATCTTGGGCTCTAAATTTCGAGACACACCCAATTTTAGAGTTATGTTAGCAAAACAACTATTTGTCATGACAGTTCCTCACAACTCAGTTGTCAACTCGAGTGCAATGAATGGGAAATTTTCCTAGAGTCCAGGTTTTAAAAACAAGTACTTCTAACATGACATATTGAAGAGGCATTGCTTTAAACACCAAATAATTTAATTCGGAACCATATTTATCTTGTCAAACTGATTTATAGTGTATCTAACTTTTTTGGTAGTATGGATTTTATAACACAAATGTATTTAATATTTTTACTATTATTAAATAATCTATTTTAAAATAACTGGATGGGAACTCAATTCTTTTTGCTGAAATTTCTGATGCAAACATAGTTGCTTATTTTTTAAATTTAAAAGCCCCAGTGTAAATATATATTAGTAGTGTTTTTATAATTTTGTGTAAATTTAAATATCATTTGTTAATTGTGCATTAAATTTTGAAATAAATTTGAATTCATATTAGTCTTTAAAATTAATCATACTATAATTATAGGTATATACACAGAGAAAAAAAAATTTCTGTTTCCATTTCTTCTGCTTTTTTTCCGATTGTTGAAAAATATATTTAAAATGAGATGATACCTGATTCATGGCGTTCATTTCAACATTTCTGAACTCGAATCCTATTATAATCTGTAATCATTGTAACACACAAAATCCACTTTAATCGTAAATTTCATTAACTGGGTAGCTTTCTAATCCGACCGAGTTAAATTGAATCTAATTGAATTCAATATATACAAATATATATATATATATATACGTATACACACACACATATATTTATTGTTGCACACGCAATAGAAAATTGAATTTTTTGACTTGATATATAGAAGAAAGTTGATTTTTGAATTTAATTTACACAACAATATGAATTTAGCATACCTTAAGAATGCACGAAACACATGGAAGCATGTGCATATATATGGCCGTCAGTGAGTATAATATAAAATAAGTCAGTGTATATGATAAAAATCATGGATAATGTATGTAAATTAAGATAATATTCTTTGATATATATATAAATCATAATATTCACATTATTTACAACCAAACTCATTTAGGAAGTAAGTAATAAATTATATTTATCCAATGATGCCGATAATTCAAAAACTAATTTAGAAGAATCAACTATACAGGTGCAAAATAAAGTAATAATTTTAAAAATTTATCCTGAAACAGCTTACAGGTGTGTAAGGATTGGTAGAAAGAAAAAAGAATTAAAAATCTGTAATCTTTTCAAGACAATATTATACTTTATTTCAAAAGTAAATGGAAATTGATTTACATATTTAAAGCTTTTCTAAATCGAAAGCTGGGAAAAACATTAACATTACTGACATGAAGCATATTTTATATTTTTTTCTGCAAATCAAACACACAAGATCAATCCCCAAATAAATACGTAGCATTAAATTAGTTTTCAGCTCTAGGATTTTTAATAAAAAATTGAACATTCATATTTGTAAAGATGAGAAAGGGAGTAGTTAAAGAGCATAAAAATTTAAGAGTTGTGTTATAAAATAAAAACATTTAAACAATTATAAATGGTTCACAAGTTGTTAAATTCATATGTTTAACATCAAATTTGTATACACTGTAAAAATTTTAATATAATTTTGTACATTAATAATCTTAAATTTTTATGCCAACTCGAGAACTTCATTATATAAATTTTAAGGATATAAGTATATCATGGAAAATTTGGTGATTATATTTTTTATATATTAAATACATGTATTTTATAACATATTTGGTGACTTTAAATTTTTCTTTTAAAAAGCTACTAAATGTATTAATTTCAAATAGTTTATTATTTGGGTAAATCAAACATATGGTTAAATATTGAAAAATATTTAGTTAGATTTTAATCATTCCTAATTAGAATCAAGCGAAGTTTTTATGTCTTAGTTTATCCACTTTAGAGGATGTCATGATCTCCCTCATTTCTTTTAATGCAATGTTTGGAATTTTAGTGTCAAAAATATTAATATATATATATATATTATATACATATATATAAGATAAAACATGAAAAATATGAAATTGGAAAAGCACTGAAATATATGAAACAAATGAGAAGAAGAAGAAAGCATAGGGGCCACGTCTTCATCAGGAGGGAGATGGCCAGCTATGCAAAAAGAAAGAACACTCTTTTCTGACAAGCTCGAAGGACAAATATCCAAAAATCTTCGAGCAATTCCCCCAAAGAGTGTTCGTATTCAATGAACTTAGGTTAAAACATTTGAATAAATATAAGTGCAGAAAATTAGAAATACCAATAAATGAAACATAAATGCAAAAATTAGAGATACTCATATAAATGAAACATTCATACATACAGTAAAAAAATTAAATACATAAAGCCAAAGTTAGCAAATCAGATGAATCTTTTCAGATACATAGATGATTTCATTATTTTCAACAATTTAAAATTAGAAGATATTTCTAAAACTATTTACCCTGAAGAGCTTTCTCTAATTAAAATTAATTTATTTAATACTAAAACATAATTTTTGGATTTATTTATCACTATTGATAATTCTACTACATATATTGATGTCTTCGACAAAACAAATCAATTTAGTTTTCATGTTAATAAGTTAATTTCCTAGAACTCAAATATTTCTTTAAAAATATACAGAAACGTTATAATTAATGAACTTAATCGCATTTATAATATCTGTAACCACCGTGAATCTACTAAAAATCAAATTAAACGAATGATAGCTCACTTAAAAAATAATAATATTCCAATTAATTTTATTTTAAATTATGTAGGAAGTAGAGAATCGCTTGTAAGATTGAAGTAATGCGTAGTTTTTATAACTACAGAAGGGCCACCCAAGCATTGAATTTCTTACAAGAATCCTGAAAGCACCTACATTTATACTTTTTTTAAACCACTTTAAATTTTAAATCTAATTACACCTGGCAACACTTATTTACTATAATTTTAAAATTACTTTTGGCAACTCTCATACTATTTTCATATATAAATTCCATCTGATTTGCTGAATTTGGCTTTATGTATTTAATTTTTTTACTGTATGTATGTATGTTTAATATATATGAGTATCTCTAATTTTTGCATTTATGTTTCATTTATTGGTATTTCTAATTTCCTGCATTTATATTTATTCAAATGTTTTAACCTAAGTTCATTGAATACGAACACTCTTTGGGGGAATTGCTCGAAGATTTTTAGACATTTGTAATTCGAGCATGTCAGAAAGGAGTGTTCTTTTTTTTTTGCATAGCTGGCCATCTCCCTCCTGATGAAGACGTGGCCCCTATGCTTTCTTCTTCTTTTCATTTGTTTCATATATTTCAGTGCTTTTCCAATTTCATATTTTTCAAGTTTTTTCTTATTTATATTTCACTGTTTTTCCAATTTCATATTTTTCATGTTTTATCTCATTTATATTGGCAAATCGTTCTTTTGC